>RJWJ010000111.1:0-414042 GCA_004363605.1 Indri indri | reverse complement strand
CATGCCCGGCTAATTTTTTCTCTATATATATTTTTAGCTGTCCAATTAATTTTCTTTCTATTTTTGGTAGAGATGGGGTCTCGCTCTTGCTCAGGCTGGTCTCCAACTCCTGAGCTCAGAACGATCCGCCCACCTCGGCCTCCCAGAGTGCTAGGATTACAGGCGTGAGCCACCGCACCCGGCCTAAGTTTGACTTTTTTTAAGCGTTTTGAATAACCTTAAACAATAAAACCAGACTGTGGATTTGGAGCCTAGTGCCGTTAGCAATTTATAAGTGCATAGAGATTCAGTTGCTAAATTTAAAGGAAAAAGTGTTACCTTTTGTTAATTAAATATATAAAATAAGCCTATAGTTTTATCATGTATAATAAAATTTTATAAATCAGTTATTGCTATAAAGTAGAATTTTGATATAATACTGATCACTAAAAAATGAAATTTACTGTGGGGTAGATTTATCATGACTCTAGGGGATTTGATTTAGTCACTGGTATATTAAAAGAACCATGGTATCACCAGTAGGAAGGTTCCATGACAGGGAATAATATATATTATCTCTGCTGCCTTTTATTTCTGATATAGAATGAAATTAATTACACCTGCACAGAGCTCAGGCTGCCTCACGATAACATCAGGCTCGTCTTCATTATAGCAGGCATGCTCTTGTTCCTTTTTCATTCACCGTGGTATACTCTGAAGTGATAAAACTTAATAAAAAGAGGCTACTTCGATGACAATCTCATAAACTATGTTTCCTACTTCCTCGACTTCTGCTGTCTTGGCCACTGAATGTGGCGGGACACTTCCACAACGAGCCAGAGTGTTGGTAGCGCTTGGCATTGTGTTCTGTGTGCGCCGTGGGGGCTCGCCTGTCTCTGTGCATCACTCTTTTCAGCCCACTGTGTGGCTTCTTAAAGAGCCTCTCCTTTTCTTTCTAGCGCTGCTCAGTGGGCAGGGGCCCTGGCAGGCAGCCGGTTTGAGAATCTGCGTAGGTTTGGAGTGCAGCCTCCCCAGACAGAGAGACAGGGGGCCGTGGGGATTAAGGCAGTAATGTCAGCCACGGGGTCCCTGGGGTGTGGGCAGAAGCCTCTGGTCAGATCAGGTCTTCTTGACTTCGAATTCTGTTTCCACCTTGAATAGCCTTGTGGCCTTGGGCATGTCATTAATATTTCATTTTACTGATCCTGAATCTTTTCTGGAAAAGTACCTTGCGGGATTCTTGTAAAGACTACACTGGAGAACCCATGCTGCGATGTGAGGGGGCCTCTGGAGGTGACAGGGCCTAATGTGTGTTTAATGGTCAAGAGAAGAAGGGATCGATCAGTGTGTTCTCTTACCCTCCATGCACGTTACAGGTTAAAGTGTATGGACTCTGTTTTTATAAGTCAAAAAGGGTGGAATGTTGGCAATTTCATGATTCAAACTTAACATATTCCCTTCCTGGGTCTGAGGCTTTGATAGTTGTGGTGCCAGGAGACTGTATAAGTGACATGTAAGTATTTATATGTGCTTATATATGTATGTATGTTATAAACATACGGCCAATATGTTTTAAAAGAAAACCCCCTGAAATTAGCAAAGTAATTGCCTCTGAATCGGCACCATGAGAAGCCAGCACTACTCAATGCTGGGGAAGCAGTGTTGGATGCCTGCATTGGGGTCACCTGAAGGTCTTATTAAAAATGTACGTTCCTGGCTCCCACAGACCTACTACATCAGAATTGGCAGAGTGGGGTCACAGAAATTGGTAAAGAAACACCTCAGATGACTTTGATGGTCATTAAAGAACTACTAGTAACAGTGACTCAGAGACTCTGCCCTTGTACAGAATTTATCACATCTTCTCTGACTAGTGTTAAGAAAGCATCTGAGGATCACTATGTGAATTTTTATATAGCAAGTCATAATTGACCAGAGAGCATTTCTTTTATGAAGCAGAGGCTTTCTGTGTCTGAAGAGAATTCAAGTTCTGAAACAAACCGTTTTATACAAACTCATCTGCTTCATACCCATCTTCCAACTTGGTAAACTCTAGTAAATGTGACATCAGTCTGGAACTTTTAGTACATAGTGAAAAAATAAAGACATTTCAGAGTAATCAAAACACAGATGATTTTAGATCTCTAAATTTGCAGATTTGAGCTACATTTTGAAATGACTCATTCAAGGAAGATCATGAGACAAGATGATCTGCAAAGTATTTTGGGAGGATTATTTTCCACCACTTATTCTTTTACTTTGTGTTCATTGAAGCATATGGACACTGTAGAATAATTTGTCTTAGGAGCCTCATAAGCATAGGCCAAAAGCTTGGCATTTTGATTGTAGTGGTTCTTAAAAGTCCCACAAATCTTAAAATGGGCATACTAGTTTGTTAAGTCACTTGGAATTTCTGCTAGCATATCATTGTGACCAAGGAAGAAAGGTGCTTGTCAAAATGTAGTCTCTGGAAGAGGTGGCTCATTAAGTTATCTCAAATATGACATCTCTAGCTGTTACCTCGATAAGTTGACATCCTTAGATTCAGATTTCTCACCTGTAAAATGACATTTGATTCAAGGATCTATGAGCTCTCTCCAGTCACTTAACAAGTCTGAGGATAGTCATCTACTTACATCTGAGTTCAGATTAGTTTGTCAGATAGCACTGGTGTAAGAGAATGGGACCTGGATCACTGGGTCACTTTTTTGATGGGTGAGCACGGGAGAAATGTCTAGACCATTGGGTCCCATCTGAGAGAATGCCCAATATAGCAGTGAGGTTGCTTGCTAACAGGAAGTGGGTGTTAAAGGGCTGTCTGCTGGATTTTAGATGCTTTGCAGATTTGCCATAGGCCTTGTCTGCTAAGATACGCACTTAGCATAAGAAAAGTTCACTTTTTCCCTGTGTACTTGAGAGTGTAGCTACCGTTCACAGGTGCCACCAAAGGCTCTGCAGCAACTAGACTGTTAAGGCCTGTGATTTTCTGCTTAAATATTGACAACGTAGATAAGCCTTATTTCAGGGGCTTAGCATTGATAACCATATATTGAGCACTATATGCTAGGTACTGTGCTGAGAGAGTACGATATTCTCAAACTTACTGCTGCCCATTAGCTAATAAAAGCCTGGCTGTGAGAATCGATGGAGACTTTAGGAAGTAAAGTCTTCACTGCTCAGCCAGGTTGTCTGAGCATAGGGAATGTGTATCATGTTATATCTCCCTCCCAGTACACACATACAGTTGCCTCTGCCTGATTTATGCTTTGTTTTAATGCTCTCCACCTGTATTGAAGTGTGTTTTAAGAAAAAGCATTTCAAATGTAGTGTTGTGTCTGTTAGAAAGATACTGAGCGATGTTGTATTACATGATATAAAATCTGTAATGGTGACCTTGTGGGGAGATTTCTTTCTGGGCCTTAGTTCCAGGAAAAAGTGCGATTCTTCTGTGCACTTAGTTTCTTCTTGTGGACCTAGTGAATTATGTAACCCATCAGGTTTCCCTCTCTTTGTTGGCTGTTAGAAAGCCAGATTCAAATGCGAGTTCTGTAGTAGTTAAAACTTTTTTATTGAGCAGAAAACCTCAGTTAAAGCTGGTCTACATTAAACAGGAAACTTGTCGGTTTTTGTAACAGAGAAGGCCAAAGGTGGGCATGGCTGGTTCTGGGGGCTCCACACCGTCGTCGGGATGACAAATCTTCCTCTCTAAGCATCTTTTCTCTCTATGTGATGTTTCTAGGGACTTACAGGCTCAATCCCTCTGACTCCAAGCACAGTGGAAAGAAAGATTCTCTTCCTCAGTGGTACAAATCACTCCTGTGTTTGGGCTCCGAGAAAAAATAGGTTCTGTCACCAGTTGAAGAGTGGATAGTACCTGGGCAAAAAGCAGTGAAATGCCCAGAGCAGCCATCTGTGCAGTAGATCCTTGTTTCTGGGTCCTTTTGCTGGCCCGATTCTTAGTCTCTTCTTCACTTTTCTCACCTCATTTTAATTTACATTGCTGTATTTTATGTATTGTTATACGTGCATTAAATCCTTTTGGGACTAGGTGGTGGTGGCAGAAAATAAGTGAGTTTCAAGTCTCTCCATTTGAGTCGGTGTTCCAAATGCAGCTTTCGTGTGTGTGTTTCTTCTTAATGACACATTCGTAGCTCACTAAAGGCGAAGAACACAAAAGTGGGAAGATGGTGTGGAGGTTATGATAGCTTAGTTTAGTAGTTCTCAAATTTATCTATTAAAGCATCAAAGTCTTTTCATTAAGCAAAATTTTATATAAGTAGAAATGCATAAAAATCTTTCAATTAAACCAAATTTTGTGTATATAAATTAAAAAAAACAAAGGCTCTCCAAACTGTGAAACAAGGTATATTGGTTAGTTATTGCTGTGTAACAAACCACCCCAAAACTTAGTGGCTTAAAGCAACCACCATTTTACTATTCTTCATGTTTCACGGATGGCTCTGCTGATCTAAGCTGGGCTTAGGGTACTTTGTGTATATGTGTCTACTCAGCTGATCTTGGTTGGGCTCTCTTGAAATTTTGGGGTTGGCTGGCTGCAGGCTGGTCTAGGATGGCCTCAGCTGGGATAAATGGACTCTCCCTTATGTGGTCTTTCATTCTCCAGCCAGCAGTGTCCAAAGAGAGAGCAGAAGTGCACCAAGGCCTCTCTGCTGATGCCTGGGAAGGGCATGTCATTACTTCCACCTGTGCTTCTGGCCAAAGCTAGGCACAAGGCCAGCATAGAACCAATGGTGGGGTAACAGACCTCACTTCTTGGTATGTGGGGCTGCCAGGCCACATGGTGAAGGGTGCAGATACAAGGAGAGGTGAAGGTTTTGGCCCCACACGTGGGTCTGCTAGGACACAGTGCATCTGACCCAAGATGCCTTTGCTTTGGATAACAGTTGGGAAATCACTGGCCACATAAGAAAAAGGAATTCGGGGTTGAAAGACTTGCATTCAAGGGCTACCCTTGTCACTTACTGTCATCTGAAGGGGGAAGTTATTAACCTCAGTGAACTCTGTTCCTTATCTGCAAATAGGGTCAATCAGTGGCATACTGATTAATGGGTTTGCTTCAAAAATCAAATAATATGACTTTTTCAAACCCTTCTGTCTCTGGATGTGTTCCGAAGGTGATAATGGCATCATTCAACCTGAGGTCTCATCCTGGCTGTGCCATTCACCAGCTGTGAGAGTCATGTCACCTCTCTAGGCCATTTCTTCATCTGTGAAAAGGGCTGGTATCTGCCTCCTTGGTCATCCTGTGGAAAACACAGTGCCCAGTCTAGAATAGCTGCTGTTACTACTGGAGCCCTGTGACTGCAGAACAACCCTGAGTCCTTGCCTTGTGTTTGTCCTTTATGTCTGCAAACCCCAAAGGGTATGGTTTTCCTCAGCCCCCCGATTTTTCTTCCATTTGTGATCCTGATTCATAAATTTGCTACTTCTTCTGGCTTCCTGGAAGCAAGGGAAAAGGAAATATGACAGCGGCATGCCACCTAGGCACTAGGTTCTTTACCTGTCACTTACTTACTCTCCAAAGCAATCCTGTGAGGCGAAATGGCAGTACTGGTATTTTAGGGTTCGTGGAACTGAGGCCCCAACACATTTCAGGATGTCCCATAGACAGTGGGTACAGCTGGTTTTGGATCCCAAAGTGCTCCTTTCCTCCTGGCCTCTTGGGCCCAAAGCCTTTTTTCTTGTCCCTGCCTGTTGGGTCCAAAGCACATGTTGTAATTTTCAAGTACGGTTTAAGTATTTGGTATAATTTCTCATTTTGATGTTAAAAACAATTGTGAAATTAGTGCAGCCCAGCAATACAATGTACTTACTGCTATTTTACAGCCTGTGAAATAGTAAATTAGAAGGAAAAGTACTTAGCTTCTTAGAAACTGGAATGGAATCAATTTACTGGAGAATTATTCATGTTTTTCACAAGCAGAGAAGGGAAGAATGTCATCTTTTCAGTGGTTTCAAATCCTCTAGGTAGAATTGTGTTTTTGTAATTTCTTGTGTTTTCTATCTGAATATCTGATTAAGGTGAAAGGTGTAAAATCCTTTGTAAATCTCTCCTCTGTGTGCCTTAGTGATGGGAAAGGCCACTAAGTTTGGCAATAATCTATTTTAAAACCTTTCACTGCAAGTGAAGGTGGGCAGGCCTTAGGAGACTGCCGTTAATTACCTTTTTTAAGAACAAATTGCATTGTCTTTTGAGGCTTGACAAAGGTAAAGAAAGCATGTAGATCTGTATTTGAAGGATTTAAACTAAGCCAGTGAGTAGAGTCTCATCGTATTCACCATGGGAAGAATGGTTTGGTATATAATAGTCTGCGATGCTTATGTACTTTGCCTATTTAGATCGCATTTTGCAGTGCCATTGGGGAGAATTACATTAAAATCAACTGTGCATTAACAAAAGTGGAATGAATATAAGAGAATATTAGAATTTTTCAGAGTGATTTTTGAAAAACTGTGGGTTTAAACTTTTTGTCAGAGTGATTTATGAAATGATGGTCATCGACAACCGATACAAATTTATGTGGAAATACTTATTTTGGAAATATTTCTGACCAGATGGAGATAAAATGAGTTTCCTTGTTAAGGTTGAGAAAGATCCCAGGAGTGGAATTTAGGAGACCTGAGTTCTGATAGTTAGTTCTGGAACTATGTAGCATGTGATTTGGTCAGGTCTCTTTATCGGGACTCAATCTAAGAAGAGTAAAATGGATATTGTAATAATACTTTGTGTACCTAAAAAGATTATATGAAAGATCATATGAAATAATTTTAAAAATTGGCTTTGCAGCTGTGGAGTGCGGGCCACGGGTGACCTGCCCCGGCTGTCGCGCGGCCTCCCTGGGCTCTGCTGCTGAGGGCTCCAACGCCGAGTGCGCACGCGCGCTGCGGCTTCTGCTGCTTCACCCGTCTCCCGAGGCCTGCTTTTAGTTATTACAAAATAAAAACGCTGCTCGCCACCAGGTGGTTGTTCTCTATTTCTTTATAAATGGGAAATTGCGATCAAGTTGGCATTTTTTTCCCTGTTGGGATGCTTTCTGAATGCATATTTATTCTAGTCTGGACGTCCCTTCCTACCCCAAGATTATTTGTTCATGCCTCAGTTTCATAAGTTAAAAGTGAACACAGTGGTGAGAAATCCTCAATGACTGGAATAATATTGGAGAATTGTTTGTAAGGCATATTTTTTCCCCAAATAATACTTACCTAGGACAAAGTGAAATGAGGTAGGATGAAATCTTTCTGCCATAAGAGGGGCCTGTGCCTTCTGGTGGTGTAGACCTTATAACATCTGTGCTGAGGCCCTGGGGGCGCAGCCTGTGCCGGATGTTGAGTGTATAGGGGTGTCCAAGATGAGGGTTTATGCTTAAGGAGCTCACAGAAAAACTCGAGGGCCACCCAGGTCAAGTGAACCTTCTATGCCTTCTATTTCTACATAGAAGTAGAGTGCGTGGAAATTGGGGAGGGAGAGAAGAGACAGCTCCCTCCCTAGGGCTGGCTACAGGAAGGAAGTCTACAGGAAGGAGGCCAAGTCTACAGGAAGGAAGACCCATGAGAAAACTGGAGGGACGGCTGTGCAGTGGCCAGCCCCACAGCCAGGAGGTTTGTAGCCTGTCCGTGGATATTAGGAGCTGCCCGAGAGGCTGTGGGCACTATTCAGGTCCTATTCAGAGGGAAGGGAGAGAATAAACTTTTAAATAGACTCCTTACATTTTTTTTCTCTAAAAATGGGATGCCTCCTGGTGGTGGTCATCTAGTTAAGAGTAGATGCAGGCCGCGCGGTGGCTCACGCCTGTAATCCTAGCACTCTGGGAGGCCGAGGCGGGTGGATTGTTTGAGCTCAGGAGTTCAAGACCAGCCTGAGCAAGAGCGAGACCCCGCCTCTACTAAAATTAGAAAGAAATTAATCGGTCAACTAAAAATATATAGGAAAAATTAGCCAGCCTGGCTCATGCCTGTAGTCCCAGCTACTTGGGAGGCTGAGGCAGAAGGATCGCTTGAGCCCAGGAGTTTGAGGTTGCTGTGAGCTAGGCTGACGCCACGGCACTCACTCTAGCCCTGGCAAAAAAATAGTGAGACTCTGTCTCAAAAAAAAAAAAAAAAAAAAAAAAGAGTAGATACAGAAAGGAAAAGATCTGGGAAATTGCAGAGAGGAACAAACTTTGAATAGTCACCCCCCCGCCTTTTTTTTTTTTTTTTTAAATGGAAGATCATGTTGTTGGTGGCTTGGCACCTTTCCCTTTTGTCCCATGCAGATTGTATTTGCTGCTGTTTTTAAGGGGTGGCTTTGTGCTAGATCGGAATTTGGCCAGAAGTTGGGAAAGTGTTGAGTATTGGGGAAGATTCATGAGTCAAAAACTTGGCCGCTCTTTTATTCCCGTGACTGATATCAAGGTCCTAGGCTTTCTCTCTCTCTCTTTTCTCTTTTTCTTTCCTTCTTTTCCCTCCTTTATTTCTATTTTGTGTAATAGGTGGGTTTTAAAAGAAAGTGGTGAACCAACCAGGTATCTGTATCCCACTGGACCATTGCCATTCCTCCTGTGGCATTATCAGTGGACTAGCCACTTGTCATCAAATTTCTCTTCTGCAGGATGTGGACAGGATGTGAGTGTTGGTCCAAATAGAGTGAACTGGTAAGTGAAAGCATAGCCAGTACCATGCCTGGTCAGACGATGGTTAGTGCTTTATCTTCTTTCTCTCTCATCAGCACAGCAGTACTTATGTGTAAAAGTATAATAATGTATCAGGGGGACAACTGATACTAATCGAATACTTAAAATTTCTAGTCATTGTCTTAAGTGCTTTTTTATATATGTTACCTGATTTAATGCTCACAACAACCTAAATTACCCTCATTTTACAGGGGTGGAAATGAGCTCAGAGGCTAGGCAAAGTGGCCAAGATCAGGCAGATTGTAAGGGGCAAAGCTAAGATTTGAACTTCATTGTGCTGACTCTTGAAGCCACTAAACCAATGGCCCCCAACCTTTTTTGCACCAAAGACTGGTTTCATGGAAGACAATTTTTCCATGGGACCAAGGGCAGGGGAGAGGGGAGTCAAAGTAGAGCTCAGGCAGTGATGTGAGCGATGGGGAGTGGCTGTAAATACAGATGAAGCTTCACTTGCTCACCCGCTGCTCACCTCCTACTGTGCAGCCTGGTTCCTAACAGGCCACAGACTGGTACCAATCCACCTGGGGGCCGGGGACCGCAGCACTAAACCGTAGTACATCATTCTTTGTCTGTTTCAGATAGACTTAGACTCACTCTGCAAACACCAGGAACTTAACATGCTTCTATTTTGAGATCCAGGATCTTTTTGCATGCTTCCCTTTTGATTGGTCAGTCAGGAGTCCAGTAAGGGTGGATGGACAGTTCAAGTGTAATTATAATTCAGGTGCATTGGCACCTGGATGGTGGGACTAAGGACCTGGGAGAACACCATCTCTCAGGACGCTTAATCAGGTTGGTCTCTTTATTTTGGAAGATGACTTTCAAAACAGAGCCCACAGATAGGTTTGCTCATTCTGGAGACTAAGTTGTGACAATACTAGGCAAACTGTTAGGGTTGGGGGCAAAACAAAGGCTAGATACTGCTTTATGGAATCTTGCTAATAAATGGTTTTCCTGAGCAGGAAGCCAATACTGCTGAGTTCCAAGATCTGTGGGGCATTGACTCTGGGTAGTTTTCTGACTTTATGCTTGTGTATTCAATAAAAGAATTTTTAAAAGCTGGGTACTTCCTTGTACATTGGTAAGCTCACATCTGAAATTTTGCGTGATATGTTTATGCAGTTGAGAAGGAGGGAATTTATGCCCTATGGTAAATACTGACATTTTTAAAATAAAACTTTTACAAGCATCTTTTAAGGGTAGCCCTCAGAAAGAGAAGCCAGGTACCAAAGGAATTTGATACCATCCATTGTCCGTCTAAAAATACACAAACAAAATTTTATTTACCTGAGAAAAATTTTCCCTCTTTAATTTTTCTCCTTGAATTGGTATTTCCATTTTATTTCCCCATAGAATCTTACCCTATTATAACATGTTTAAGCTTGAAAGTCTCTTACTGATTACTTATCAAACTTCTCTATAGCAAAAGTATGTATAAAATTGAAATTTTAATTTTATCTTTAATTTTATGAGAGCATAAAGCTGTAAGGACTAGATTTTGTCTAGTTGAAATATCACTAAAATGATTAGTATACACTTGAACCATTGGTAAAATTTATTGGAAAAATCTTTCAGAAATCAACTGGGCTTTAAAGAAATTAGTTCATGTATCTGGGATAGATATTAGGGCTAGAGTTAAACTGGGTTAAACACCAATTCTATTTCCATTTTTTTCATTTTTATAAACGTGCTGAGAAACACTATTCATATAGATAGGGTTAGAAGGATTTTTGTTACAGCAATGCCATTTCTTTGAATTCTTTTCCAGTTACATGCCAAGATTCACATCGTGATCTAGCATGAAGAATTATTTTTAATGGCCTGTTAGCTGACAGTTTGATTGGGCTCATTCTCAAGATTGTCGAAAGCCAAAAATGGGAAACCAGCTAGTATCAGAAGGATTTGTTTTCCAGTCATGCGCTTTCTTATTTGCTGGGAAGTAGACCAAGAGGCTTTGCCCAGATTCGCCAATGACTGTTAATTACACCTGTTATTTTTTAACTTAAAGGCACCTTGTTTAACCCAGAAATATCCAGAGATGTTTGTAAAAACAAAAATAACGTTAGTTTCAATATACTTTAGCCAATGCTTGCTTTAAATATACATATATACATAAATATACATACACATATATAGTGTTAAACCTTAGAGATGAAGATTTAGGCTGATCAGTGAATGAACAATGTCTGTCATATGATCCAGTTAGCAAAGCAGTCCTCATCAAAACTGTCAGTCAAATCAGCTGTACTTTCTATCAGAAAAGGTCTAACATAGTTTTTAATTTCAAATAAGTTTTAATTTGCATTTTGAGGAAAAATTTCAAAAACAGTAAAAAGAAATGATATGACAGATTACTAAAAGCAGTTTCATCAATTTTAAAACAGTATAGACTTAATAGAATTAATTGTATTTTGTATTAAGTTATAAAACCATAATGAATATGTTGTTTCTTATTTATAGGAGTGGCATATAGTGGACATCTAAAATTATGAGCCATTATAAAGTGAGAATTACAATTAAAAAGCTGCTGTTTTTCTGGTAAATGTGTGTGACTGCGTATATTGAACTCTGGTATTTGACTTGTGGGAATAATTAAATAAGAATCATGTATATACTTTCAGAAATAACTACATTAATTTCCAAAGATTTTAGGATCCGACTTTGTATTTAATTCCTATGTATGTGATAAAAGAGAGGAATATACTGCTAAAATTAAATTTTCGTAGCAGCTAGCATATATTTGTTAATAAGAGGTAGAAAATATTAATTCATGAGGATTGACTGACTATCATTGGAAAAATTACTATGTAAATATTTGATGAAATAGATTTTAACTGTCTTACTCTATAATGCATACTGAATTTAAACTAAATCTCTTATATTTTTGAGGTTTTTTTGTATAATTTGAAAAATTTGGAAAGCATTGCAATTATACTTAAAGCAGTATCAGGAATCTCCACACTTTTAGTTGTTTGAAGGTTCTTTTTTAACAGCTAATGTCATATTTGAGTGTGAGTATATATACTCACAAAAAGAAACATTATATTTAGAAACACTTCAAAGTAACTTTTTGTGTTTAATATTTACCAATGTTATTTTTGTCTTAATGTCACCAGTTCTGCTGTGAAATGCATCCTTTGACCGTGGTCAAAGGAAGATGTGTGTTTGTTAAATTGTGTAATATATATAATTTTATAATATCCCACTATGACTAAAATACTCTATCTCTAGCATATTGTTTTACTCTTAAGTGAAATATTGATATAACAGAAAGACAAGAAGCCCTACAGTGAGTGTCTGGTGTTTGATTAATCACTGAGGAATGCTCCCCCGAGAGCCATAGCTCACATTCTTTCTTTGGTGGAGACACATGGATGTGTTTACAGGTGAGGGGTGTGCCTTCCTTTTGGAAGGTGTGATGTCTGTTGAGAAAGGGCAGACAGGAGAGGAGAACCTACCTGATCCTAGCGTGGGAATTGGTGCCAATCAGATGAAAACTAAACCCTAGCATAAATTCCTCATTTGACCTGAAATAATCTTGCAAAACAATTAGCTTCCCATTATGTAATAAAAGCTTTTGAACAGTTGATAGTTTCCAGTTGAATTCTCACCTCATTCCAGGAAGCAGAACTTTGAAAGAACAGAAGCACGCACAGCTGTAGGGGTGCTTAAAATGTCCTGCATGTCATCAAGCCACTTACTACTTGAGATTTACCTCTTCCTTTTGTGTGGTCTTTCCAATGTTTCTCTAATGGGAAGCAGGTGGGTGTTGTTTCTTATTATATGACTCTCGAAACGCAGGTTAAATGGTTGTTTCAGGCCCTAGAGAAAGCAAGAGCTCGGGTTTCCCGTGAGTTCTACAGAGCGGTGGCAGAGCTTTTCTACGGCACTCCTTAGGAACGTGAAGCGGCACAGGGAATAGACACACTCAGCCCTTTTGCTAATATTAAGTCAAGTTTCTCCTTTAATTTTTCTTCAGGAAACACAACACTGGCATCTAACAAGTATTTATTTTGTATATAAGGATATTAATATTGTGCTTTGAGTTGGATGGAAGCAGATGGTAATGTGGTGGGTTATCTGAGGTCAGTCCATTGATCAGTGGCTGTTTCCAGGGTGCTGGATCATCTAAAACAGGTTTCCAAAGTGCACACACCTCGGGGGTAGAACGATGATCCATTGGGATGCACAAAGAAAATAATGGAACTTTATTCAAATGTGATAAATTTATCCCAAGGAGATAAGGCATTATTTGGAGGAGTAAAAAAAAAAATTGGGAACAACCTTAAATATCCAACAATAGAGAATAGATTAAATGGTCCACTAAGAATGATGACAAAGAAGAATATTTAAGCATGTGAAATAATTACAATATAGTGATGTGGGACAAAAAACTAGGACAAAATCCTGTGTGTATCATAGTGCCAGTTTTATTTAATTGTTTAACATATCGAAAAGCCTATGGAAATGTATAGAATTCAAGTCACAGTATTAATAGTGGTTATTGCCAGAGAGTGAATTTATTGGTATTTTTGCTTTCTTCTAACTTTTCTGTATTTACCAGGTTTCCTTTAGTGTGTTTCTATATCCATCTTAAAATGAGATAAAGTTATTTAAAATAGTTATTATGTGAGGGTTCAGTCCATGAGCATTTAACTCAATAAAGAAAGAGCCGTGATGATTTTCTGAGTACGTATGAACTGGCAAAGAGTGATGCTCATTGCCCACTTCTAGAAGCCAAACAGTGAAAGAGGAAATTTCCACATGACAAAACTTATCTCCATTTGCCTTTGCTCTGAAATGTATAAAACACAAAACATACACAATGTAACGTGAAAATACTTCCCAATGTATGTTTTAAAACAGATTGTACCCTTAGCCAGTGGCCTGCGAATCCTCATTTGGCTGCTTTTCCTCTGGAATTGTTTCTTTTTGGAGTGTTAATGGATTGGTTAATTTGTGAGCAACACTCCTAATTGTATTAAATCTCTACAACCTTATTAAGCATTTGTGCAGAATTAGATCAGAGAGCTTGGAGAAGCAGCTTGCCAGTGGTCTCAGGGAGGGAAGGAAGAAGGGCCAGGCTAGCAAGGGAGTCTGGACACTGAGACATCCCACTCCCCTGCCCCCCAAAATAAATCACACGGACTGACAACCCCACTACCAGAGAAATTCAGAAATATCCCAAAGCACAGACAGCAGTTTCTTTGCTGTATATTTAAATGCTTTGAGAGAGAGAATGAACGAACACAAGCCAACTTGTTTTTTTATTTAGATTTGTCAGGATTTACTTTTATTTGAGAGAAAAGAAATGAGCGAGAATTAACAAAATCTCAAGAGTGCTAGATTTTTAATTCTGATTGCTTGTGTTTACATAAAGACACCAGGCTACAGGTATCTGTGCTTAAAGAGAGGGAAACAATTTCAGAAAATATAATTGAAGCGTATCTATTTTGAAAACTAAAGATAATGCCTGAAATATACTGATTTTTAAAAACCATGGTTGACAGCTGCCTTCTTTTGCATGTGAGGGAGGTGGATTCAGTGCCTGAGAATGCTAACCATGCTGTTGAGAAGTGGGGATGAGGACGGTAATACTAACCTCTGGATGCTGTCTCCCCAGGTGTCCTGTTGCTTCTGTGTACCTGTTGGTATTCCTTTCCCAAAAAAGCTTAAAGTTTATTACTCAGCAGTATTGCAGTAGTTATGGAATGCCCGGTAAAACATTTAGTAGCCTGTTGCTTAATTTAAAGTGATTCATTGCATAATGTATGCATAATGTATTTTAGCATTTTTGAAGTAAGAAATACACTGAACTGTTAGGGATGGAAACCAGTTGAAACCCAGAAGCAGTCAGACTTTTTACTTTCTTAATAGCTTCACTATACCTCAGTAAGAATGTTTTTCTTGTTGTCACTATTGTTTTAAATTGGATGGTCCTGGAAGTTTTAAGAGCCATCTGGAAGATTAAAAAAAAGGCTATAATTAATTTTTGAAGTTTTACATAATCGATGTTTTTATAGGGTGACATGGGCTTGGAGGGTAAAAATAGAGCAAATGGAACAGAAAGGAAAGAGAGGAGTAGGCGCTCCTTTTCAAGTGCTCTGGGAGCTCCAGCTCATCGTGTATTCCACCCACTGGGTCGGACGATCATGGGGATGCCCAAGGGTGTTCCCAGACGCTTTGCTGTCCTCCACCACTCTTTCTCTGGACTTCTGCTCCCAAGCTGCCAGGCCACTGCCCACTTGCAGTGGGGAGAATCTGCCCCTGGGAACATGGTGCAGAGCTTCCTGGTGCTGTCTCAGAGACGTTAGAGGAAGTGGCTCCTTAGTGACTCTACCCTTGCTCTGGGCTGTTTATAATAGATCAATGTGATCTGTACAATCAATAGGGTCCTAGAATTAGGGAATTACAAGATTGGAGTGTGTTATAGAAAAGGGATGATATTGACAGAGAAAGTGTTCAGGAAAGAGCAATACTGCTAAGGTTTAATAAATATAAAGGCGCGCGCGCGCGTGTGTGTGTGTACACATGTATATGCGTGCGAGCATGGGGGAAAGAGAGTTAAACTGAGAAGATAAATAGCCCTTTGTGTTTGAGGCCTTCCACGTGGGTTGAAGAAAGACTCGGAAGGTTCTGACTGGAAGGTTCTATCCACATTTGTGAGAGGTGAAAAGGAATATGGCCTCCATCATAACCTGGATCTGAAAATTTTCCAGACGTGTGCAGCAGGTTCCTTCTGTTTCTTTCAGATTTTCTAGGTCCTTGTAATGATTTAAACACATTTCACATTGTCTTCCAGTCAGTTAAATATGTAGGATGTTTCCTTGAATAAAATCCGTGGCAAGGAGACTGTGCAAAATGGACTGCTTAGTTAATAATTGCTGGTGTGGCGCGTTTTCTAACTTTGCTTTTCCCCCCTTAATTGGTTGAGTATTAATAAACTCATGGTTTGTTTCAAGGGCACAGCTAGTTTTTAATGGTCTTACCGAAATTTCAGGAAGAAAGCTAAAGAATTAACATAATAAATAATTATTGCTTCCAGGGTTTTTTGTTGTTAAGATAATAAAATGTTAAAAAGCAAGCCACTTGAGTGGAAAGTAATTGTCCTGACAAGCACCACACAGGCAGCATTCACAATAAAGCAGCCCTTCCCTCAATGTCAGCCAGATTTGCGTCCCGCATAAATGCTTCCTCACATTATGGAAATGTACTTTTCCTATCAACAGAGTAGAATGAAACTCCAGGCTTCTAATTAATCTTGGCTGACGTTTGATTTCATACCCAAGTTAAAGGCAAGAGGCGGTGGAGCTTCCCCCATGCACATGGCCACAGGCAAATCTCTCCATTAATGTCAGATTGCATCTGTGTGTCTCATTGTCGCTGCCACATGTCAGTCATTAATGCACTGGCGATCACTTATGTCCACTTTCTACCCGCTGGTTCCCTGCTTGAGGAAGTGGGCATGGCAGGAATTCTGCTTTGCAGGCCTTTAACCTTGAACCTCTGGATTAATGACATAAAGCACTTCCTCGGATAGAATGCTTTACAGATTTTAACTTGACTTTCACTACTCTGCCCGTTCTGAATCTCAAAGGCTCGGTGAAGAAGGCCCTATACCCGCAGTTTCCAAATGGGGAGACTAAAATTCAGAAACCCTGTGTGGCTTATCTAAGGTTTCGTGAGAAGTAAGTAGTAGGGCTTGGATTTGAACCTACAACTTCGCAGGTCAGATGTAATACTCTTTTTCCTAAATGGATTACAGAGCTCCTGAAGGATAAAATTAAGAAACTTAGTCTCTCTATACAGTCCCCCCTCTTTTTCTCCATCTAGTGCCTGTTGATGTTAGGGAAACACGTTTTTGATTGGCAAGAGAAAAAAATTCAAATTTATACAATAAATAGTAAAGTCAGTTCCATTTAACTTATTTGAAGTGGGTCATAAAAAGGCAAGAATCTTACTTACATCAGAGTGAAAAAGAAAGGCGTGTATACCATTAGATACTGGTTTTAAGCTCTCCGGCAATCCTGCAGAGAGAAATGCAGGGAGTCTTTGTCTCCAAGAGAGACCATTTTTCTGGTCGCTGCTTTGAGATTTCCACCCAGGGTTTTATGTCCTCGGGTTGAGCAATGCAATAGGTTATGTTCTTCTCATTAACATCACCTATTGTCAGTGTGGCAGCAGAATGTGTATAGCTATTTGTTTTTTTTAACCTGACCTCCAGATTGAAGGAATAACTTGCAAACAATTCAGTAAAGGCAGATATAAGGGAGGCAGAGATGACGTATATCTGGTTTGATTTAAAGATAGAAATCGACATACCTAACAGGGTGAAAAATAGCTTGTTTCTTTTAAAGGATCATCTTCAAAACCCACTTCCCTGGACTGAATTTTGACAAGGGGATAACAGCAGGACTCTCAAAGCATCTTGCAGTTCTAGGTTTTTTCCGGCTAAGGATGTCGTGCAAGCACTTTGGCATTCAGTGAGTCGCTCTTTGAATGGCTCCTTCAATGATGGGCCAGGCTGGATGTCAGCAGGAGCCAGACCATTCTCTTCAAGCTCAGGCAGAGCTTGGTTGTAATCCCAGAGCTCCTCTCTGTTGATGATGGCAGGGATGCGTTTTGCCTGGAGTATTTTGGAGCAGGTATTACCCAGGGAGCCATCATGGCTGTAGGAAAACCTCAGAAAGGTGCTTATGAAGTATCAAAATCTAAGCGACGTTGGTGTCTTCCTGATGTGCCTCTGAGGAGGAATTGGCTGCAAAAGGCACCTCCAGATAATGAAACAGATTGACCTGAGGATGCAATAGCTTTTTTATTGGCTACTTAAGTGTTGAGGAATGTCTATCAAGCAGTGATTTTGTTCTGGTGTAGTTAATGTTGAGCCATTTTTAGGGGGACAATAATTAGAACGTTTGTTTGGTAACATTGCTTTATGATAATGTCATTCTGGGAGACTTAGCATTACAGGGGAGTCCCAGCATGTCAAATGCATTTTATTCTCCAGTGAAGTCCCAGGTGGCTGCATTAAAAGAAGAAAGTGCTGGCGCAGAGTCTTCAATAGTAATGTCACTCTGTCTGCATTTTAATATGTTTACTGTCAGTAATAGATGGTGATCTTCATATTGATTATATAATGAAATACTTTTGGTCTCATTTTTGCATCTTTGCTCTGCTCTGCTGTTCGTCTGTGAATATTTGAATTTGAGCACATTTTCTGTGCTGAAGCCAGTTGAGTCGTGCACATCCTGATTATTTACATAGGACAAATCACTCGAAGTGTATTAGTGGATTTATGACAAACTGCCTCCCAGAAGAGTTATACCTATTATACACTCCCAAGACACACAAGAATTATTTCAGTCTTTGCCTAGTTGTTTGACAAAAGATGATTTTCCTTGGAAATATATTGAAAAAGTATTGGTAAGTTTTTTTGGGGCATTTGTGTACAGTAGTCCCCCCTTATCCATGGTTTTGCTTTCTGAGGTTTCAGTTACCCTAAAATATAACATCTTTACTCTTGAGCTTTGGGGCCATTATGAAGTAATATGGCTCATTTGAACACAGCACTGCAATACTGTGACAGATGATCTGAGAACTGAGATGGCTTCTGAGTGACTCACGGGCAGGGCATAGACAGTGTGGACAAAGGGACAATTCACATCCCTGGCCAGACTGAACGAGATTTTATCATGCTACTTAGAGCTATGCAGAATTTAAAACTTATGAATTGTCTTTTCCTGGAATTTTCCATTTATGTCACAATGCCTATCCCATTCACCTGAATGCATCTCATACCACAGGCATCGTATTGTCTCACATCATCACAAGAAGGAAGTGTACTCATATAATTAGATGTTTTGAGAGAGAGAGAGAGACCACATTCACGTAACTTTTACGTGAATATATTGTTAACAATTGTTCTATTAGTTATTTTTAATCTTTTAATGTGCCTAATTCATAAGGTAGGCACATTAAAGTTATGAATTTATCACAGGTATGCGTACGTAGGAAAAAACATAGTGTATATGGGGTTTGGTATTATCCACAATTCAGGCATCCACTGGGGGTCTTGGATCCTATCCCCCGTGGTTGAGAGGGTACTATGTATATTTATTGACTTTTCCTTTGTTTTTTTCCTGCTGGAGTCATTTGATTTATTGTTTTGTTAAAACTCTTTGTAGAAATGTCACCAATCCCTTTCCTTCATAGTATTCTTCCATACTTTATTCATTTATCTTTCAATTCATAGCATTTTTGTAACAGAGAAACTTCACTCTGCGCGCGTATGGTAAAGGGGAATGACTAACTATTTATGATTAGCAGTAGAGGCCTTGAGTCACATGATGATCTCAAGAGGTGTAAGATGGACCTGGAAGGGAGCTCCTCCCTCCATCCCCCCCCCCCTTTCTGTCTGTCTGTCTGTCTGTCTGTCTGTCTCTCTCTCTCTCTCTCTCTCTCTCTCTCTCTCTGTCTCTCTCGTTCCGTCCTCGTCCACTTGCTCTGTCTCAGCTCAGATGCTAATTGTTTCTTTAGCCATCTCATCAGTGTTGTCACTGGAGGTGATTCTTCCCCCAAGCAGGCAGATTGTTGACTTACTAGAGTCAGTGTTATTACTCTTTCTTTACTGCATGGGAATTTCTGTGTTTTATCTGAGTAGGATGAAATTAGACATAGGTAGCTAGCCACTTTCTTCACAACTTGAGGTCAGCTGTGTTTTTTAAGAAAGTCATTTTTTTGGTACTGATGTTTCTGTCCCCTCCCTCCATCTATTCCCTTCAGCTATACTAAGCTGGTGAGGCCTGAAGGGAGAAGAATCATAGAGTGGATTATGGCACATCCAGTGGGTCTAGATACATAGCACAAGTATCCATTAGTAACCTGTATTACGGATTTTATGGAAAGTGCTAGTTTAGATTTATGTATGCATTAGATTTTCTGCAGAGATTTCAGAAACCACACTATTTGAAAGAGAGTACAAATTTGTAAAGGTAATAAAAATGTAACCAATAGGTGAAAAGATTCTTCCCTAAAACTATGTAAATATGGGCAATTTAGGATCATATGTCAGAACATTTATAAATAACTCATATTAGCGTTAATAAACGGTGAAATGTTTCAGCCCTGAAACGATGCATTTTAAAAATGAATTGCATATCCAAGAATGGTATATTTTGCATTTTTAAAAATGGCCTATATAGAAATAGTTCTCTTGAAAATAGTGAGTTTTAGGTATAACTTTAGGTCAGATTCTTGAATAAAACAAAGACAAATTTTTAAAAAATTCTACTTATATAAAGCTACAACAAAATGAAAAAATTTTTTAACTTAATCCAAATATATATTGATTGGTATTCCTTGTTCTGAAGCTTAAAATTACCCAGAAAATCTTTGGTTTCCCAAAACTCAAAATGTTTATTGCCGATAGTTAAGTAATATCTTCTAGTACACAGTGTGGCTCAGAATTATGATCCTATGTTTATATAACTGAAATCTGAGTTAGGCGCTTGTGATCGTATTTGAAGTTATACATACTTTCATGGGAATGAGCACAAAGCATAATGCTGAGGTTAAGATAAACATGTTTGGTATTTATTAAACTCTACTAGGCATGGCTACAGTGTTTATTGATCATCTACCTTGTGTTCAATTCAGTGCCTGGTTCTTTGGGATGCAGGGACAGAAGTTAGGTACTTAGAATTTTTTTTAGAACTAAGTAACATTATCTTTAAAATAGTACTAATCTGGTGTCCTTTTATAGCAGGGTTTCCAACCATAGTTGAATTTTGCTGTATTAATAGTATTCTTGGTGTCAGCACTTTCTGGGAGGAAGTGTTTTTTGCTTATTCAACTTTTGCCTCATGTTAGATTTTTTTCTGCTAAACATTGCTGTTATCTTAGCATTTGTTTTTTGTTGACTGGCTCTTTGGCCTGAGAATTCAGTTTTGAACTTTTTTTTTTTTTTTAAAGCAACATAGAGTGAACAAGCAACTGTGCGTCCCTTGGTACAGTAGCCAATTTAAGATGATTTATACCCACTTAGCAGTAAAGTCTCATTTTTTAAGGGTATAAACTATATTCCTTGTAGGGACCCTTGAAGAACTCTGCAAATGTTAAAACATTAATATCACCTTTTAGACCAAATATATTCTCTTTCATTCTCATTTTTGCCATTCCCAAACACACACTGTGGCCTTCTGTGGCATGAATGGTTTAATCAAGTGTTTAGAATTTCTTGGCTGCAGCCACGTTAGAGGAGTTCAACCCAGCTATTGCTGAGAAGAGGTAATTCTTTAGTCACTGGTATGGCTTTTAAAGTATGTTATTGTTAGAGAGAGTTAAAAGGGAACTTTGAAGTCTTGATTAGGAAATATAAGATGTGCTCATTGTGCTTTATGTTTTGAGGTATAGCTAAAATATTTTAAAATTATTATAGGGCAGTTTTCAAGCTTAAAATAAAAAATGGCTCGCTACCCCTAGACAGGTCAATTGTGTAATTCATAGCTGAACTGCTAAAGTTAGAATGTGGATTGTACTGTGAGAATTAATGCAGGTCCAAATAATCTCAGATAATTCTTTGATTTGTCAATGTCTGCAAGTTTAATAAAAAGTCCCGTATGAAAACTCCCCCGTCTCATCGGCACACTCCCGTCTTTTGCCTGGACCATTGCTGTAACCTCCAGCTCATCTCCCTCCTTCAGTGAAAGCGCCTAAAAGCTCTCAGCATTTCATTCTCTAGCCGAAATCTGTGAACACTCCCATGTGCCACAGCAGAGTTTCTCCATCCTGGGGTTCACAGGATCGTCTGGGGGTGCTTGCTAAAGAGCAGCACCATGCTGAACATTTTTGGTTCCGGAGGCTGCCATGGGTCCCAGGAAAATCTGCTCTTTAAAAAAGCCACCCAGGTGATATAAAGGCCTCCCTTCCCACGGGACCCTGCCGAGCCGAGGACTCCCCCTCATGCATTTGCTATTCCTGAAGCACATTTGAGTTTGACCTTTCACCCTTGTTCTCTTGCCTAGGTGCTGGGCGAAGTCCACCCACCTTCCTCTGGGGATCTTCTACTCACCTTTCACTGTCTAGTTTCATGTCACTAGGCACCGTACTGTTCTCCTATAATGTGTGAAGTCAGTTGTTGTCTTAGCTGTCCTCATAATGCTTTACCCAAATCTCTTGTCTCTCTTTATTTATTTTTTTTTTTTTTTGAGACAGAGTCTCGCTCCGTTGCCCTGGCTAGAGTGAGTGCCGTGGCGTCAGCCTAGCTCACAGCAACCTCAAACTTCCTGGGCTCAAGCGATCCTACTACCTCAGCCTCCCGAGTAGCTGGGACTACAGGCATGCGCCACCACGCCCGGCTAATTTTTTCTATATATATATTTTTAGTTGTCCGATTAATTTCTTTGTTTTTTTTTTTTTTAGTAGAGACGGGGTCTCGCTCTTGCTCAGGCTGGTCCCGAACTCCTGAGTTCAAACAATCCGCCCGCCTCGGCCTCCCAGAGTGCTAGGATTACAGGCGTGAGCCACCGCGCCCGGCCTCTTGTCTCTCTTTAGACTTATTACAGAAGTTAAGAGCAGGACTCTGGGGTCCAGCCATCTGGATTTGAAACCTGGTTCCTCCTATTCTGCCGCTGGACAAAAGTGAAGTTACTTAACCTCTCTGGGCCCCAGAGGTCTAATGTGCAAAGTGGGGAGAATAGTGACTACGTTACAGTCTGTTGTGAGGACCAAATGAGATAATGAACATCTAGGGCTTAGAACAGTAACTGTTACATAGTTAGTATGAAGTGAAGGTCAGCTATTGTCATCTTTACGGTCTCCAACATTGGCATTTTCATCATCATCCTACAGAGCTCCCCAGACCCAGAAACCTGGAAGGCGGCAATCTTGTCTCCCCTTTCACTTCCAGCGCCTACCGCACCCCTCACTCTTCAGACCGCCCCACAAATGTTGATTGAGTTGAACTGACTTTACCTGCAAATACATTTCCTGACTTCAATGTCATCAGACCTCAGCAGTCTGTGGCAAAAAAAATATATCTCACATTGACATCATTGATACAAAGTCCATGTCCTCATGGCCACCATCTTGTGCCTGTCCCCGAAGGACTTATTTTTCTTGCTTGGAAAGCAGTCTCTCCACTCCAGGCCCTACCCTTCCCCTGGTTCCCTGCTAGCTGCAGGAAGGAGCAAGGCGTTGCTGCTGCTGGCTCTGCCCACTGTGTGCCATTGCTCTACCTGGGGTACGTATCAGCGAGGTACCTGGTGGAAGCGCCATGCCCCTTGGCTCCCCTGTGCTGCACTTGCTTCTACCTGGGCCTCCAGGTGCCACGGGGGTCTCAGAAGAAAGTGCTTCTTTATCTACAGGGAGCACTGCTGGGCTGAGAACAAACTCACCTCCTGGGGAAACTTACCTGGGAAACAGAACCTAACTTCGTATTTGGAGAAGACAGCAGTCCTCCAAAGGCCACCTTTACCTGACTGAGCCAGAGCACCGCTGTGGGTTAGAGACTCTGCCTTAGGGCTGCACAAGTGGCTGGCCCTGTGCTGTGGCTTTCCCAGAACAAAAGGAGGGCTCCACCCTGAAGGGGAACAGATGTCCGCCTTTTAGGAGAGAGAAAACTGGTCGTAGTGTCCAGATGATTGTTTTTCTAGACTGCAGGTTCTAAATAGTTTCTTGGATCTTAAGTCCAAGTTGCACTTAGGTTTTTCTCCCCTCCTCCCCCCCAGCACTTTCTGGAAGAAGTACAGTCCTGGCTGTGGTCACTTCCCTGACCCCTTTTATTTCTCAGTCTATGAATGACTACTTTCCCCCTGGTATTAGTTTCCTGGGGCTGCTGTAATGAATTGCTACACAGTTGCTTGCTTAAAACAACAGAAATTTATTCTCTGACAGTTGTGGAGGCCAGAAGTCTGAAATCAAGGTGTCGCCAGGCTGCATTCCCTCCTGAGGCTCTGGGAACAGTCCATTCCCTGCCACTCTCAGGGTCCCTGCTGGCCGCTGGGTTCCTGGGCACTCCGTGGCTTATAGCTGCATCACTCCAATCTCCGCCTTCGTCTTCAGATCACCTTATCTCTGAGTTTCTTCTCTTCTGTGTGTCTCTTTCAAGGATCCTTGTCATTGGATTTAGAGCCTACTTGGGTAATCCAGGATTATCTTCTCATCTCAAGATCCTTCATATCTGAAAAGGCCCTGTTCCCAAGTAAGATAACATTTTACGAGTTCCAAGTGTTAAGACTTGATGACTTTGGGTGGCTAATATTCAGCCTGCTACACCTGGTAACAGTAGTTTATATTATCATATGCCAGTTGCATCATGACAGTTTTATAAAGTAATCTTGTGTCAGTTAACTTTGGTTATCTGGTTGGTGCTAGGAATTTTTAATATTTGGGGAAGAGAGAATAACAACTGTAGAAGTAGTATAGTTTCTTGAGCCCTTAGGTGTGCCAGGTACTGTGACATGCAACAACTTATGCTGGCCTGGGAGAAAGGTGCCACCATTATCTCCACTGATGAGGTGACTGAGGCATGGGATACTTAAGTAACTTGCCATGGTCTGCTTAGCAAGCTGGTGGCAGAGTCTACAATGAACTCCTTGTGGTCACCATCAGGGTCTGTGCTCTTCGAGGTGGTCAAGATTGCAGAAAGGTAACCTCGAGTCAGGGCTGGGCAGGGGCTTTGGTGTTGTGGTTTCTACCACTGACTTGGTGTTAAGACCAAGGGCAAGTTAGTCCATTTCTGTGAACTTGGCTCAGTATAGCACAGCAAAAGGACTATCAAAGGGAATTAACAGGGAGGCTAAAATCAAAAGACCAGGGAGAAGCTTCGGACAAAGGCTTGGTTGGATGAGGTTGAATTTAACATTAGATGTTTGAGTTATCTGGGAAATTTAACTGTGGCAATGCTTTTATAAAAAGCACTGTATGAACTATAAAGCATTATACAAATGTTAAACGATACTATTATTCAGTAAGTCCCATTTCCCCTTGCACTGTGACCATTGTACCTTAAAAATAAACTTGTTGGAATAAAAAAAAAACTTGTTAATGCTTCAGTGAATTTAAATATATATATTTCAATACTTGACATTAAAAATATTAGGAGAAAGAGAAGGTATTATGAAAATGTCTAAGAACAATGTCTTTGGAATCATTTTTATAATCTTTGTTCATGCTACCGTTTAACTTAATGGTAAAGAAATAACTGGTGTTTTAACTGTAGAATTTGTTTTGTTGAGATTCATTGCAAAACCCTGAGAATACCTCACAGCTCCATTTTAGGAGATTCATTTTGAACCTTTCTGGAGCATGTTTGAGTTGGATGTTAAACTAACGTTTGCTTAGGGCCCCTGCTGGTTAACATCTGCCAGGCCTCTGCCTGTCCTGCCTTGGCTCTTCTTCCTAACCTGGGGTCTGCAGGGTCCACATGAGGCCAGATGCCCTCCACAGGGAGAGTCTGGTGGGCATACCGTGGCAGGCCTCTCGTTTCTCTCTCCCTCTCTGCTTTGCTGCAGGAGTATCTGTCTGAGGCCTGCTGATTCTCTCTGTTCCTCCAGCCTCATTTCTATAACTGCTGGTTGGTAGCTTTGGCTTTAAAATGGGCAAACCTCCTGCTCTCCTGGTTCAGAATTAGTGATTTTTATCCTTTCAGGGTCTTACTGTGGAATACACAGCAGCCTGTGGAGTCAGTTAAGCCCGATTCACAATGGAGCATTGATCCCTGCGGCTGTGTGGCACCCCGGCCTCTGCAGCACACACGTGCTCGGGCCAGAACTGAGTTTCAGTGGGGTTTTAGATCCAATACACTTGCTTTAGTTTGTATTAATAGTAATATTGGGGGCTTGCGTCCTCCTAACCCCATTCTGTCTAAAGTGGGGATCAGCTGTCTTATAGGCTTTTGATGCCAATATAATTATTTATAAAATCATCACATTATATCAGATGTGCAGTTTTTCCCCTCTTATAAGACATGATTTTCATTTGCTGTATTGATCAGTCTAGTTACTGGAAATTGAACCTGATCTATTTATTCTTTTATTTGACATTTGTTAAAATCGTGTCTCTCTTTGGGTGATCCAGGTTGTGAATGAGTTGTTCCAATTCTTTTCATGCCAAGCAAGGCTTCGTGCTAAATTTGGGAGCTCAGGAGACAGATTGAGGATCCAGAGGGTTAAGAGTGAGACACAGTGGCTGCTCGGCCACATGCCAGATGCAGGAGGTAAGGCTGGAGGTTCATGGCGGGTTTGGACATAGCTGCTACTCTGTTTAAAAACAACAAAAACAACAACAACAAAACCCACCAACAGCAAAAGCTTGATTCCTGTGGACTATGTGCTAAAATCCAGAAAACGGGGATTCTCTGGTGTGGGAAATCTGTGAAATCTTGGCATTAGCGGTAGCACCTGGAAATACTCATTTCAATTCAAATGAGTCTGAAGTGGGCCCTGTAAGGGCTGCATGGGGAAATTTGCAAGTGGTGTTTGTTTCAGAAATTTTAAGTGTTGATGGTGATGCCAAATTTATGAATATGGAAGGAATGCATGTACTTAGGAGGAGGAATCAAATGGATTTTAAATTTCATTTTGACATTACCATCCTGTGCAATGCATGGTTAGCAGTAACCGTACACAAAAGGTGCCATAGAGGATTTGGTCCCTGAAAGGTGTCTGGGAGGTACCCTGTTCACCCAGTTCTGTACTCACTTCCACAGAAATGAGGAGAGTGAGTGCAGCAGCCAGGCAGGTGTACTTCTGGCTGGCGGGAAGAGGGCTATTTCTTCTAATTTGGTTTTGGATGGAATGATAAAACAGTTCTAATGCACTCATAGTTTTCAGTGGTAGTACACAGTAATTTTCAATTTACATGATATTAAAACTGTCATAGGCACAAAACAGAGTTTTGGCTTTTCTCTTTGGTACTGACACTTTGGTACCATTTGGAATATTGAGGAAAAACTTCCAGCACAACACAGATAAATTTTTAATGTGATCAACTAGTCAGTTTTACTCACTAGAATATTAATAAATATTGTGAAGCAGAAAGGTACTATTTATATAAAATTTTGATGATAAAATTTTGATGATAAAGTCTTAGAAATTAGCTGCATTTATTACCCTATCTTTTTTTTTGTAAGACATAAGCTAAAATGTTACACCCACCACCCCCCTTTTTGGTAGCATACTTCATAGCACAAAGTTTTAGGAAAGAAAAGATTCTTGTTCATAACACATTGACATTCTTTTCTCCGATAGAAGTCGAAGGGAGGCAAGGTGAAAATCAGCTGTCTGTTCCAGTCTCTTGCAGTGAATCAAGCCAAAATCTTTTCAGTTATTTTAAGGATTAGTTCCTTGGTTACTCTGCAGAGTTTCAGTTGTATGGAGTGAGTTGATGTTAACCATGCACAGCTCATGTGTATGTTACCTGTTCTGGACAGGTTCTGTTTTGCTTGGGGTATGAGGTATGGGCCATCGTACTGCAGATCTGAGGTTTATGGTAGTGATTTGGGGAGGGGTCTGCTGTGTTGCCAGCCCAACCCTCCATGTCCAGCTCTCCCAGGTTAATGCTCCTCACCTGCTTAGGCACAGACTGAGAGATGATATGGGGTTGGTGGTGTGTAGGGTCCGGTTCTCACCTTGGGATAAGACATCGTAGGGCACAGTAGACAAGACAAGGAGAGGCTCCAGTTTGGAACCTGGGAATTGTTTCTGGGCCTGAGCAGGGCCTGGGAAATGAGGAAGGCAGGAAGCTCTTCTGGACTCCCCATCAAAGCAGCCTTCACCTGTCCTCTGGGCTGGGCAGACTGGGAAGGGTGCGGTGGTCCTAAGCCCCTTCCCTTGGTTGATGTGGGGGTGGCTGCTCTGCATTTGGCTACTTTGCTCTCTCTAGATTGAAGACTGAGACCATTTTTCATGCTTCCGAGGATCTAGTCGCCTGCATTGGGTGTTTGGGGGAAGATGCCTCTGTCTAATGGTTTAAAGCTAAAGAATCAAGTAGTCACCACCCCTCATTCCCTGGGCACCAGTGATTTAGGGGACCCTTAGGATCTGCACAGCTGCAGAAAGATGTGGCATTTTGCCATACTTTGTTCTGGGGTCCATTGTCCGCCTTCTGTGAAGGATGCAGGTGAACTCTGTGCTCTTAGACACGGCTCTTGGATGGGTAGGGCCAGATAGTTAGGGGACAGCAGGGACTTGGCTTCTTTCTCTCCCTTCCAGAAATCAGATGTGCAGTTGCAGAGCATCTTTTCCCATGGGTGGGTTTTGAAGTCAGCAGAACAGGTAAAAATCATTTTTTATTTTTTTCATGGCTGACTTTGAATTGTTGGATTTGTCCAAGGGTTAGGATTTCTCTGGATACCACATGTGCCATAAGCACACCGTGGTGTCTACTACGCACTGGAAAGGTAGGATGGTATGTTACAGTTCCTATTTAGCGGAGGTGAGCAAGGTGGCTTTATGTTATTTGGGTAGTTTGTTTAAAGGATAACCAGGCTACGCAGGCTCTTGCCCTTAATTACTTTTCTAGTTCATAAACTTTTTCTGCAGACACAGACCCTGGCTTTGGTTGAATGGGAGGGGAGAAATGTCTTTTGTTTTCTTTAGTCTGCCTTACAGATGCTGGAGGAAGCTCAGCTGTTAGTTTCAGGTTCCTGGATTCCCTAAAAAGCAGATTTGTTTTTCCTTCTTGGCCTTGGTTTTCCTGTGTACTCCCCCTACTGCACTTTGATTGAAACTGCTCTGTTGGTGGTCTCCTGACCTTGAGCGCATCCAGGGGCTTCCTGAATTTTACTCGTGCCCTATCAGACTTTCCCTTCTGCTCGTAGACACTGAGGTTCCTTACCTGGGGGGTTTTCATGTGAACTTCACAAATGCCTTCAGAAAGGTGGAGAAGGAACTGACGTTTACTCAGTATTCTGCCTGTGCCAGGCCCTGGGCACAGTGTTGCAGCTGTTATTCATTAAATGTTCACACCAGCTCCTAGAGGGAGATGCTGCTATTATCACCACTTTAACGATGAGAAACTGAGATTTGGAGCCACAAGGAATGGAGATATCTTAAGCGTATTTACTACAGAAATTCTCACTGCAACCAGTTGATGTTTTCTTTCTTCACTCATTGCATGTGGAAAAGCCTGTTAATAAGTTGCGATAAGAACGACTGATGTGCCAGGGTGTGCTTCCTTGTCTCTTCTGCATGTATCTCTTTACAAGGGGGAGGGAGCCCAGTACAGGGTCAGGCCAGAGCTTACACTCAGGGGCCATATTTCTGGGTCCAACTCTTGACTGCAGGCCTTTTGTGTGACCTCAGATAAATGACTTAACCTCTTTATGCTTCACAATGAGTGATATTTGTTCAATAAAATTAAGCATTTGAGTGTAATTCTAATAATCTCTTCCCATCAAAGGAGTAAATATTTCTCTTGCATGTGCCAGTGTGATCTGGTGGAGGACAAGCTCGTGGGCCTTCTCTGTGCTATGCTCTAGGGTGTTCAGTTTCAAGTTGCGACTGCCTGCTGAGTGTTAAGATGTCACTTTCCTAAAATAAGAATCCCGGATGCCGTAGGTAAGCTGCTCATTCCTTGCTCTGCCTTCCTTAGAGCACTGATCATCCTCTCTACATATATCAAAGCCCCCCACACTGAGCACAATTTCCTTCTGCCCAGCCGTCTGATATTTAATCCTGAGTGTTATGGGGGTGGAGGGTGGGGAGCAGCTCCGTAGCCAGTTTATTACAGTTCTAGTTTTACCAGCTGCCCCTGCTGTGGCCTTTTAGGGGCATCAGACCCTCCTGTTCTACAGGATCCTCTCCCACCTGTTGCAGTAACGAGTGAAACCTTAAGGCCCTTCATTCCCTAGTTGGAGAAGATGCCAGGAGGGCAGACACTCCTGGGAGAGGCATCACGTTGACTGATATTCACATCAAAGAAACGTACATTCCCTTTCTTTCCAAGTAGGCTGTTTTAGGGATGACAGGATAGAAATACCTTGAGAGAATTGAGATGACATGGGAAAGCAAAGCACTGGAGAGACAAAGAATACTTTTTTCTGATTCTGGTTTTATTTCAGACTAGCATGTTTCTGCATACTCTTGACTTCTTACCAATTTAAATAGAGCTTGTCCAGAACAAAGGTTTCTACTGATTTTTTGCATTCCACTTTTATGAAAAATTCTCAGAGTTCCAAGTAAAAGACTGTTGTTCTGTGAGATCACATTAAGAAACCATCATATTGGTTGCCTGATTTGTTTTCCCCCTTTCCTTTGAAGCTCTACATTGATCTCTGGAATTAATGTCAGTGAGCTTTGAGGTCTCTAAAATGAGAATGGGAAGCACCTGGCTCTTTTTCAACCTTGCGAAGTTGAACGAAGTTGATGTATGGGTATCTGTGGAGTCAGATTTCCTGTGGATTTTTCATTTAATGCCTTGAGGCTAAGGCATTGATTTTTTCCATGTAGGGGCATTCCCATTCTTGAGCCATGCTGAGTGGGGATGAACTGGAGCAACCACATTCAATAGCCCTCAACTGTCTTGGTGAGGTAAAGAATTGGAATAGTATTGTCTGTTCTGGAACAGCCTAGAGAGTTTTAGAAAACTCTCTGTGGAGCAGGGCTAGAGTGTGGGGTGTGGGGTGGGAGAAGATCTGATGAAAGGGTAGCTTTTCCCAGTTAGAACAGATGTAAGAAGCAAAGAAAGACAGCAACTCCAGAAACATCTGGGAAGCTCTGCAAGTGCAGACTAGTCCCTGTGCGTCCTATAAGGTCAACTGATCAGAGGCAGTGGAGGCAGATGTCAAGGTTAGCTATCTGGGATGCCCTTCATAATTCCTGTTTTCTTCCCCAGGGCATGTTTGTGCTATTATTAAATGATTACACATGCTTGTTCATTCCTTCCTAGTGTATACTTTCTAGCTAATGTCATTTAAAGCTAAAAATAAGTCTGTGGTCCTTAATTAGAGTTCCTGAGATTTTTCTGCCCGACCCTCTTTCTTTCTTCTGAGATTTTGGTCTTCTAACATCATAGCAAGTTTTGCCTCATGGTCTTTCTTTGCATGGCTGTAAATGGTGGGGGATTCTTGATGGTGAGACAGAGTCCCCAGCTCACTGAAGAGCCACAACCCGCGTGTAGGGACAGTAGTGTAGGTAGGTCCTGTGGTGAAGTGTGGCCTGGGGAACAGGCCTAGGTGCTCTGCTGCAGATGCTGCCGTTGGCTGCCCGGTGCCTTGGGATGTCATTTCCCCTTTCAGAGAACCAGGGTTCTCTTATGTAAAATGAGATCATGGAACAGCAGTGCATTCCAACAGCTATCTCTCTACTGTTTTAAATAAGGGAAGCCCTATCTTCAAACAGTTTTATATGGAACCTCAGTTTAGAGAACGTATGTATCGTGCATGGGAGTGACGACCATTCCGCTTAACCTCCCCTTCATTTCCTCTTGTTCCCCCGCTCCATGCCTTCAACTGAGGGACAAACACAGTTTTTGATCTACTGGAATTAGAAGATGCCTCAAATTCTGTTAGCGCTTGGATTTCTAATTACTGCCTTGCTATGATGATTAGCCTTCAGTTAGGGAGACTGTTTCCACAGAGGTGAAAAGATAGTTCCAGTGGATTCCTAATGGTTCAGGGGGAACTGACCTCACAAGATGGTGAGAATTTTACTAATGACAACTGCTAATGAGGGTCACTTCCTGTATTGTTGGTGATAAGAGTTATGCCAATTTTGTTTCTCTGGGGAGGTCCTACACAAATGACTTAAACTATTATGTTAGTGTTGGGGATTGGGAGGCATTTTTATAAAAGTGATAATTATGTTACACACATCAGCAGGGAGATTCATTAGATATAGCAGATGGAAAAGACCAAGACAAACTCTATCAGGCAGTTTGAAAACCTGATAAGGTAAATGGTCATTTTAAGAAAGGTTTCATAAAGACTGCCTGAACTAGAAAACTTCTTGTGTACTAACCTAAAAATTAGGGAAAACTGACAAGAATAGCTCATTTGATAGAATCTGCTGGGTTTTGTGCAGTGGTTCTAAATGAGGTTCTGAAACTTGGATTCCTGTGATTATTCTCAGTCAACGTGAGTTTTGTATAATTTTTTAACTTTTTAATCTGGAGGTCTTAAAGTGTTTTTTAAATCAGTTATAAAGTCTTTTTTTCTAATTTAAGTTTTTCTAGTTTTAAATCAGTGTCTCAAACCGGGGTCTCCCAGAACCCTTTAATAAGACATTCGTGGCAATTGTTTTTCCTGAAATTTTGAGAACTTTATTCAAGTTTTAGAAATACAGACTTGGAGACATATTGAGGCACATTCATGCACTGCATAACAATATTTTGGTCAGCAGCGGATGGCATATATGATGTTGGTCCCATGAGATTATAACGGAGCCGAAAAATTCCTATTGCCTAGTGATGTCATAGTCTTTGTAACATCTTAGTGCAATGCATTACTCATCTGTTTGTGGTGGTGCTGGCATAAAAAACCTACTGTGCTGCCAGTTGTACAAAAGTATCACACATACAATTATGTACTTGATAATAAACGACTATGCCACTGATTTGTGTATTTAACATACTTCTTATCCCATTACTGTAGAGCATAATTCTTCTACTTATTAAAAAAAAAAAAAGTTAACTGTAAAACAGCCTCAGGCAGGTCCTTCAGAAGGTATTCCAGAAGAAGGCATTGTTACCATAGGAGATAACAGCTCCATGGTTGTCATTGTCCCTGAAGACTTTCCAACAGGACAAGATGTAGAGGTAGAAGACAGTATTACTGATAATCCGGACCCTTTGTAGGCCTAGGCTAATGTGTGGTGCTGTGTCTTAGTTTTTAGCAAAAATGTTTAAAAAGGGAAAAAAATAGAAAGCTTATAGAATAAAGATATAAAGAAAGAAAAATATTTTTGTAAGCTGTATAATGTGTTTAAGCTAAGTGTTATTACAGAAGAGTCAAAAAGTTAAACAAATTAAAAGTTTATAAAGCAAAACAGTTACAGTAAGCTAAGGTTAATTTATTATTGAAGAAAGAATGTTTTCCATAAATTTAGGGTAGCCTAAGTATACATCGTTTATAAAGTCTGCAGCAGTGTACAGTAATGTCTTAGGCCTTCATATTCACTCAGCACTCGTTGACTCACCCAGAACAACTTCCAGTCCTGCAAGCTCCCCTCATGGTAAAGTGTCCTATATGGCTGCGGTTCCCAACTGCTGGGCCATGGACAGGTACTGGTCGGTGGCCTGTTAGGAACTGGGCCACACAGCAGGAGGTGAGCAGTGGGGCGAGTCAGCAAAGCTTCATCTGTATTTATAGCAGCTCCCTATCACTGAGCTCTGCCTCCTGTCAGATCAGCGGCAGCATTAGTTGCAGGAAAACAACCCCAGGGCTCCCACTGATTCTGCATTATGGTGAGTTGTATAATTATTTCTTTATATATTACAATGTAATTGAAATAAAGTGCACAACAAATGTAATGCACTTGAATCATCTTTGAAACGGTCCCCCCATCTGTGGAAAAAATTGTCTTCCATGAAACTGGTCTCTGGTGCCAAAAACATTGGGGACCACTGCCAGGTGTGCCATTTTTAATCACCCGAATAGCCAGAGCAATCCTGAGCAAAAAGAACAAAGCTGGAAGCATCACACTACCTGACTTCAAAATATATTTCAAGGCTATGGTAACAAAAACAGCACAGTACTGGTATAAAAACAGACACATAGACCAATGAAACAGAATACAGAGTTCAGAAAGAAATCCAGATTTACAGCCAACTTATTTTTGGATAAAGATGCCAAGAACATACACTTGGGAAAGGATGCCCTCTTTGATAAATGGTGCTGGGAAAGTTGGATATCCACATGCAGAAGAATGAAACTGGATCCCTGTCTCTCCCCATATACAAAAATCAACTCAAGATGGATTAAACACTTAAATGTAAGACCTGAAACTATAGAACTATTAGGAAAAAAAATAGGGAAAACACTTCAAGACATCAGTCTAGGCAAAGATTTCATGGCTTAGACATTAAAAGCACAGTTATAATAAAAATAGACAAATGGGACTGTATTAAATTAAAAAGCTTCTGCACAGCGAGGTAAACAGTCTACAGAGTGAAGAGACAACCTGTTGAATGGGAGAAAATATTTGCAAACTATTTATCCAACAAGGGACTAATATCCGGAATATATAAGGAACTCAAACAACTCAACAATAAAAAAAAAAAATCCCACTAAAAAACGGGCTGAGAAAATATTCAGATACATTGTATTTTTACTATATCTTTTCTATGTTTAGACATGTAATTATTTACTGTTGTCTATAGCAGCAGTCCCCAACCTTTTTGGCTCCAGGGACCGGTTTCATGGAGGACAATTTTTCCACGGGCCGGTGAAGCTCAGGCAGTGGTGCGAACGATGGGAAGTGGCTTTAAATACAGATGAAGATTTGCTTGCTTGCCCCCCGCTCACCTCCTGCTGTGTGGTGTGTGGCCGGTTTCTAACAGGTCACGGACTGGTACCGGTCACCGCCTGGGGGTTGTGGACCGCAGGTCTACAGTATTCAGTACAGTAACATGCTATACATGTTTCTAGTCTAGGAGCAATAGGCCACACCAAACAGCCTAGTTATGTAGTAGGTTCTGCCATCTAGGTTTGCATAAGTATTCTGTGATGTTTGCACAATGATGAAATCACCTAATGATCCATTTCTCAGAATGTATCCTTGTCATTAAGTAACATAGGACTATAAGTTAAGTTACATGAATTTTTCTCATGTGTTTGGCATAACATGTTATTTTCTTTGTCTTTTTTTTTCATAAGGGAAAGAAAATAAAGTGAACTACTGTGGTGGTGTGTGTGTGCATTGTGTGTGTATGCATGTGTGTATGGCTGGGTGTTCACTGTTACCTTGCTACAATTTACATTTGCTTTCTTTTCTGAGTAAATGTCCAAAATGCATAAGGAACCTGGTAAATGCTGGTCACATTTTCAGGTGCCTTTAAGGACAAATGATCCTTATTCTACTAGAGAAATCTCCCGATTCTCTTAACTGCATCAGATAATTTACATCTAGGTTCTGGGGTTTCCTCATGCTGATTTCTTCTTACCAATTCATTGCACTTTCTGCTCTTTCCTGATATCTCTTAACCAGGTTGGTCACGCCTGTCTCTGGACTGCTGCACAAATTCCCTTTGATACTATCTGCCTTGGAACTTTGGTTCACATTAAACCCCTTATTTAAAATGTCTCCTCTCTCATCCATCTAAATCCCAACTTAATGTTTGGACCAAGTCATAGCTCTTCAGTGAATGGGAATGAAGCTGTCATGAAATTGTGAGTTCTAGCCAGGTCCTCCAAATTTGGGTATGTGAGGAAGAAATGCTGAAATGCCCTTCTCCTTAGCATTCACACTTATTTCCACTGCCCCTTTCATCTTGACCTCAGGGCAGGTTTAATTTCTTTTAGCATTGTTTAGGTGAAGCTGGACCACTGCAAGAAAGGTTTATAAAATAACATGCAACTGATGGGGCTTATAAAGAGGAATATATAATACTTAGCTGCAGCTGAGTAGAAGAGAGGGTTCCCTTTAAGTGTGTCTGCCTCCATCTCTGTCCACAAAGAGTCCATACTCAGGAAAGCAAGACCTGGAGGGTGACAGAAATCGACTGTCTATGTGTTCTGTCTATGATTTGGTTGCTTCCGTAACGTTTATCCTCTTGAGGGTAGATATCACCGTATATGCATAGGAAGATGGCCTTGCTTATGGCCCCAAAGGACAACTAGGGGGTTCTCAAACTTGTGTCTCTGTGGTTAATTTAAATACAACACCATGCATCCAGCAATCCTATAAGAGTGTTCCATGGAGATGTTGAAGATGGTTGAGTTAAAAACCCTCCCCTGGTCATTCTCTTTGAACTGCTCTACACAATTTAACCCTTAATTTTATTTTGTCATAGTCACTTTGTTTCATATATTACAGTAGGCCCTCAAGAAATAGTGCTTGTGGTTGCTGCTGACCTATCTTACCTTGTCTCTTGAAAGAAATTGAAAATACCCTGAGAGCTGGGACCATGCTGCCCATGTAGTTATCTGCCTGTAAACAAATGCTTGATTGATTCCAGTGCAACTGAGAGATGGCCCTATTTGAATATTAATCTTCTGGGGTCAGCAGATTATTATTGTCTGTTCCAATAGGTCTAATTCATAATTTTAAAAATTTGAACCAGGTAGATAAATTGTAATGTTGCTTAGATGGAAAATACTTTGTTGAGTGGAAATCTGGGTTTTCCCTGGTAACATTTACAGTTTTATTTGGGCTACTAGATGGTTATTGGAAAAAAAAAGATGACACATTCATGATTTAGTGGGAGATTGCTGATTTGGTTCATTTAGGCTAGAATAGGGTCTGCAGATGGTACATACGTCAAGGTAGGAAAATACTTTTTCACTCCACTGTCTCCAGGATAGGTTAAGAGGCAGAACCAGGGAACATGTGTTAAATAGAATCCAAATCAAACTTAATAGTTGTGCAAATAATTTAAAGGTTATTGTAGAAATTTACATAAACCTCTGACTCAGCGTAAAACAGCACAAACACAAAGCCAAATTTGTGTTACCCTTAGTAATTAAGTACACACAGGGTAATGTGCCCGTGGTATATGGAAGGCAGTAGTACATCTGGAATGCCAGTTTCAGAAACTGAAAAAGATGCTGGAAGTTTTATTTTGTGTGATCAAAGATCATTTAGAAGCTAAAGAGCTGAAGGAATATTGAGGACTCTGGGAATGTTTGTGTATGTGGTGATTAGAGCTTCTTGTATGCTTCCAAGTAGGGAGCTAATGATAAGTGATCATAAAAAGAACAAAATAGCTTTTTGTAACTCTGACAGGATGTCTTTTTCTTTAGAGAAAATTGGCAGCCGATCTGGTTAATAATCTGAATTTTATCAGCTGCGACCAAATCATCTGGATGAATTTTCTTGCTTTCCCCTGCCTCATGTGAAATGCTAGTTCAGTATACCTCTCATTTTTCATTAAGAAATTGTTAGCTGCTGTTGACAAACAGGTAATGAGTTTGACGCGGGATCGATATGCCATCAGTCTTCAGCACAGATGTGTTTACCTCGTAATGTGGCTTCTTAAAGCATGGGCTTAAAGAGTTGTTTTTCACTCCAGACAAGGTATGTATAAACTTCATTCTAACAACACTTTTAATAAGATTCATCAAGTTTTTAAGAGGGCTGATTAGTTTTTAACTGTTTTACTGTTCAGGTTAAGATCGGAGCTGAGATTTTACTCTGATCCTTCTTGTCCATCTCCTGGCCAAAACACACACAATTATAACATTTAACAGGTGGATTCTTTCTCTGTTTTAAAATTTTAAGTTGATGTTTCAAGAGGTTAAAATTGAGAATTTTTAGGAAGGTTATTTTCCCCAAATCTTTTGTTGTTTAACCCTGATAATTTTTCAACATGGGCAACTGGTTTGATTTTGCTAAAAGCAAAAACAAAACCCACATCATTTCAATACATTTATTTTTAGTTATAATTGTACTGTAACCATAGACAAAATTTGGGAACCGTAACAGGAAAAAAGTCACCCACGATCTTATTACAAATAAAAGTGCTATCATCATTCCTTTATTTTCAGTCTGGTTTTTTAGAAGCATGGTTTGTTCTGTATGCTCTACTCTTCAGGTGTATTTGTGTAGCTGTAAAGCATTTAGCTGTGGGCTGTAGAGGGAAGAGAGACGGAGGCCCCACCCTGTGTGTTGCCTGTGATGCCCCTCACCTGTTGTGCAGGGGCCATGGCCTGAGGGTGGTGGGGCTGCCCTTCCCTCACCGTTTAAGGGGTGGAGGTACAGATGGCACAGGACCCCTGGGGACACTGGGAGCTCGTCGCCCTCTCTCTGCATGGTGGTGATGTACAGCCTAGGACAGAAATTTATTTTCACATTCCATCATCTCGACTTGTAAAAAAATTTTAACTGTGTGTCTAAAAAGTTACCTGGCTGTTGATACTTAATTTACACGTGTTTTCTTTCAAAACCTTGGAGGTGCATGATCTAATTGGCAAAGCAAGTCCTCATCATCTAACCAAGTAGCCAAATAAGAGTTAATCCTCATTCAGAAAAGACTTGACTTTATTTTTCAAACCATAGATACGTGTTAACAGGTGTCCCTCTGGCAGCCCTCTTCTGTCTGCATTTTAATTCGGAAGTAGAAAACGAGGTGTGGGGATGGTTAGGAGTTTTATGCCTTTTCCTCCTGTGTCTCTGAAGGCCCCTCTCCCTTACGCTGCACTGAGGGTCCGCAGAAGGGGGCACCCCCAGGCTTTCACGCAGGTGGGGCTGTGGGGAGCTGGCACCATTACGAGGTAAGGTCTGGATGGGGGCTGCTGGGTGGGCTGAGGACGCTGTGAGGGGTGTGGCCAGGCGGTGGGAAGCGGGTGGGCAGGCTGCAGGCCATCCTAGGAAGAGCACCCCGTAAGCCAAGGTCCTGGAAACAGATTTGCTTGTCCATCTTGGAGAACTTTCCAGAAAGGCCTTGACTGCCCCCCTCCCCTGTAGTGTAGGGACGTCCCTTTGAAATCTCTCTGCGCTTCCCCGGTGAACAGACTCCCCACATACTGCGCATCTGGGGGAGTGTGAAGTGGTTTGAGATGACTCGGTCTTCTCAGGGTCAGCCTTCATTCTTGAAGCCTCATCCCTTTACTTCATTAGCAGTATAAAAATGCAGTTTATTAAAGACTTGACACAAAATATACCAGAAAAGTCTCTGTCCTAAAGGGGTTCTATTCAGTGAAATTACATATAGGATAGAACAAAAGAAAGGCCACCACCACCACAACCAAAACTATTAGGAGATGTGATCGTCCCTGAGAGTTTTGAAGGCAGCCACTTAGGGGGTCTCCTTGTTCTGTGAGGCTCTCTAGAGAAACAGCTGGGTTTGGTGGGGGGAGGTGGGGGGGATGTGGGGGGAAAGGGGTGGGTCTGTGCCTTGCAGGTGAAGAAGTTTTGTTGCTGCACAGTTGGCCCATCAGTGGGGTGGGTACGTTCCTGTTATTAATACATTCGTTGGGACATAGTAGTGGGTTTTACTGAGAGGTTAATTGTTTTTAAAGATGTTTTTGAAATGTGAGGTTAAACAGAGATGATAAACGTGTTTATTGAATGCCTTCTGGTTGCTAAATGTACACCTGAGCCTCCAAGATGGCAGAGGTTTACAGACTATCCTAGATGTGTTCACCTGTGCAGCCCTGTTTTCGAGGAGCCTCTGGAGTGGCTGGTGCCCTTCGGCATACAGCTGGGAATGTGTTGGAGTGACAGAGTAACAGGGCCTGCCATCAGCTCGGGGAAGTGGGGTCTGCCGGGGAGGCTGGGGCTAGTGGGGTGGTGTCGTGGGATGTGTGGAGGAGGTGGGCCCTGGGCCCTTTCCAAGGTCCCACTTGTGCTTGGATGGAACATGGAGACAAAGAAAGAAGGACTTCGTGTAATCAAAAGTAGCAAACTTTTGGACTAGGGCCAAAAGTCATATCAGTATCTGCACTTGCCACCTTAGTGAAGTTGACCCTTGGCAGAGGTGACGCCTCTGGGTGATGCTGAGCAGCTACCTCTGTCCTGTAAGAGGCCTTCACCTGCTATCTCTGGTACGGAAGCAGCAGGAAGGAAATGGTGCAACTTCTGTCTGCTCTTGAGGAAACCTTCCCTCCCTTCATGAGGGGCATCAGGAAAGCCCACTTGGATTCCTTCCAGGGATGCTGCCTGTGTTCCCGCCACGTGTGGCGGTGCCCTGCCGCAGGTCTCCACAGACAGCTCATAGCCTTGGGTGTTATCGGCTCCTTTTGGGGGGTTGAGGCTCTCTAGCTGGGCATGGCTGCCATTGGCTCCAGTCCCCTGTGTGACTCTGCAGAGCCTGAGTCCGTTTGCCAGTACCAGCCGGACATCCCCACTAATGGCCCCTTTTCACTTTGCCTCCTATCCCAGGCCTGGTTTCCTAGAGGAACCCCTCAAAGGAGGTGGCAGCCAGTTTGTGCTTGTGAGGAAAGCATGGTCCTTGGGTACTCCTGCTCTGGTCCCCTTCCTGCTTGCCTTCCCACGAGGGGAGCTGGTGCTGGCTTCTACAGCGAGGCTGTACTGGTGGGAGGCTAAGGAGATCCGCCTGTTCTCACTCCCATGGCCAAGTTGATCCTGCTGTCTCTTGTTTGTCTGGCCTGCTTTCCTGGCCGGTGCCCAAGATGTGGTTTCTTAGTGTTTCCACATGTGAGTGGCTATGCTGGGTCAGTTGACATTGTTCTCACCATCAGCACCTCTGTGATCAAAAGAAGTGCAGAGGGGGAGGTTCTGTGTTCTTAAAAAGCAGCAGGGTATTAAAAATAATATATCTGAGCAGGTACGTTAGAAATAGAATTCACAGTGGAGTGGCCTCTTTGCAGTACGAAACATTTAGGACACCATACCGCAGTGCAGTGCGGCATGTTTGAAAGGCACCCCCCGCCCCCGTGCCAGTGGAAGAGCCGAGATTGTTATTCCGAGCACAGGATATTTTTCAAAGGGGAGTTTATGGTTTTAGGAGAAGTTTGTAAAGGGAAACTTGGGAAGCATGAAGTGATGGGACAGATATTTCTGTTTGTAGGTTGAATAATCAGAATTCTCCTCCATGTTCAAGTCCTTGCTTCAGTGTCCCCTGCTTGGTGATTTGCTAGTGCCTGAAATATATGACCATTATATTAATACATTGCAGAAGTTACAGTTATTTGTTTAAATGCCTTTCCCCTCTTTTAATCTGTAAGTTCTTTAAAGGCATACCTTCCCTTTTTTCATTTTATTTTCCTGGAACAAATATTATACACTCAATAAAGATTTATTGAATTGAATCAGATAGTGTCTTTTTCTTTCTGTGTTTAGGAAAAACATAGTTTTCCTGAGTAAATTTAGAAGTTATTTTGCCTAATTGAAAAAAACATAAGCCTTAATCAAAATGCTTAATTTTAAGAGGGTTTGCACCAAGCTTGAACACCGGGGGAGATACACATCTATTTATGTAATGTTAATATATATATTTCTTCCCCCTCTCCCTACGTGCAAACCTTTCGTGAGAAGAGAATAATCGTTAGCCACATGAGTTAGTGTGACGGAATGTCAGGGAAGTGGGAGGTTTAGGAATGCCGCATTGTTGAATAAATTGTGAGCATTTCTGGTTTCAATTTGGTTTACCTACTCTGGGTCTGGGAGATCTGGAGCTGTGCCCTGGACTTTTGGTTCTGTGTGAATTGGCTCTGAGGAGGACAAATAATGCTAGAAGTAGCTGTTGGAATTAGGAGCTTCAGAGACTGTGCTCATGGGAAGTGGACTGGAATCTGTTCTCTAAGATGCTGTCTTGAGTCCGACTTGTTCATGACAGCCCCGTATTGAAAATATTAGTCCACTGTTAATATGAATGTTTTATTTTCCCATGCAACTTGTTGATTATGTAGCCAAAAATCCTGAAACAAAACATTCCCCCCTCAAAAAAAAAAAACTTATCTGAAAGTGATTACTTAATAGTGCACATTTCACAGACAGTCGAATAAAACATTACGATAAACAAAATGTTAATTCTTTCCTTCCCTAAGGGACATGACGTGGGTTAACCCACTTAGAAAGATATTGTAGTTAAGTTTTCATGCCTTTCTTCCTCTTCCTTCTTCTCATTACTGCCACTTCCCTTATTCTGAATTACTGATTATTTATTCTTCTTGAATAATACATTTTTAAAGAGTATTTATTTCTCTCAAATTTATCACATTTTGGAACTTCTATTTAATGTATCAATAAAATTAGCTTTACTTCTATTTAATGTAGTAATAAAATCAATTTAGTGGTAAATTGAGGATGTGACAAGCATGTAAATTACTAAAGGCTAAAAACAAAACCATACAAAAAACTTGAAAGAAAAAAAAACCCCAAATTAATCCCCAAATCCTTTTGCCCCATATCTACTATCTTTCAAAAACAAATAATAAGAATTTCAGTTCTGCAACACTTTTGTGCATTCTTCTTTTTATAGTTTGGTGTACCCTTTGATTGGTGATGCTTTTTAACTTCACCCCTCACCCCTATGGCATTTAAGATGTGTGCTTCACAAAGTACAGTTCCTGGCTAACCAGCTCCGTAACCCTTGTTAAGCCTTTTCCGTTCTGCAAAGGCAATAGCTCTGAAATACAGAAGTGATTGCGTTAAATCCTTGGCTGGCAATTTTGTGTGGGATTGGGTATTGAAATGCAGCAAAGCAAATAATGAAGGCATATGTTTACCTATAATTCTTTTTACCTTGGGAGAGGGATTAAATAGGAACAGTTTGGTTGTTGTCAAATTCTTAACAGTTGCTTTCAAGCATGAAACAGTCCCGGGGCTCTCAGAGGATTTACTTAGCAGTTTGAATAGAGAGGTCTTTACTGCTAATGGAACTGAGATGGCAGGCTTAAGCAATGGGGTGCTTTATAGCCTCTTTAGCCACTTGAGAAGATATAACATCAAATAGCTGAAACCATCCCAGTCTCCATTGGTGTTTAGGAAGTTGTGCAGAGATTGGTGAATAAATAATTCAGGGTTGTATGAATGTCTGGATGTTAGGAGTGTTGAAAGTATCTAAAAGCTTGATTCACGGAAGGTTTAGCTCTGGGAGAAATTCGGGCGCCTACTTGAGCTTGGCTCCAGGGAACATTTACAGATGATGACATTTTCTAAGAAAGAAAGAACTTTCACTTGGGATTGACTGAGCTTTGTAAAGCAACATTTCACTGGGGACTCCAATCTTGGAAGTGTTATTCATAAAACAAAGAATATTTTATTTTCAGTACAGATGGTTGGCAGTTATGCTTCTGTATGTATGTGTGTGTGTTTAAAATGCAGGATGGCGATGATTACTTAGGGTCTTAAGTAGCCTTTTAAACTCTGTACCATTTAACAGTTAAGCTTTCAGAAATCACTTGTTGAAGACGTGGGGAGGAGGAGTCACAGTTTATCTGGTGGTGCCAGTTGAAGCTTCTGCTTCACATTCTTGCCATCTGTTTTGGACCTTAGTAAAGATGTTTCCAGAACGTGTTCTCTAATGCGCAGGTGGGCAAGCAGGTGTCAGGGACTATGGGATGTATGGATATTCACAAATATTCTGACTCTCCTCCTGGGCATAGAGCTGGATTGCACTTCCCTGTTCATTTAGGTGTGGATGTGGTCATCTGACTTGCTTTGGCCAATTAAATGTCCCTTCTGGGCAGAAGCATTAAAGCTGGTGCTTGTTTCACCACATCCTGTGCCCTGACAACTTGGAATACTTTGGCCCCAGGAGGGGGATGATTTGGAAAAGAGCCCCAGCTGACAGACAGTGGGCGTGGAGTATGAACAAGAAATGATGCATTCCTTGGTATTTTGTGATTGTTACTGTAGCATAACTGGCTAATAGAACCCATAAAGTGCTAGATTCTTTATGAGGAGAAGTGTGCTGGTGAGGCCCATTGGTATTTCCTTACCTTAGGCTGAGTGGAGAAGTCCCTATAGTTATGTGATGAGGGAAAGACAAACCAAACCCTCCGCTGCTAAACAGGAACAGCTGTACCAGGCAATAGCCCTTCTCTTTGGTTCCTCTCTTTCTCTCTCAGGTCACTCCAACATTCTTTCTCTTCTTCCTCCTACTGTCTAAGTCTGTTTTTTTTCCTTTGGATGGTTTCTTGGGGTGAACTCTCAATTTTATGTTAATGAAAAGTAGAAAGCAGCTTCTCTCCTTCAGATACATGACTGTGAGTGACTGGACCCCTGACATCCTCTCCTCTGCCACAGAAAAGGAAAACCCTGTGGCCTAAAGTTGATGAAAGTGGTCACTGTAATTGCCAAACAAGGGAGATTCATGATGTTTTCATGGTGCCAGAGCTGGGGGCGTGTGGGGGGGGGTACATTCTAGACCTACCGTCCTCAGATGTACCTCAGTGCTTTATAAAATCTGCTTTTCACAAATGTTCTTTACTCTTCACAAAGCCCGGGGAGTTCGGAGATATGTGCATTTTATGGATGGGGAGTTGAGGTTGAGAGAAGGTAAGTAATATGCTCAGATCATCCACATGGCCATTGCATCACTGAACGAGCTTCAAAGATCCTCTGCCTCCAAAGTAAATACTCTTTGTGCTGCATTAGCACATGATTTTTGAGTATAATTAAATAGACATTATTCAAAGAGGCAGAAATATTTGAAACTATACAAGGCCCGTTTGAATAAATAGTATTAATAAAATAATGATAGTATCTAAAACTGATACAGTGCTTACCGTATGCTCCATTGTTCTAAGTCCTTTAAGTTTATTAATGTGTGTAATCCTCATAACATTATGAGTAGGTAATCAGATGAGGCAGCAGAGGCACAGAGAAGTTAAGAAACTTGCCCAAGGTCACAAAGCTAATAAGTGGTAAACTGAAATTTGGTTGTAGAATCCTTGCTCTAAAGAACCGATCTTTGAAACTCTGTTTAATGAAGACGAAAAGAGTATTTTTTTTAATATATATATATATTTTAGAGCAGTTTTGGGTTCACAGTAAAATTGAGAAGGTACAGAGAGTTCCCAGATACACCCTGTCCCCCTACATGCACAGCCCCGCCATTTCAACATCCCCACAGAGCGATACATTGTTACAACTGATGAGCCTGCACTGACACATCATTATCCCTCATAGATAGTTTAAAGTAATTGGGGTTCACACTTGGTGTCGTACTTTCTGTGGGTTTGGATAAATATATAATGACATGTGTCCACTGTTGTAATATCAAGCAGATTGTTTCTACTGCCCTGAGAATCCTCTGTGCTCCACTGGTGCATCCATCACCTAACTCCAACCCCTGGCAACCACTGATCTTTTTATTGTCTCCATAGTTTTGCCTTTTCCAGAATGTCATATAGTTGGAATCACACAATATGCAGCCTTTTCAGACTGGCTTCTTTCACTTAGTAGTATGCATTTAAGTTTACCCATGTCTTTTTGTGGCTTGATAGCTCATTTCTTTTTAGTACTGAATAATATTCTATTTTCTGATTTACCATGTTTTATTTATCCATTCACCTATTGAAGGACATCTTGGTTGCTTCCAAGTTTTGGTAATTATGAATAAAGCTTCTGTAAACATCCATATGCAGGTTTTTGTGTGGACATAAGTTTTCAGCTTCTTTTGGGTAAATACCAAGGACTGCGATTGCTGGATCATATGGTAAGAGTAAGTTTAGTTTTGTAAGAAACTGTCAAATTCTCTTCCAAAGTGGCCATGCCATTTTGTATTCCTAGCATCAGTGAATGAAGGTTCCTGTTGCTCCACATCCTAAGCAGCATTTGACAGTGTCAGTGTTCTGGATTTTGACCATTCTAATAGGTGTATGAGAGGAGTATTCTAAGAATTGAATTTTTATAAATAATAGTTTATAAATTATTTTCTGCATTTTCTGAAATATGTAGTTTATGGTTCTTTTTTCAGCTTAAGAATTCTAAAATAGTACTGTGTATATGCATTATTGCTTTATCTTTCAAGTTTCTAGCTCCTACCTCCACCTCCCCAGGCCCCCTTACCCTTGCAGCCCAGGTTCATGGTCGGGGTCAGGCCTCTCAAGTTGCTATGAGAGGAATTGATACTGGGCTCCCAACAGTCTGTGCGGGGTTCCCAGTGGCCTATGCTGGGCTCCCTCTTGTATCCATTTTGTCCTTTGAAAAAGAGCTGTTGATGGGGCTGTGTTCTGTAGAATGAAAACAATTAGAGGGAAAGACACACTAGAGAAGAATCTTGGGACTGTGCCTGAGATTTGTCAGTCATCAAGAGGTGCTGTCATGTGGAACCCTAAGGGGCACGGATGCAGCTGAGCAGGCGTGGGTGCTGCGTCACTGTGGGCTGCCTGTGGCAGGGCCCTGGGGAAATAGGGTGGCTGCACAGAGGCAAGCCCCAAGTCAGGCTGGGGCCCTCCTGCCAGGGTGGAGGGGTCAGAGAAGTGGGGAGCAGTGAAAAGAACCTTACTGCCCATCAACATGAGGCTGCCAGGGGAAGCTAGACTCCTCTTTTTTTAAATTTTTTTTTTTAATTTGAGCAAGTCAAGAATGAGATACTTAACTGGGTCTGGCTTTGTGTGTGTATGTATCTGTGTTAAGGAGAAAGAGACCAAAAATGGGGTTGTTGAAACAAGCCAAAGTTCAGCCAAGTTCTCATCTGAACCCATAATCCCTCCAGGATTTCTTCCCAGGCATAAGAGGAAAAATCATTTTCTAAAACTTTCCATTTCTGATTTTTCTGTGATTCTGGGCAGTCAAATTTGTGTAAAATTTTTTATGATACTGTTTTTATTCATAAATCCTCAGCGTATTAATCTTATTTTAATTTGAATTTTTGGAAATTATAATTTTTCTATTTTTTTTCTTGTAAGGTAATTTCTTGCTGGGTGATATTGATATTTTACAATTTAGTTACTTAAAATGATTTTGCTTTTTCTTAAAATCTTACCTTTATTTGAAAACATTGTACTTGTTCTTTGTCGAAATCACCTTTTAACCCTTTTTCTGGTTATAAAAGCCCTGTATTATTATTGTAGGAAGAAACAGAAAATACCAGAAAGTGTTAAAAGGAGAATAAAATATAATCCAATTACTCAGAGAAGCACTATTAACAATTTTTTCTTTTTGTATTTTTCCAGATTTCCATGCATGTATACAGGGGCTGTCCAGAAAGTATCCAGCCACGTACCTGTTCTCACTATATTAACAATGGCTGGATACTTTCCGGACAGCCCTCATATATGCTTTATACATGTATACTTAAATTTTGTGTATAATAATGAATAGGCTATATATGCAGTTTTTATAGTCTGCCTTTTTTAATGATCAAGATCATCTTTTTTTCAAGCAGGGAAATGTTGGAAAATATGATTTCTTTTTTTTTTTTATTCCAGGGTATTGTGAGGGTACAAACACTACAGTTACACTTTATGCCTTTGCCTCACCCAAGTGTGGGTTTAAGGCATGCCCTTTCCACCCCCGCTTAGTGCTCCCCGTGTCCTTTAGTTGTTGATTTGCCCCCCATCCCCCTAATCCCTAGAGAGTATTTCTGCCATGTGATCAACCTAGTGTTGATCAGTTAGTACCAGTTTGATGGCGAGTACAAGTGGAGCCCGTTCTTCTGCTCTTGTGGTGCCTCACTTTGGATAATGGGTTTAATTTTAATCCAGGAAAGTGTAAGAGGTGCTAGATCACTGTCGTTCCTTATGACTGAGTAATATTCCATTGTAAATATATACCAAATTTTATTAATCCACTCATGGATTGACGGCACTTGGGTTGTTTCCACATCCTTGCGGTTGTGAATTGTGCTGCCATAAACATTCGGGTGCAGATGTCTTTATCATAGAATGTTTTGTGCTCTTTTGGGTAGATGCCTAATAGTGCTATTGCTGGATCGAACGGTATTTCTATTTTTAGCTCTCTGAGGTATCTCCAGATTCTTTTCCACAGAGGTTGCACTAATTTGCAGTCCCACCAGCAGTGTAAGAGTGTTCCTGTCTCTCCACATCCTCGCCAGCATTTGTTGTTTTGGGATTTTTTGATATAGGCCAATCTCATCGGGGGTAGATGATATCTCATTGTGGTTTTGATTTGCATTTCTCTAATGATTAGAGATGTTGAGCATTTTTTTATATGTTTGCTGGCCATCCTTCTGTCTTCTTTTGAAAAGTTTCTGTTCGTTTCCTTTGCCCATTTGTTGATGGGGTTGTTTGATTTTTTCTTATTGATTTTTTTGAGTTCTAGATAGATTCTGGTTATCAGCCCTTTGTCAGATGTGTAGAGTGCAAATATTTTTTCCCATTCTGTAGGCTGTCTATCCACTCTAGTGATAGTTTGCTTGGCAGTGGAAAATATGATTTTAATAGCTGCATATGTTTAAGTAGTATTTAATATTTGGATACTATTCCATACTTTATATATTCTTACTTTTTGCATTTTGGGGCATTTAGGTTGCTAACAGTCTTTCACTATTAATAATGTTACATTGAGCATCTTCGCTTCCATGTTTTTGTGATGCTTAATAGTTTATGTGAGAGATGATTAAGGCCTAGAGTATTAAAAATAACTCCTAGTCACAAGCCCTTCTCACGTGACAGGCGCTAGATACTTTACTTACCCCCAGAACAACCATGTGAGGTAGGTGGCATTGCTCCTGCCTAAAGAAAGAAACTGGTGCCTGCAGCTGGCCATGGAGGTAGACACGGGACTTTTGGGACTCAGCTCCAACTCTTCACTGCCCCTCTATTCTGGCTTGGGCACACGTGGAGAGCACTGTGGGACCAAATTATGAGAGAAGGACTATTAAAAATTGTATGGGAGAAAGCTGTTATTATTAAACAAACATTAATATCTGCCCATGCTGGTGGATCTGAACCCAGATCAGATAGGTGCAGACTGGAAACTATCATACAAATCCTCTTTCCCCAGCTTCTGGAATTTTACGTCTTAAAAAAATGAGGTCTCCAGAAGTAAAGTGATTTGCCTAAGGCCATACAACTAAATATCCATAGCTGTGAGTGGGACCACAACTCCCAGCAGCTGGTCTTCCATGTTCTTTCTGCTGTGCTGAACTCTACAGGCTTCCTAAAGAATGAAGACTAGAGGTCCTAATTCTCTATTCATAATGAGATCAGATTACATCTATAAAGGAATATCTCCCCCAAATTATCTACTTTGAAACCAGTATCTACTTAACTACAAGTATGGCAATACTGTAGACTGACTGGATTTGAATCTTAGCTCTGTCGTTTTCTGGCTGTGTAGGCTGAGCAAGTTACTTGTCTTTCCTGTGCCTCAGTTTCCTCTTCTGTAAATGGAGACAACAGAAGGATTTACTGCATGGGGTTGCTGTGAGGGCTACGTGAGTGTGCCGTGCAGAGCCGCTAGCACAGTGCTGGGTGTGTCGTGAGCCTTACGTGTGTGTCAGCTGCTGCTGTTTGAGTAACCAGGCACCGTTTCTTCCCCAGCTCCTTCCATTAGGTACAATTTTCAAGGACCTTGAAGGAGTCATTTTTTGCCTCTAATAAAATTTACAGAAACTCTGCAAGAGCTTGAAATGTACCTATAGTTGTCACTGAGCATATATATTTAAGGAAAGTAATAAGATAAAAGTTTTTGTGAAAAAAGCTTTTAAAACGCTGACTCCAGGTTCAAAGGTCTTTTTAAGCAGGCACTAGAATGTCATCTCGAATACGTTTCCTTTGTTTCTTGATATGAAAGTAGTTAAAACAAAACAAAACAAAAAAACCCAATCTAATAGTTTATCAATAAGTCAGAGATTTCCAGATTTCCTGATATGCTTTCACTTGCTAGTGATTTGCCAACTCTTATCAAATTGAATACAAATGTCTGTTTTAAAAAATCTAGTTTCCCACACTGTTTGATTTGGTTTGTTATTTTTGGCTTAAAAATGAAGAAAGAACATGGCTTAATCCCTGCCCTGTGGTGAAATTATATTGCAAGGTAAGAGGATAGAAAGTAAAGCTTTCCATTAGAACCCCCTCCGTGCTTTCTTGAATGAAAAGGTTGGGAGTTCGCAGGGTGTTGGAGAACCATCAAGACGCATTCACTCTGTCTTCATCATTATCTGCAAAGTTGTAGTGAGAACAACACTAGCAGTCAGTGTGTGACCTTGGCGGTCACAAGCCTGGGTTTAAAACCCAGGTCCACAGTGTCCAGCTGAACCAGGTCACTCATGTCTCTCAGCTTCATTCTTCTGAAAAGTAGAGATAATACTTCCTACTGTGAGGCATGAGCAAGTTAACATTTGTGCAAGCGTCTGATATGAGGCGCTCATAATTTCAGCACCTTTCCCTCTGATGTTCACTGGGGAAAGAAAGGGCTGCAGAAACCCACCCTCCAAACTTAATGTTCCAAAGCAGGACTTCATTCTAGGTTTGTTTTTAAACTAGGTTATTTTCTTATACTGTCCAATCAGGTAATATGACATAGGAAATGCCATACTCTCCGTGAGACATGCGCTTGAGTGTGGCAAAAACTGTTGTTCCCATCCCCATTTAAAAGGGCTTCACAATCTTTGGACTTTAGCAGACTCCTTAGAGGGAAGGGGCACACAGATGCCTTCCTCTCCCAGGAATACAGCTGGTGGCTTCGTGAACATAAGGGGCCATGCTGGAGTGAGGTTGTCTTGTGTACAACCCTAGGTCCCCTTGCTCAAGGTCTAAGCCTGACCTGTGTGACTCTGGGTTCCACGCTGGGATTGGCTGGGTTATACATTGAGATTTTGACATGCTTTGTGCTTTATCCAGTCATATCCCCTGTCCCTGGGGGACTCATCATACTCAGCTGTCTCTTACCCAGAGAGGGGGCTCCAGACCCTGTCACCCACTGTGCAGGTGGCTTAGTGTCCTTCCCCCATCCAGAGGGACGTCCCTGGTCTCCTTCCTCTTCTCGAGGTTCTGGGATGACTCACACTAAAATATTGACAGAATTGGGATTTCTTGGAAGTGGTTGTTTCCGTCCTGCTGTTCCCACTCACCTCCTGACCCCACGGGCTTGCGTGCAGCTGTGCCATCTTTATTCTGGGCAGGACATTTTCCCTTTTCAGTTTTTGGGCACCAAACATTTCAGTCCTTTTGAGTCTCAGACCTGGGCCTTTCTTTCCCTTTGCAGGGTTATAGCTCCCTCCCTCCTGGTTTAGTCCAGGGGCCAGGCAGGGAGGCAGCCGACTCTTCATTCTCCTGAGGTCTGTGTCCTAAAACCATTCTGTTCTTGGCCTCCCCGGCCCTGGCATGAGCTCCTTTTTTCCCAGAGCACTGGCCCTTCCCAGTGACCTCCTATCTTTTGGGTGAAGGTCAGGGCCAGACTCTCAGCCTTGGGCTACATGGAAAGGGAGCCTTTGGGACACAGAATGCCCAGCGGCCTCTGGTGAGGCTCTGCTCATTCTAACAGGTATTTGGGAAGCACTTTGTAGGCCCTGCGCTAAGGGAACATGAAGACGAGACCATTAGAGTGGGAGACCGGAGCACAGCAGTGGGGGTTCTTGGGCCATGCTTACCTGAAATACCTCTTTGCATATTTCAGGTGGGGGTTTGTGGTAGAGAGTAGAACTGAACTTTAACTGAATGATCTCTAAAAGGAACAGCAAGGAGACCAAGAGTAGAGGCTGGTTAGGAAGCAGGGTGTTGTGGGCGTGCCGCAGTGACTGGAGTTACAGTTCCACTTATCCCAAATGAGAGACCCTGTGCAAATAGGAATCCTGGTGTGTGCAACTCTGCTTACCTCTCTTTGAAAACAAAAAAGCGGCCGGGCGCGGTGGCTCACGCCTGTAATCCTAGCACTCTGGGAGGCCGAGGCGGGCGGATCGTCCTGAGCTCAGGAGTTCGTGACCAGCCTGAGCAAGAGCGAGACCTCGTCTCTACCAAAAATAGAAAGAAATTAATTGGACAGCTAAAAATAGATATAGAAAAAATTAGCCGGGCATGGTGGCGCATGCCTGTAGTCCCAGCTACTCGGGAGGCTGAGACAGTAGGATTGCTCGAGCCCAGGAGTTTGAGGTTGCTGTGAGCTAGGCTGATGCCACGGCACTCGCCCCAGGCAAGAGAGTGAAACTGTGTCTCAAAAAAAAAAAAAAAAAAAAAAAAGGCTACCTTATCTTTCCTAAAATAATTTGAAGAGTTTTCAGGTGGCCATATGACAAATATATTTCAATAAGCAATATAAAAATATGTGTATATGTCAGGATACATATTCTGTGAGCCACTATTACTTTTTTTATACCAGAATGGATTTTTAAAAGTATCTGAAATATTCACTGTTTTTCACTTTGATATCAAAGCATTAAAATAATTCAGCAACAAAACATAAGTACATTAATGATTCTACTTAAAATTAATGCAACTAATGTATTTTTGTTATTCCCCAGTGTACTATTGTTGCAAAGTAGTTATTGTCTTTGAAATGAGAGCTTAAAAAGATAATATAACTTTCTGAAAATTGCAGCTACGGTACAGAAACATAATTCTAAATCATACATGTCTTATGCCATTTTATTTAAAAGAATGAGATATTTAAGTTATCGTATGGTCTGTCAAAACCATTAGTTGGCATTTTAAGAGTCATTTAAAGAATGTGCTTTAATTTAAACTAAGAGCAAAACTAAACTGGAATTCATTTCCATTTGTTTTTTTCCCTACATTCAAAAATTTAAGATTTTTTCAATTCTAGTTTTGTCCATGATTGCTAACTATTCAGTCATTCAGCAGATAATTGAGTGCCCTCTCTGTGTCAGGTACTGTTCTAAATGCTATTAATAGTGGTGATAAATAAAGTAGACACAAAAACCTGTCTTCAGGGAGATCACATTCTATTTATGTACTTTCTACAAGACAGGCACTAGACTGTCTTCTTTCCATGCATGTATCAGCCCAAAGAGGAGGGCAGTGGTATTATCCCAGTTTAACAAATGAGGAAGCTGAGACTTGGTGAGGTTCGCAGTTTCCTGCCCTGATGCTGGATTCACGACAGCTGACCTCTTTAGAGACCTCCTGAACCATTGAGTTAGCTTCGATGAGGAATTGTCCTGGAACCACTTAGATTTGGCATTAGGATCTATGCTTCAGAATGGGATTGGACACATGGAAGCAGCCCCAAAGGAAAGTCAAGATGGTGAGGGTGCCAATCCTGTCCTATGAGGGCAATTGTGAGGAATTTCTGACTTGTATCAGTGGGTAGAAGGTCCGGGAGGCAAGGTTCAGGTCGGTGTAAGGAGGAGCTGTCTAACCTGTCTGCAGGAGGGATGGATTGCCGCATTAAATGCTGAGTTATGGCTGGAGATCTTGGCCTTGTGGGTGTGGTTGAAGGGACTCAGGTGTTAGATGATTGATTGTTGGTATCAGGCTCCCAAACCTGCTTATCAGAATGATCCAGCTGCTTGTTGAAAGGAAGTGTTCTGGCTGCCCTGAGATGGTTTGATTCATTAGATTCAGGGTGGGGCCCGAATATCTGATTTTTTAATCAACATCATAGATGACCCATTTGCTAGGTAGAGTGTGGTAGGGTACAGCAGAGCTCACAGATGTACAAAAGCCCTTTTTTGAAGAGAGCGTATGGAATATTTTAGAAACTGAAAGGCCAACTTTGCAGTTATACTTGACAGTGAAGGCAATTTTATTAAAGAAAAAAGTGGAGATACAGAGGTGGGCCAGAAATCAGAGATTCTGCTGACCCACGTTAAAGGTCTTAAGTGCAATTGGGAATTGCATTTTAGCTTAGAGCCACACAAAGTAACAAGATTGTGTGTTTGTGTAAATGTGCGCACACACACAAAATACACAATATTTTTAAAGCTCACTCAGGTTGTAAAGGAATGGATTTAAAAGTGTGCATGGAAAAGAGGAAGAGTGGGTGGCTGTGGATTGGGTAATAGACTGTTGAAGCATTACAGGTGAATGGCGATGGGAAATGAGTATTTGGAAGCTAAAATCAGCCAGACTTAATGATAGACTGGACAACGTGGAACGGGCAAGTGGGGCACTAAAGGTGGAGAGTGATGCCTGTTACTCATCCAAGGAACCCTGGTGGCAGAGCAGGTTTCTGGGAATGTCTTAAATATATGGAATTTAAGGCCCCTGAGGTAGCCACTCTGAGAATTCTGTTGGGTGGTTGGATATGCCGGACTGGAGCTCAGAAGGAGAGGTCAAGAGAGTTAAAGCTAAAGGGGTGGATGAAATCGTATAGGGAGCAAGAAGAGTGTTACCAGGGCATCCAGGGCTGAGAGAAAGCACAACCAGGGCAGTGGTGTCACCATGGAGCCCCAGGAAGAGGGTGTTTCCAGATGGTGAAGTAGTCAAGAAAGTAAGGAAGGTGAGACCTGAGAAGACAGCCTTGGATTCAGTGGCCTGGGGTCTCTGTGCCTTTAGTGAGAGCTGTTCAGGTGCAGAGATGGAAGCTGCTGTGAGTTAGGGGCCGAGAACCAGAGAGGGCAGAGCGATTGCGGAGACCTCTCCTGAGGAATTAGATTATGAAGAGGAGCACAGATGCAGGACAGTTGCTCACAGGGAATGGGGAAAGGAGGTTTTAAACATTTTTAAAAGATGGAATAACCTTTTGGGCTATTTGGTGATTTATTTTAGAATTGTAAGTGAAGGAATTAAAGAAAAAAATTTGGAGCAATGCTTTTAAAGTTTCGTCTTTGCTATTTTAAAATGTTTTCTGTTGTATGAACTCTGAAGAGATCTTGGAGAGGATGATGGATTTACATTGTCAGTTTCCTACACAAGTGAGCCCTTGTGAAGTAATTTTTTCAAAGCTAAAGCTTTGTTTTTCTCTCTTTGAGATAAGATAAACATACCCACCATTAATACCACATTTTGCCTTGTTATCTGAGCAGGAGGATGGTTCCAGAGTATAATGTAGTATTCATACGAGCTGGTGGTTTTGTGCTCAGGGGCCTTTAGGATAGCTCACTTTATGTGCCCTGTAAAAGCGAGAGTCTGTGCCCAGGAGCTGATTTTCCTCTTTAATTGAGTATCACATTAAATTCAGAGTTCTTGGGGACTACTGGCCAGAAACATTTTCCCTAATGCTGATTTGCTTTTCTGTTCTACACATCTGTGTCCTGTTTTATTTAAAACAAATGTAAGTCTTCAATTAAGAAGGTTTTAAAGTCATGAGATTACAAAGTAATCTTGAATCCAATCCTCTGGAATTTTAACCAAATCACCCAATATCTTTAAGCTCAAAATGTTCTTTCAGCTTTAAATTGAAACTGAATCCCACTGAGAAAATATCACCGAGTCTCATCAAAACCTGTGTTAATTTCTTTCTCTGTTTTTACCCTTCCTTTCTTAAAGAATCAATAAACTTGATTTTCTATAGCAGTGATTCTCAGCGTTAGTAACTGTGATAAGATACCTTTCTTCCCATTAACTTTGCTGTGATAACACATTTGTGTTCAGAATGACAGGGAGTTAACTAATATAAGGCTGACTTTTAATTTCACAATACACCAGGGGATTAATTGTGGGGGGGCGGTGGGGGGGAGGCGAGGGAGGTTGCTCCCGAGGGTTAAAGAGTCCAGTTTGGGAATTAGACTATTTCCCAGATAGATGGTTTCCTTAATACTGCCCTCTCTTCCTGAGGACAGCCATGTCTCTGAGATATTTCTTACCATTATGCTAGCACTACAGATCCATCAGGGGTAATGCATAGTTAGTAATGCTAACTATGGATGTCATGAAATTTGATTGTCAATGTTCCTATTCTGATTGTCCTCACTTAAGTTAAACAATACCACAAGGTGCAGATGTATAGAAATCCAAATGCTCATCTGTCAGTTTATAGTGAGAACTGTGATATAGTAATAGCATTCTATGCTGGGCATTGTACTCCAACTAAACTATCTAAGTGTGAAGCCAAATTACAAGGTTGGCTGAGTATGGAATCAGCACAAGGGGATTGCTTGGATGATGTCAATGGCCAGTTACCCTCAAGCTGTTTGCCTAGTGTGTCCAGTTCACTGTAGTGACACACCTATGACAAGAACCAAACCATGGTGTTTTCTGAATCAGTGGCTGTGCTGTGTTTTTAGCAGTGCTCTACTAGATATTTTTATATGCAAAGAAATGACATGATATGCCCATTTTATAGATGAGAAAAGTCAGGCTTGGAGATGTTGTGTAATTGGCCGAAGAGTTATACAGACAGTAAGGCCTGAACCAGAATTAGAGCTCATGTTTAATTCCAAACGCTGTGTTTCTACTCTTTGTGCTTCACTGTTAAGATTTGGGTGGCCCACAGGTCTTCAGTGATGCAAATCACCTCCAAGAAACCTCCATGCCTCCGCGCTTGGTGTCCTTACCATGAGCTGAGCTTCTGGTTCACCTTGCGGAGATCTGTATGCATCTAGGTGGCTGAAAAAGGCTCCCTGAGCTGGCCACATCCGGTTTAATTGGGGAAGTGTAAAAATCTAGCTATCAGCTGTGCCTGGAGTGTGGATAGACTGCATGTTACAGCTGATGAATGATCTAAGGCAAATGATCTGGATTTAGGGATGGTATTTGGAATGAAATGATGAAGGAGAGTTACAATGGTCTCTCAGCAAAGCTACGTGCTATTTACTGTAGGAATTAATGTGCCTGATTAGTACAGCTCTGAGAAGCTGTGAAAATGCCTAAAAAAATCCAGCAGTTGCCTCTCTGCCCTAAATAGTCTTATGTCAGCAATTAGCAGTAACAGTCTTTCGTTAATCCATCAGATTTCTGATGCTGCACATCCTAATGCAGGAGATAATAGAGAATCCTCAGGATTAGCCACTGGTGCATCACACTACGGTGTGTCATTACAGCAGTGGTGTTGAGACAGCATGTCGAAGTAGAAAAACAGTGACACAATGATTCTTTGAGAGCCACAATGTGTTCCTTTTCTTCATTCGATTCAGAGTGCCATGTAAAACAGGCCATGGCTAGGCGGCAGTCTGGGTATCATGAACTCTTCAACTCTTCGTAGGTGTGTGAGTGGGCTTTTTTGTTGTATTGATGAGATATTGCAAATATGAGAGATTCCAAGGGCCTCCTGGAAAGACATGTGTTGCTGCTAAATTCAGAGAGGGTCAGATTGTACAGCCGTGGCTTGGTGAAATGGGCTCCTTCGTATATTCTGTGGTCGTGTTATCTATTCTTAGGAGCAGTCACCATGCTCTTGTTCTTCCTCGAATTCATCTTTGGATGGGTCCATCAGTCGCTTAGCAGATACTTCCCATCTGTTGTGGTTTCTTCACGTCCCCAAGTGCCTTTCCTTACCCTTGTTCCTGGCAGGGAGCATTGCCTTCTATTCAGCTTCCGTGTTCTTAGCATCATGGCAACTCTGCCCCCTCCCTTCACTCCTCGTAGAATCCTTGTGCTGTCCCCTGTGCGTAGGCTGTGTGGTCGTTGGAGTTCGGCAGATCTCCTTCCGAATCTGACCTGTTTTCAGTATCATGCTGGCCGGCTGGCCGGGCACTGCTCACTTGGAACCACTGACTAGCCCCATCTTTCTTTCTTTCCTTCCAAATGCTCCTGCACCCTCCTCATCTCAGGATACCACAATGCCTTTGATCTAGTTCTCAGGCCAAAAAACTCAGAGTCATCCTTGTTTCCTCTGTTTCTCTCACGCCCACATTCAACCTGTCAGTGCATCCTGTTGATTCTATCTTCAGAATATTCCCAACCACCTTCCCTGCCCTCATGCGGCCTTCGCTGGCTTGGTTCTTTTCTGGGACTACTGCATTACTAGCTGGCTTTCCTGCCTTCAGCATTGCCCCTTAATGGTCTACTCTGATACTTTCAAAATATGAATCAGGTCACAGAACCTCCAGTGGCTTCCAGTTTTACTTGCCATGGTATACATCAAAATGCTATGGTTTTTGTTGTTGTCGGTTTGTTTTAGTTGCCTGTGTCCTCCATGAGAGTGTTCACTCTGTAAAGAACTGACTTCCCCCATTTTATTTACTGCCCTCTCCATCCCCTCTGTCCCCCTTCCTTTATCTCCCCTCTTGGGTTGGAGAAATGCAGACCTATAAAATAAAGTTCAGACTCCTTATTATGGCATTTGGTCTTCTCCACAATGCCCGTTCTGTCTTTAGGCCATTACCGTTTGTGCACTCACAGGAACCCTGGCAACACCTAGTCCCTGGCCCCAAGTATACCTTGGCTATGTCTTTGTTCCCAGGCTGTGAACGTAGCACATGCTGAAAAGCTCTTTCCTCATTTTCGCTTGTTAAAGATCTATTCCTTATCTTTAATGCCCAAATGGATTACTATCCACAGAAAAATATCTTAGATTTCTTCCAATAAAGATGTATCCCTCTTTCTTCTGAAATTTGCTACCACTTAAATAGCATTTATCATACTTTGCCTTTGTAAGTTATTCGTGAACATCCTTCTCCTTTGTCATCCTTGTAGAATCCTCGATGATGGATTTCTTTTCATTTCAACTTGATTGTTGCATTCTTAGTTATCATCTTGTACACTGTGTTTACCCAACTTATTTACAAATAGAAACAGCTCTAAGTTCATATTTCAAATGATCACAATTAGCGTGGAAAGATTTTATTATTTTCTCTTGTATGAATTATTTACATGAACAAGAAATAACATGCATATGATAACAAATTAGAGTGTGTTACTTTCTTATTAAATGTCCCTAAGATAATAAACAATGAATTATTAATGTACCACAGGCATATATTTTAAAACAAAACTAAATTTGTCCTACTGAAAGCTCACAGGGTGTCTTCAGGTTTGTAGGGGAAGTGAATATTTTTACCTAGATAGAGATCACTAGTTAAAAAGTAACCCTTCCCACAAAACAAAACAAAACCCCACTTAAATTTGCATTGTGCCCTTTAAAATTATGCCATGTATATGGAATGTGTACTCCATATATGTTGAAGTTTAAAGTATTTTTATAAAAGTATTGTAAAACAGAAAGAATGGACATGTTTTCATTGTTAAATCAACATTTATTTTATATTCCCACATTTAAAATGCTTGTGATTGTAATGGCTAGGGAAATTTTATAACGCAGGGCCTAAAACTCATTTCCTTCCTATCCTCCCACCAGATTAAGTAGTACTTCATAATTTAATGCAGTAATATTTTCTATAAAGTGCTTAGCACAGTACTGCATGCTTGATATATAGTTAGTGCTCAATAAATGTTAGCTTCCATTATTCAGAAAGTGACCTTCTCTTTTCTTTCTTGGATTGTCATTCATCATATATTGCCTTGTATTATTTTTATATATCTTTTCTAGCTAAGTATACTTTAAGATTGTAGAGAATTCTATACATTTAAGGGATTAATAAATTATTTATGCACTGAATAAATAATGAACTTGTGAACATTCTTTTAAAATTTAAGAAGCTTTGAAGTTCCATAATACTGAGCCCAAACATGGTGGAAACTTCTGAATACAGACAAGTTAATGCCTTAAATGATCCCAGAAAAGCCATTGGAGACAGAAGGAGTCCCTGGGGAACCGCTAGAAGTCACATTTGCCTGTCTGCAGCTTCCTTGCTGAGGCAGTTCTGCTAAATTAACAGGGGATGCATTACAGTGTTCAGAGTTCTCTAAGGCACCATAAAACCCATAGAATGCCCACTTCAACTGAATTTGATAGAGTTACCCATTTGGTTAAGATTAGTTACTCAGTTTATTTATGGTAAATGACTAATTTATTTGAGAAAGGTAGGTGGAGCCATGGAGAGAATGGGAGACTGCAGGGCAGGCAGCTGCTTCTGCTTTCTGACTGTGCAGTCACATGGGAGACAGCGAGCCTCTCAGAAAGCATCTGCCAGGGTGCCGCACACTGAAGGTGAGAGGTGCCGATTTCTGAGAGCTAGAACCTTGCCTGTAATGAGTGCTTTTTAGTCTACCCATTAACAATTGCAGTGCTTGGAATCTAGGAGGCATTCAAGGACTACTTGGATGGATGGATGACGAACTGGAAGAGACAGTATTCTACGTGGAGGACATAGGACTTTTTGGAGATGGCTCAATTCCAAGCCTTGCTTGGTCGTCCAAGGCTTGGTGTTTTGCCTGAAGGTTAAACCATTTTCAGATCAGTGAATGGAACTGACCATACCTCATCATGCCATTTGCTTCCAAGTAAAACCAGTCTTCCTTGTCATGATTGCATTAATTTTATTCATTCTGACAATGGTTCAAAAATACTGTGTATCTCAGAATTGTAAGGCCTTCTATTGGGAAATAAGTGGAACTAAAATGTAAACAAGGTGGGCCTCCTTGAGAAGCTTGCAGCCTAACAGGGGAGATGAAACCTGCTGATGTGGCTGTCAGTACAGGATAGAAGAGTTGTACTCTGAGGGTCTTAAGAGGAGAGAAACGTTCTGTATGGTTTGGAGAAATCCAAAGGACTTCAGAGAAGAAATTGCATTTTGAGCAAGACCTTGAAGGAGATCTTGGATTTAAAGAAATGGACTGGGTTGGAGATTTAGAGTGAGGACATTGAAGTAAAAGAAAGCAACAGGCATAGTAATTGGTAATTGTATGATCATATCAATAAATTTATGTTAATTAAAAGTTTAATTCATTTGCACTTGTGTATTTGTCCAAATAAAATAATGTATTTGTCAAATTTAAGATAAATTTGGAGGCCGGGCGCGGTGGCTCACGCCTGTAATCCTAGCACTCTGGGAGGCCGAGGCGGGCGGATCGTTCTGAGCTCAGGAGTTCAAGACCAGCCTGAGCAGGAGAAGAGCGAGACCCCATCTCTACCAAAAAAAAAAATAGAAAGAAATGAATTGGACAGCTAAAAATATATAGAAAAAATTAGCCGGGTATGGTGGTGCATGCCTGTAGTCCCAGCTACTCGGGAGGCTGAGACGGTAGGATTGCTCGAGCCCAGGAGTTTGAGGTTGCTGTGAGCTAGGCTGACGCCATGGCACTCGCCCCAGGCAAGAGAGTGAGACTCTGTCTCAAAAAAAAAAAAAAAAAAAAAGATAAATTTGGTTTTCCCTCTTTATCTCATTTTGGTGTGGGAAACATTGCACAGTAAAGTGTTGCTTTGTTCAGGTTTTTCCCTACTGTTTTATTTCTTTTAAGTATTGGGATTCTTCATAATTGAGATAAAAAAGGAAATCATAATTTCATGTTGTTAGACAGCATCCATTGTAGAAAGGGTAAGTTCATTCAGGGACATATACATACCTGCCTCTTACCTGCTAGCATTGGAGTCACCTCATTCATTTGTTTGCTCATTCAGCAAATACTTACTAGGCATCTACTGTGTGCTGGCTACTGTCCAGTGTCTTTAAATTGTGTTTGCATGCCTATGGCATGGTTTATATTCTTTTTCTTTCTCTTAGTCTACTAAAATTTCTTTGGGGGTTCTTACTATTCATCAAGTGAATGCATATTGAAAAATCTCAGAAGGGAATTCAGGCATTGATGAACAAGATGGACTTGTTGAAAGTGCCATTGCAGCTTTAGACTTGAGTACAAATATTGAGTACTGTGTTTCATGGTACTTCATTGGAACAGAATGCATTTACTACTTTTCAAATTTTTCTGGTGCTTTGCATTAATTTTAGAAATAATTCCACAGATGAATCAGATCATAGAAAGAGGTCCAGAATAAAATATCTGATGGAGAGATTACATGTATAAGAGGAGACTCTTTTGCAGAAGTCGAAGATGAATAATTTTGACTTTATATGATAAATTCAGTTTGTTTCATTTTAAAATTTATACTTCTTAATTTAATATTTTGGTCTAGGGCTCAAGGTTTTGTCAGTAGAGAGAGCCCGTGTATGAGTCTGATTAAGATTTCAAACTTTGTCATAAAAAGAACCATCCATGTTTCTGCCTGCCCTGTGTTGTATAAATTTCTCAGTGGCTTATAATTTCTTAAACATAACTGATTCTAATGATATTTATTGAAAACATCCATGTTTTGTGTCTACACTAGTCTTTTAGGAATTTTAAGTTCATTTTTAATGATTGAGACTGTCATCATCTGAGGCAAAATCATGAAGTACTACATTACAGTATTAAGTTATTTAAATTAGAATTACAGTTTCAATGCATTTGTTATTTGAGGATTATTATGTTGATTCTTATGGTAATTTTAGATTTATTTACCAATATGCCAATTAATAGTGTTTACTCTTGATTCAGCAATTTGTGTAGTCAGAAATGCAAGATGCATTTCTTATGGTCTTTTAGAAAATGATTTTCTTTTGATTTAATATTTGGTGCACTTCTAAATCTAATTAAATATTAAATTAAATATGATTATAAACTATTTTCCTCACAGTGGAAAAGTTAGTCATCTTAAATAATGTTAACCACGTTTCTGGAGCTGTAGTGTTTTACCTTACAAATTGTCTTCGTTTTGGGTGATGAATTTAAACCAGGTATCTCACTCCCATCTTTAGCATTTTCTCTGATTCGATTGACTGTACTATTCTACATGTTTTTACTTCTTATATATGTTGAGTAAGCAGATACTATCTTTATATGGTAGAGCACGTGATTTCTTGCTTTGTTTTCATTAGCTCATTTCCAGTGGGCATATAGACTGTGTCTTTACATTAGTTTTCATTTATAGTTAGAATATATCTGTGCTTGAAAATTTACCCAAAGAGGGCTACAACATCTTAAGTAGATAAGTAAAGTAGAAAGCAGCTTTGTAATTATGTTTTATTTTACTTGTAACTAATTCCAAGTTCTAAGTCATTCAGAGGAATTGTATAACTAGTCTTTTCCAAATAATTTATTTGGTAGGAGTATCGGGGCTAGAGATTGTTAAAAAATAAATGGTAGAAGACCAGGTGCATTGGCTCACACCTGTAATCCTAGCACTCTGGGAGGCTGAGGCGGGAGGATTGTTTGAGCTCAGGAATTTGAGACTAGCCTGAACAAGAGCAAGACCCAGTCTCTACTAAAAATAGAAAAATCACCTGGGCATTGTGGTATGGGCCTGTAGTCCCAGCTACTTGGGAGGCTGAGGCAAGAGGATTACTTGAACCCAGGAGTTTGAAGGTGCAGTGAGCTATGATGATGCCAGCGCACTCTACCCAGGGCGACAAAGCAAGATTCTGTCTCAAAGGAAAAAAAAAGAAAGGATAGAATAGAATAGAAAAATGATTGGCAGTGACAGATATTGATCAAGGAGGGGGAAATGATACTTAAAATGAGTTTCCTATATCTTAGAAGGTCAGTAAAAATATATACTTTATTATGCTGATGATTAGCATTTGGGGTATCTCTCCTACACCAGTACAGATACGCAGTTAGAAAACAAGAACTTGCTGCAGAAAGAAACTTCCAGTGCCCAACTGAAGGAATTAATTCATTACAAATTCCTATGTCATTCCAGGTTATCTGATCATCATATAATTTGAAACAAATAATTATATGGAAGGAGCTTTAGAGATCATCTAATTGGGAGGCAATTTTGTGATAATGAGGAAAACGAGGTCCAAGGAAGTTTCCCTTTTATCGGTCTTTGTGTATTAGGATGCTTTTAGTTGCAAGTGGCAGATTCCACAATTGAAACTTGTTTGAATAAACTATTATTATTTATTTTTATATATTTACATATTTAGATATTTATATGACTGGGAAGTCTAAGAATGGATTTGGAGTCAGGAATCCTGGGGCCAATTGCCGTAGTTACGGTTTTTGATTTTTTTTCAGTGATAATGGAAATAAATCCTGAGAGCAGGTAACCATGATCTGTTCAACACAGATCTTTTCAGCTTTTCCCTCCCCTTGACCCAGAGCTAACACCCTGTTTCAGGACCCGGCTGTGTGTCCTACTTGGACCTGCTAGAAGGTCCCCACATACTCCAACCAATCCATGTCTTCCTTCTCCAGTGACTTTTTTTCATCTCAGCCAGTAGATTTAATTTGTATTTTAATATTAAATATGTTCAGTAAGTATGTGCGTGTGTTTAAATTTTACATTTTGCCGGGTGTGGTAGCTCACGCCTGTAATCCCAGCTACTTGGGAGGCTGAGGCATGAGGATTGCTTGAGCCCAGAGATTTGAGACCAGCTTGGTCAACATTGTGAGACCCTGTCTATAAAAATAAATAAATAAATTTTACATATATTTTTTCCTAATTATTCTTAGTGAGTTATTAAACATGTGGTCAGAAATATCCATAGTATTAGGGATGAAAGGGAGAGAGGGCAATATACTTAGTTAATCCAAAAACTTCATAATATATTGAGATATGATTGTTATCATGTAATAACATAATGTTTAAATTCTCAATAAGAAGTGTACATCCTCCAGATAGTAATAACATAAATGTGTACACTTTAATCGTACCCCATATGTAAAACCAGGGGGATGGCATGAATCCTAAGAAGTAGGCAGTTACCCAAAGTTGTACTTCTGTCTCTGATGGGTGACTACAGTCACTAACCTTCCTTACAGGAATTGATGATACTGAGAACACAGCGATTAATCAAAGCTAATTTTAAAATGGAAGACTTTTATTTATAGGTATTAATTTGTTATGATCAGAGAATAGGGCAGTAAAGAATAAGTGAAACATTTATTGAATGCTTACTCTAGGTCCGGCATTGTGCTTTGCATACATTCTAATTAATCTTCTCTTTCACCTGTGAGGTATGTACTATTGCAAATACTGATTCACTTTACAAATGAGGAAACTGAGGCTCGCAGAAGTTGAGCGAGTGATCTAAGGCGGATCCAGGTCTGACCCTGTGCTCTTGGGTGCTCTGAGGGTGTGGAGGACTTGTACAGGAGCACTGTCCACACACGGTTGTGAATGGAAGGGCAGACATCTGACCTCTGACCCACCCTGTGTTCTGCCTGCACCCATGGCAGATATTGCCCCAGATATCTCAGGATTGATAGAACAAGTAGCTATACTAGGTTATTGACTCCTGGTTCTTTGAAGGAGAAGAAAATTGAATATTTGTGTCTGAGAAGAATTGTGCTAAAGTAGAGAGTGCCCTTAAATTGTATCAACTTTTGAAAAATGTTTTAGGCAAGAAGAGTTTCTAGTTTTTTGTCAGGAAATTCTTTACTGCATTGTGCCCTGGGAGGAATGGAACATACATTAACCTCCTTCCAGAGAACTGTTTGTTCTCTTTTAGAGACAAGATTCGGTCTTAAAAGTTGGGCAGACTTCACATCTAATTCTTCTTACTGTCGTTACAATTTCCTACCCTAATCCTAAACCCCGTGGAGGTTTTATTACATCGGTTGGTGGCATTAGCCTGTCAACAGCTGGATGAGACAGAAGTTAGAAAATGGACTTTTTGAGGTCAGGAAGCTAAGCAACCAGAAGAACCAATTTGTCAACTTAAATCATCTTGGGAATGGAAAAAATTATTCCACAATGTGGGAAATAAAAGACTGCATCAAGCCTCTTTTTTGTGTGTGTTTTTCCCCCTTTTCCTTTTTCCAGGTTGTACTTTCTCCTTCACAGCAGCTTTGCATGAGGATTATAGAAAGTTTAAGTGTTGACTTTATGTGTGAGAAGCTGTGGCAATGTTCATGGGGTTGTTTGCTGTGCTTGCTTTAATGTTTGTAGCGAAGATTGTGAGTGGTTTTCACCCTCCTGGCTTCATTACCTGTAGCCACATCAGCCTGAACATATTTAAAAGGTAAAAGGGGCCTGAGACTTCGGCAGTTGCCTTTACTTTAAAAAAAAATTTCATCTTTGTATTATTTTTCTTTTAATAATGGTATATTTATAACTTTTCCATATTTGGGGTGATAATGTATGGAAGGGTTAACTTCACTTGCTGGTTTTATAAAACTTATTTCTTAACAATGTTTAGGAACCTATTTAGTATTTTATAAAATTTAAATACAGTCTGATTCTCTTAAAATAGATATTGTTTATGCTCTATTACAAGAGCAAAGACTTAAGATTCTTTGATAAGATGGCGGTGTTCATGACTGAAACCATATGTCCTCTCGTGGGTACTGGCTGGGCAATCCCTTTCAGTTACTTGTGCTTTGTTTTCCTCTAGTATAAGACTTGCTAAAATAAAATTCTATGTACAGACATAGCATGTAATAAAACCCATTATTTGAAAAACTCTGTTTCTTAACAAGGCTCAAAGCTAGATTTCTTTATTTTTAATGTAAATCCATGTTTTTTAGGTTATTTTAATGGACTGTGAATTCCAAGTTACTGTTTCTTTAGTGAAGCAAAGATGCAATTTAAAATCAACTGAGCTAATTTTTAGCAGCCCCCCCAAAAAAGCTGTTAATTTTTATTCAGATTATCTTTTTCTTTCTTTTTGTTCATTATGCTTGTGCATGTCAACATAATTTGTGAAGGATAATCTGCTTAATTTCAAAACATCATTCTATTAAAACATTTAATATCAATGAAATCAAGTTTAAAAAAAAGTTACAAGGAGAGAAAACATGTGATAACCAGGCAGCACATATTTAAATTTAATAGTTCTATAGGAATGTTTTCTATTTTCAAACAAATTTCCTTGTATACTAGTATTATTATAATATTTTTCTCCTAAAAGTTACATATGAATTGAAATGCCATAGATAGAATATTTTATAATACTTTGGGGTTTCTACTTACTAAAGGTGCTGTGAATTAATTCTTTTGCAAAATGAGGAATGAGTATTCAAAATAAACACCCTGTTGTTCATGTTCATAAATTTAGATTGTTATATACTGTATTACCTTTTCTTAAAGTGAAGGACACTTGTATGTATTTTGTTTTCAAATCAGAAAATCTTTATGTGCCGTGGAAACATTTTTAACTAACACACTCGACGAGTGTCTGCATTACTTCCTTAGAGCGTGCTAACTGACGTGTCCACCATGCCAAACACAGTGGACTTGTATATTTAGAAGAGTCAGTTGTACATGTTCTCAACTTTGTTTATGCCAATTGTATTCGTAATTTAATTTATAAAATTGTCTTATCCAAATTAAATAAGTGTGAGTAGAGGGATAGAAAGAGAGTTGTTCCATAAAAACTTAGATGAATTCTTTGGAAAGAACTGAAAGTGAGCTGCTTTAAAGAAAAAAAAAATGCCATTGCACTAGGGTAAGTAAGCCAGCTGAAAAAAAAAATTAGAAAAGAAGAAGAGGAAACCTAAACTGGAAATCAGAAAAAGCACAAATGGTTGAGGTTTATTTAAAACAGATGAGTTAGGAACTTTAATTAGCACACCTATACTCTGAGAAAAGGCCATGGCCATGCATGAGAAGATTAGAGAATGATATACAGTTATATCATTTAGGTTCAAAATAAATTATTATTTATCAATTCTCATTTAGAAACATTATCTTTCCATTTAACTAAACAGCTGATCATTCCTCAAGGTTGAACAAGAGACCTTCTACTCTAATGGTTATTATGAAATATTCAATATGTGTTTACTTCATAGATTTCATTTCAGTTAACATGTCTACATAAAACTTTTGTCAGCTATTTGAAACAGTTAGGTGTTTTCTGTCATATTAAAGTAGTTAAACAGAAAAATAATGTGTTTCTCCCTAAAACTCTACAAAAACTTGTATAGTGAGACTTTGGAGTAGTTTTACAGTTTAACTGAAACCCAGCAAATGATTAAATATTAAATATTTTATTAAAATAAAAGCCAGCTTTTAATTATATAGAACTAATTTTAAATAACCAACCCCATTTGACAGTTTTTGTTAGGCGAGTAGTTTGATATCAGCCATATTTTCATGCCTATGATTTAATCATGTTTGCATTCTCTTTATGTAACCATTTCAGTAATTCTTGGAAAATCCTTAATGTTTAGAAATGAAATTGACCCACCTATTTTATCAAAATGATAAACTGCTGTTTTGTTGGGATCACTTCTAATCATTAAAAAAATACAAGTCATTTTGAGAAAGCACGTAAAAATAAAGCTTAAAGCTGTTTTAGTGGGAGGCTGCTGAAATGCACCATGGTTCTTGTAAAGCATTAAAAAGCACAAATGCTGCCGGGCGCGGTGGCTCACACCTGTAATCCTAGCACTCTGGGAGGCCGAGGCGGGTGGATCGCTCAAGGTCAAGAGTTCGAGACCAGCCTGAGCAAGAGTGAGACCCCCCCCCCCGTCTCTATTAAAAAAAAAAAAAAAAAGAAAGAAATTATCTGGACAACTAAAAATATATATAGAAAAAATTAGCCGGGCATGGTGGCGCATGCCTGTAGTCCCAGCTACTCGGGAGGCTGAGGCAGGAGGATCGCTTGAGCCCAGGAGTTTGAGGTTGCTGTGAGCTAGGCTGACGCCATGGCACTCTAGCCCGGGCAACAGAGCAAGACTCTTGTCTCAAAAAATAAAAAAGCACAAATGCTAATATGCACTGCGTAGTCTCAAAGGCAATACGTGTGTGAGCTGTCTTCTCTGCCACTATGGAATGCTGCTCCTTTTGGCTGTCGGACCAGTAATAATTCACTATATAACACAGATAAAGACCAGCCCGTGGTGCGATTCTCTTCTGAATTTATGACACCTGGGGAGATTACACAAAAAAGCCCATCTAGTGAGTGACGTTGTAGAGGAATAGACCATGTAGCAGCCTAGATAATCGTCAGAGGGTGATGTCTCCTTTGTGAATTTGCCAGTCTTAAGATCCAGTGTCTGTCTCTTGGTCTTCTAAGAGGCAGTAGCCAGGTTTGTCAGTCCACTAGGATTGAATCTGTCTAAAAAACAGAGTCATATTGGTATTTTAATAATTTATAATGAGAAAATAAGACAGGCCTAGAGGAGTTGGGCACCCACAACCTTTAGCCAGCCAGGACAGTCTGTCTTTCTGGCAAGCTCTGTGAGGAACTCATTATAATGAAATTTTTCTTGGTGAGCCTGGAAGCAGGGAATGGAATGCATTGGAAGATGTCGGGGTTTTTCTGTTTTGTTTTGTTTTTTGTAAACACATGCTCAGGGTTTAAAGCATTCCTGGCAACGTTAACAATAATGCATTCTCATCTGCTGCCTGTGTCCTGCCTATACTGATATGCTTTGCAGGCAGGATTGCTGTCCTCACAGAGCTTACTTCTAGAGGCTGCACCTGGAATCCTTCTTAGCATGGCCTTTTGCAGCCATTGCAGAGTAGGGCACACCTGTGCCTCCCAGCCAGCTAGGTCCAGCCTGTGGGCCAGGGCACCCTCCCTTGCCTCTGGGCTTTGATGGACATCACTGTTTGCCTTGGAGGATCCATCACCATTGATGACGAGATGATAACAATAGATAAACACAGGCTTTCCTTTGATGTGTCTTTTGTAAAGCTGACTTTGCATATTTTTTAGATTTATGGTGTTGAATTGTGCAGCTTTCAGATGGCGGTCTTATATATCCCACACCTTCCAGATCTCTGTCTGCAGTTATACCTGGGTTAGCCTTCATCCTCCCTTTGCTAGACAATGTCACATCCTCTTCTGTCTTCCAGTTCTCTCCTCCAGTCCTTCCCTCATGCTGCTGCCGGAGTGATTGCTTTCAAATACAGATTTGACCATATATTGCTTTTTTGTAACAGACTTGAGTGGCTCTTTATTACCCAGGAAATAAAGGGTCATTATTTTTTTTTTTATTGGAAGCTCAAAAAGCGGCATTTAACTTTTATCCGGGATTAGACAAACTTGAAATTGCATACTAGCACTGTTTATTACTTTCTTTAGTACCAGTGTCCTAATCTGCAAAATGGGAGGTTAGAATGTTTTTCAGGCTTGTTATAAAGCTCATGTAACATAATGTTTAACAGTGTTAGAGGTAAACGTCAACTTCCTCCTCTCTCTCCCCCTTCAAGGCTCTTCCCAGTTTTGCCCCAGCTGTGTTTCTGACTTGCTTTTCCCACAGGAAGCTGGGAATCCCAGTAGGTGTGTGATTTTCATTACCCAGCTTTGCATTTCATTATACCCATCGCTGTGCTCCAGGGCCTGCCTCTGCTCTCCTATGCCGAAATCTGACATTTCCTTCAAGGCGCTGCACCTATCTCACCTGGGTGGGGACTGCCAGTAGCTCCTTTGGTGTGTCCAGAGCACTGTATTCATGATTCCAGGTGGCACTGACCACTCCGTCATCCCGTGGCAGTTATTTGAGCATCCTTTATGAGAATGAGAACCCTTTCGGACTGGCTTGTGTTTACTTCATCCTTATGTCTTCCAAGTTGGAAGGTTTTGGGAAGGTCTCTGTATATTTTTAGGGGCAGTAAGGGGGATGGTGGAAGGGGAGAATGGCAGAAATACAGGGAAAATGGGTTTCCGTTTATCCTTTAAGTCATTGTCTGTAGCGTTTTATGTCCCTTGCCATCTTTTGCCATGTATCGTTAGCACATTCTAAGGCCACTGCTTTTATCTTAAGCAACATGGTTATCATACATGTTATGGTGATACCAGGGATGGGCAAAATTAATTTAGGGTACCATTTTCTTATGTATTAACCTATTAAATGAAAAATAGTTTTAAGATGCACACTGAGGGTAAAGAGTTATCCGTAAAGCAGCCAAGCAAAACTCTGATGAAATGTGAATCAATCTTCTCCTGCCACGTGCAAAAATTCCATAGAAAAACTCAATCTCACAAGGGCAAATTCAGATTATTTCTGTGATGTATTGAAATAAAATCTGGTCTAAAAATCTTTAGTTAGATTTTATTTTATTTTTTTAGCATTCTCTCTCACTAATATACTGATAGTTTTGGGCTTTTCTCTTCTTGTAAAGGTTAGAGTGAGAAAGTTTTTAGGTAAATTATCATTACCTATAGGCAGCATTCCAGGTAAGTTATATACTTTATAGACAGTGAGAAAATATGTGAACCAAAGATAGAGTTTTCTACAAGATGTTGCAATTTTTGTTCTACTTTAATTTTAGCTCCATAAGGAAATATGTTATAGTCAGAAATGGCCTACATTTGTAAGGCTATCCTGGTGTGTTCTGCCCATGGTCATAGCCAGCTCTCTTTGAGCCTGTCTCTTCTAACAGATTGGAATTTGGCAAATGGTGATTAATGACACTCACTTTATAGACTTCAGAGGGTTGTTGACTTGGTCATATAGATCAGTGGTTCACAAACATTAGAGTACATCAGAGTCACCCACCAGGAGTGCTTGTGAGAATACAGTTGGGTTCCACACCCAAAATTGGGGTGCAGCCTTATAATTTGCATTTCTAACAGATTCTCAGGTAATACATATGCTGCTGGTCTGTGGACCGCACTTGGAGAACCTCTGTTATATAGGCATACCTCCTTTTAATGTACTTGCCTTTATTGTGCTTTTTACATGTTAAAGGTTTGTGGCAACCCTGCACTGAGCAAGTCCGTTATCATCATTCTTTCAACAGCATGTGCTCACTTCATGTCTCTGTGTTACGTTTTGGTAATTCATGCAATATTTCAAATGTTTCCATTATTATATCTGTTATGGTGATCTGTATCAGTAATCTTTGATGTTACTATTGTAATTGTTTTGGGGTGCCATGAACTGTGTCTGTATAAAATGGTGAACTTCATCCATAAACGTGTGTGTTCAAACGATTCCACCGACTAGCTGTCCATTCTTCTCTCTCCCTGTCCTTGGATTCCCTGAGACACAGCAACATTAGGCCAACTAATAACCGTACAGTGGTGCAAAGCTAGGAATGATTAAGCTTAGTGAGGAAGGCATGTTGAAAGCCCAGACAGACCGAAAGCTAGGCCACTGGTTTCCAGTGAGCCAAGCTGTGAATACAAAGGAAAAGTTTTTGAAGGAAATTTAAAGTGAGCACACAAATGGCAGGAAAACAAAACAGCCTTATTGCTGATATGGAGAAAGTGATTGGTCTGGATAGAAGATCAAACCAGCCACCACATTTTCTTAAGCCAAAACCTAAGCCAGGGAAAGGCCCTAACTCTCTCCAATTCTGTGAAGCCTGAGAGAGTTGAGGAAGCTGCAAAAGAAAAGTTTGAAGCTAGCAAAAGTTGACTTATGAGGTTTGAGGGAAAAGGCCATTTCCAGAACATGAAAGTGTAAGGTGAAATAGCAAGTGTTGATGGAGAAAGCTGCAAGTTATCCAGATCTGAGCTCTAGCTGAGATAATTGATGAAGGTGGCTGTGCTAAACAGCAGATTTTCAGTGTAGATGGACCAGCCTTCCATTGGAAAAAGATGCCGTCTAGGACTTTCATAGTTAGCAGAAGTCAATGCCTGGCTACAAAGCTTTGAAGGACAGACTGGCTCTCTTGTAGGGGCTAATGCAGCTGGTGACCTTAAGTTGAAGCCAGTGGTCATTTACCATTCTCAAAATGCTCAGGCCCTCAAGTATTATGCTAAATGTACTCTGTGTGTGCTCTATAAATGGAAAAACACAGCTTGGATGACAGCATATCTGTTTATAGCATGGATTACTGACTATTTTAAGCCCACTGTTGAGACCTACTGCTCAGAAGAAAAGATTCCTTTCAAAATATTACTGCTCATTGACAAGGCACCTGGTTACCCACAAGCTCTGACGGAGATGTATAAGGAGATTCATGTTATTTTCATTCTTGCTAACACAGCATCTGCTCTGCAGCCCATGGATCAAGGAGTAATTTCAACTTTCAAGTCTTCATATTTAAGAACTACATTTCTTACAGTTATAGTTGCCATAGATAGTGATTCCTCTGATGGATCTAGGCAAAGTAAATTGAAAACTTTCTGAAAAGGATTCACCATTTTAGATATCATTAAGAACATTCTTGATTCATGGGAGGCAGACAAAATATCATCATTAACAGGAGCTTGGAAGAAGTTTATTTTAACCTTCATGGATAACTTTGAGGGACTCAAGACTTTAGTGGAGGAAGTAATTACAGATGTGGTAAAAATAGCAAGAGAACTAGAATTAGAAGTGGAGCCTTACGATGTGACTAAACTGCTGTAATCTGATGATAACACTTTAAAAGACGAGGAGTTGCTTCTTAAGGATGAGCAAAGAAAGTGGTTTATCGAGATGGATCTACTCTTGGTGATGGTGCCGTGAACAGTGTTGAAATGACAGCAAAGGATTTAGAATATTACATAAACTTAGTTGATAAAGAAGAAATAGGGTTTGACAGGATTGACTCCAATTTCAAAAGAAGTTCTACTGTGGGTAAAATGCTATCACAGCATTGAATGCTACAGAGAAATCTTTCATGAAAGGAAGAGTTAATTGATACAGCAAACTTTATTATTGTCTTAATTTAAGAAATTGTCACAGCCACCCCATCTTTCAGCAGCCACCACTCTGATCTGTCAGTAGCCATCAACACTGAGACAAGACCTTCACCAGCAAAAAGATGACAAGACTTTCACCAGCAAAAAGATGACTTGCTGGACGCTCAGATGATTGTTAGCATTTTTTAGCAATATAATATTTTTAAATTAAGATATGTTCATTTTTTAGACATAATGCTATTGTACGCTTAATAGAGTACAGTGTAGTGTAAGTATAATTTCTATATGTACTGGGAAAAACCAAAAAATTCACATGACTCGTTTTATTGCAACATTCACTTTATTGAGGTCGTATAGGACTAATCCCACAATGTCTCCAAGGTTTGCTGATATAATATTCTTGTAATGTAGAACCTGTAGATATGGAGGGCTGAATTTTTGTATTCATGGGTTCCTCAGGATGGACTACAGGATTTTAGCATTTGTGGATTTTGGTATTTGTAGGGGATCCTTGAAGCAGTCCCCATCGATACCGAGGGATGACCGTATTCTTAGGATTAAAAATGGATTTTAACCAGCCCTATGATTTTTCATGAAAAAAAGGATAAGTGTTTAAAACAAATCATTCACTGTGTCTGAAGCCAATGATCATTTTACTTGGTCATGAAATTCTTAATGAAAAAACTTCTCATTTGTATATTCTATCCCTCATGGAAACAACATAGAACTTTCCAATTCCCTCACACCATAATTTATTATAGTTTTGGACAAGAAGACTTAAAAATTGATAGGAAGCTATGATATATTAGTTTAAAATATTTAATTTGGGGGTTAAAGAACCTTAAAAGTTTATCTGAAATAGATGACAGTTTTTTTCTTTACTCTGATCTGTGTGACCAACCCCCATACACTGTTACTACCAGAAGTAAGACTTGCTGCAGGTAGTGTTACAGTGATACAGCGATTCATGATCCAGACCAGACTGAGACACCCTATAGCATCCTATTCATTTATTCGACATTTGTCAGTAGAAATGGGTGCAGGAATATTATAAAACACACATGAGTCTTCAACAAATGGTGTCAGCTGGACATCCACATGCAGAAAAAGTGAATCTAGACATTGGCCTTACACCTGTCATAAAAATTAACTCAAAATGGATCACATCATTGTAAAACCCAAAGATATAAAACTAGAGAATATCATAAGTAACTTTGGGTTTTTCAATATGTTTTTAGATACAACGCCAAAAGCTTGATCCATGAAAGAAAACACTGTGTTCTTTAATTTTAATTAAAATGAAAAACTTCTGCTTTGCAAAGGACACTCTTAAGAGAATGAAAAGACAAGCCACAGACTAGGGGAAAATGTTAGCAAAACACATCTGATAAAGGACTACTATCCAAAGTTTACAAAAAACTCTTAAAACTCAACAATAAGAAAACAACCCAAGTAAAAAGTGGTCAAAAGATCTGAACAGATACCTCCCCAAAGAAGATGGCAAATAAGCTTATGAAAAGATGCTTGCTTGAGCAATATATGTCATTAGGGAATTGCAAATTGAAACTACAGAGATACCACTGCGTACATATTAGAATGGCTAAAGTCTAAAACAGTGACAGTGCCAAATGCTGGTAAGGATGTGGAGCAACAGGAACTCTCATTTATTCCTCATGGGAATGGCAAATGGTACAGCCACTTTGGAAGAGAGTCTGGCAGCTTCTTACAAAGCTAACCATAGTCTCGATATGATCCAGCAATTGTGCTTGTAGGTTTGAGTTGAAAACATGTTCACACCAAAACCTGCACACATTATAGCAGCTTTATTCGTAATTGCCAAAATTTGTATGCAACCAAGATGTCCTTCAATAGGTGAATGGATAAAGAAACTGATACATTCAGACACCGGAATATTATTCAGTGCTCAAAAGAAATGAGCTTTCAAGCCACAGAAGATACCGAGGAAACTTAAATGCATAGTACTAAGGGAAAGAAGCCAGTTTGAAGAGTCTGTATACCACATAATTCCAACTATCTGACATTTTGGAAAAGCAAAACTATAGTGACAGTAAAAAGATAATTACTACCTCACACCCATTAAGAAAGAAAAAAGAAACAAGTGTTGGTGAGAATGTGGAGAGATCAGAACCCTTGTGCACTGTTGGAGGGAATGCAAAATGGTTCAGCCACTACGGAAAACAGTATGGCAGTTCCTCAAAAAAAAAAAAGAATAATCCAACATACCACTTATGGGTATATGGGTATATATCAGAGAGAATTGAAATCAAGGCCTTGAAATGAAATTTGTACACCTATGTTCATTGCAGCATTATTTACAATAGACAAAAGGTATTAATAGAAGTAGTTCTAAGTGTCGCTTAATGGTTGAATGAATAAACAAAATGCAGTATATGCATGGAATAGAATACTATTCAGACTTAAAATGGAAGGAAATTCGGAGGCCTGGATGAAATTTAAGGATGTTGTGCTAAGTGAATTAAGCCTAAAATGCAAGTCCTCTATGATACGACTTATGTCAGGTACCTAGATTAGTCAAATTCAAATTCATAGAGACAGAAAGTAGAATTGTGGTTACCAGGGGATTGACTGGAATAGGGAAGGAAGGGAATGGGGAGTTTTTATTTAATCAATGTGGTGTTTCAGTTTTGCAAGATGAAAAGAATTTTGGTGGCGATGGTTGCACAACAATGTGAATGTACTTAAGATGGTAAATTTTAGGTTAAGTATATTTTATCATAATTTACAGAAAAAGAAAAGGTCAGTGGTTGCCAGGATTGTGGATGGGGGGAGGGGATATTAGGTAGAGCACAGGGGTTTTCAGGGCAGCGGAATTATTCTGTGTGACACTGTACTGGTAGATACATGACATTGTGCATTGGACAACACCCACAGAACCGCACAACAGAAAGAGTGAGCCCTAGTGCAATCCCTGGGTTTGGTTACTAATACTGTATCAATGTTAGCTAGTCAGTGTAACAAATGCACCACACCAAGCTGTGAATAATAGGGGAAACTGAGGGTGGGGGGTGGAATATATGGGAACTCTCTGGACTTTCTGCTTAGTGTTTCTGTAAACCTAAACCTGCTGTGAAAAATAAAGTGTATGCATGAAAACAGAAATGGAAAAAGAAACCTTTGGAGCTAAAGAACCAAACAGAATTAGTGTAAGTGGGCTCATGTTTGAAATAACTCACATAGTAGAAATAGTTTGGATAAAATCAACTCCTTGAGATACCCAAAGCATTTGTGTGAGTGTGTATTAAACATTCTCTCTTCATTTACCCTCCCCACCTGCCACCTTTGCCACAGACACGCACATTAAAAACTCCAGAGCAGCAGTGGACAGAGAACAAAGGCCTTGTCTTTAGCCAGAGTGCTCAGAGAAGGACGTGCATGAGGAACTTTCTCTGAGGTGGGCTCCTTCTTTCCCAGCGCCCCATTTGGTTACCCGTCCTGCCCCCCCTTTGTAGGGATGATAGGCTGTACTTTGATATTTCTTTTTCTCTGGGAGAACTAGGAAAAGTTTTCATTGTTTTCCTTATTCATGGAGGGGATTCATTTGTGCAAATGGTTTTTTTCTCTTCTCTCAAACCTTAAAATTGCTCCTCGTCCTGAGGAGGTGTGGCCAGCTCGCAGTAGCAGCAGCTTTATTTTGTGGAGCCCCGTTGTCCTACTTTCACTGTCCTTTCCCTGCTCTTTCTCCCTTTCACTGCTTTAAGGCCAAGGTGGACGTGGAGGAAGCTGAGGTAACCCCGTTTTTCTTGCATTTCCCTTTGGAATCTTTTTGCTTCTGACTAGCCCTGAATTTCTGACATGCAGTGACCCTTTTTGCTAAAATTTAGTTTCTTAGTTGAATGAAAAATTGAGAGAAGATAGTTGTGTCCCTGCCCCTCAACTGTTCCTTTAAAAGATGCTTCCAGTCACCATACTTCCCGTCTGAGTTTAGAGTTTGCCAAATTGTCAGCAGGGCTTGAAGGCCTGGAGGCCCCGCGCGATGCTATTTCTGGATCTCGCATTGACAGCAGCCAGATTACAGTGAAGCCCGTAAACTGACAGTTTAGGGCGAGCGTGCTGTTGCCGTGGGCAGTCCGAGACGAGGGCCTCTCCATCCTGCCGACATAGGACAGTCATTGCTCCTGAGGTGGCTTGTCCTTTCTGATGATAGATTGAGGGAGACAAGCAGCACATGAGCAGACACACACCTTGCCCAGGCGGTTGGTGCCATTTAACAGTTTCCTCCCGCTCTTGACATTCTCATTTCCCTCCTTCACCTCGCTCATCACTAACTGTTTACATCTTATTTTCCCTACACAGCGGTAATGCAGGGTGGCAGAATATACATACAAGGTCCATTACTCATTTCATATGCTGCATTCTAGTCAAATTACACAGCAGTTTTATACGCGCCGAGCCATGAAAGGGGCATACAATTTTAATTGTGCACTGGCCGTGTGCAGGGCATCATTCGAGTCGGACTGGAATTTTCATGAAGTGTTGCTGCTCAAAACAGCAGCGGTGAAATGAAAAGGTGTTTCATTTATGATCTGCTCATGCCGGCTTCGGCTCACCTTGTTTATTAGGAAGCCGCTTTCCCAGGGCACAACGAGGATTTTTAATCATGTTCCTAGGGGAACAATGTTGTATTGTCACCTGTTCATTCCCCACCCCCCAACTTTACTGAGGTATAACTGGCAAATAAAATTGTATGTATCTAAGGCGTACAACGTGATGTTTTGATATACGTATACACTATGAAACGATGACCACCCAACACCTCACGTAGTTGCCTTTTTTTTTGTGTCGAGGTTCTCTCAGCAGATTGCAAGTGTACATTGCGGTATCATTGACTGTGGTCTCTATGCTGTACATTAGAGCCCCGGGATTTATTCACCCTGCATGCATGAGACTTTGTGCCCTTTGACCGACACCTCCCCATCTGTTCGTTCTTAAATGCTGTCCTGGGCTCCGGGTGACTCAGCTGCAGCAGCTACGCAGAATTTGCCTCTTTTTCTCCAGCATGATCCCTAGAAAGCCTGAGAACCTGCCTAAAACCGTGTTACTTCCTAAAATAAAGGCAGGTTTTTAAAAAAATAACTACTTAAAAAATGAACAAGTTTACTGCAAGAGGTAGCAGAATGCTTGGTGCTTGATGGATGCAGACATTTTTCAAGGATTTCAGCTTCAGACTTAGATGGAATCAACTGGCCTCTCTACTTCCTTGTTTCCGTCCTAGCCGGTCAGTCACAGTTGTATCAGAGATTGCATCTGAGGCTGTTTGTTCTGTTTTGAGTGCTTGCTTCCTCCTCCTTGCAAAGATATTTTGATGGTAGGATGGGAGGTTGGACCTAAAGCCCAACAAGATATTCAGAAAAAGTGCAGCACACAGTATCTTACTCAAATAGTTCCTCAGTTTAATGTTTGATTGACTATAAACAGCCAGGGACATGTGAATGTGCTGTTTATATCCAGTGAAGTTTTCCTGGTAAATAGTCTGGTGAGTATCAGTAGAAACTGTTCCTTCTTACTCCTTTGGCCACCTTGTTTTGGTTTCTGGAAGTGCTTTAGTGCTTTTGCATCGGTCACCTCATCTCATTCCGCAGTCATCCTCATTGTCTTTGCTTCAGTCACACTGAGGACATTTCCAGTCTTTTAACTTGCCAATATTGCTTCTGTGTGGGGGCCTTCCGCAGTTACTGTCCCTCTGCTTGGATCTCCCCAGTTCAGACAGCCGGCATTTCCATATCCAGATCTCCATTCAGGTGGCCCCTGGTTGCTAATAAGATCTTATTCGATGACCTTGTTTAAAATCGTAGTAAATGTGCGCGCGCGCGCACACACACACATGCAATCTCCCTCCCCTGCTTTATTTTTTTACAGATTCTTCTCCATCTTACATACTAAATAAGTTCTTTTTTTGTTTGTCTTCTGCTAGAATGTGAGCCCGTGAATTCAGGAATTTCTCTGCTCTGAATTCCCTTCTGTATTCCCAGTGTCTAGAACAATGCCTGGCACTTAGGAAGTTAATGAATATTTATCGAACAAATCAATGGACGGTGTCATCCCTGGCCATCATATTTGCATCGTCATCCTCCCACAGTGTAAGCACTTAACTGCAATCTACGTTCATTTATTTGTTCCTTTAATAATCACCTCTCTCTCCTTTCCCCAAGCACAAAGTAAACTCCAAGTGAGAAAAGGCCCGGCCTACCTTACTTACCTGACATTCATCTAGGACAGTGCTTGGCAGATAGAAAATGCTAAGTAACGGTTGGATCAGTGAAGGGCCTCTTCTTCCTGTTTCCCGTCTTCCACTGAATATATCTGTTTCACATTTATGACACATGTATTTTCTTTGACCTTGGGATGCCCCTGACAGTGAAGTGTGGATAGGTTAGTGAGAAGGCTGGTGCCAAAGGAAAAGGCCCAGTCATTGTAGACTAGCTTAATCTAGTGGGGAAGCCTTAGATTTTTTTCCAGAGGATCAATGACTTAGACTGTTGTGCCTCATTTCAAAGTGGTCCGTCATGTGTTCTCATTCTGTGGGGTTCAGAGGGCTCTGTGGACAGTTTGGCCTGAAGAGTTCCTCTCCCCCCAGCCTTCTGGAGGGTAAAAGTGGACCCAAAAAGGTGCTAAATTTGCTTACGAAGAGAACAGACAGCCCGAGAGTCTGCAGAGGGAGGCTTAGAAGGAGAAGCAGGAGTCTGCAGCAGAGCCATGCAGGGACAGGCAGGATTCTTAAGCATAGCACTGAGGTCACCTTCACCAAACACCGTGAGACGACCTAACTGCACTAGCTCCCGAGACGTGAGGGGGGCCTGCCACGCTGTCATACCCTCAACGGGAGTTGCTGGCTTTCGTAACACCGTGATAGACGCATTTTCTAACATGCCAAAACCAGCTTCATGGCAGGGCAAATCACTCAAGGCAACAAGGGAAATTTGTTCTTGAAGAACAGGACTGTCTTCGCACAGGGCAAAGTGATGAAGAGGCAAGGCGAAGATCTGTTCAAGAAACCATTGATTCATTTGTAACAGATTTTTTTTAAAAGCTGTTTTTCTTATGAGCAATGGCATTTAGGATCCTCATTTAGTTTTCTGACAATCAGAATATTCATAATACCAGCTAATGTGGCACTGATGTGCACTTCAGAAGCTCGCATTGCAAGTGTGGTTAAACTTCTGAATTCCACTAAGACCAGAGACCTGCAGGTGGTTCTGTTTCTTGTGTCAGCTGCATCTGTGGGCCATTTAAAGTGCTCATGTGAGATTTTTGCCATGGAATTTGCTGTTCTAAACACCTCGGTTCTGACTGAGTTCTCCATTGGGAAAGATCGGAAGCATCCGCGGGAAGGCGGTGACCGCGAATGTGCCAAGGAGACGGAGAAGACTGTCCCTCGCCAATTTCCAGGCTAGGAAATGGAAATATAATCCACAGTGAGTCAGAAGAATGTCTTTCACCCAGACATTCAAAAATTAAGTCGTGGATGAAAATGATCTGGCTGGTACAGAAAGACCTAGTAATCCTGTGGAGAGGAGAGCACAGTTCTGCTGCAGACTTGCAGCTTCTGCCATGTGGAAAACCACCTGCACCGCCAGCAGATAATACTGCTGACAGACTCCTGGTGTATACCTTTACTGTCCTGGTCGAGTAAGTACTGAATGACTCCTGAGGGTGGGGGGCAGTGTGGTATCATGGAAAGAGCACTGGAATAAGCCTGAGTAATAATCGTTACTACCATTAATGATCTTATTTTCTAGTGGCAATATAGTTTGTCAAGTGTGTTCACGAATATGATCTTGATCAAAGATTAATGCTAAGGACCCTGACTTGGTCATGTCTGTACCTCCTTTAATTGCCCAGAATACTTCTTTGAATCTAGTATGTGTTCATCCATGTTTGCAGAATAAATACATAACCTTCTCTGCTCCCCGTGGCAGGCCTGTGCGGTAGCACGTGGTCCTCGACAAGGACGTTGACTCTGAGGGGGTAGTGACTGGCCGGGAGTGGGAAGGGCAGGCCTGTCTGCATAGTCCTAGCTCAGTGCCCTCTTCCCGTAACCGCCAGAGCACGGATGTGGGGAAGGAGCACACCCTTACCAAGCACACTGGCCATCGGCAGGCACTCACTGCACACTTTCCGGCTATTTACTCTCAGCGTTTTCAACTAGTAAAGCTTTCCTATACTGGTGACCACTTAGTCGTAGCCTTACCTAAAGATAAAGTTTCTTCAAGTTGGGACTTTAGTTCATTGGACAAATATTTATCGAGTGACTATGATGGGCGAGGCAGTGTTCTAGGTACTGGGGATGCAGCAGTGAACAAAACACCCTCAGCATCACTGCCTTCATGGAGCTTTAGTGAAGCACGTGTGGGTCTGGGGTCTGGGGGCTGGGGGTCAGAAAATAAAGCTAAGTAAGTGTTCTGACTGTCTTTTGCTGCACAACACAAGCCAACCCCCGACTTAGTGTCTTAAAAGACAGTAGCAACCATTTCTTTTGCTCATAGATCTACAGTTTGGGCAGGGCTCAGTGGGAAGCCTCCTCTCTGCTTTATGTGGTGTCAGCTTAATGCAGGAGCAAGGCCCATGCATGATGAAGAGGAGGGGACTTTTGTTCAAAAAGCAGGGAAAAAGTACCATAAAGGGCACTGAAATGGAAAATGGTTTTTCTTCTTTCTGTGTTCTCTTTCTTGATGTGTCATGCTGTTTTTCATTTGCTTTGTAATGATGGGTTCCCTTGGGTATGGGGATACTTGATGGGCAGTGCAGACCCTCACAGGCACCTGGGGGTCCTGCCTCAGTGCATACAGCCCACCAGCTGACAGGCCCCCCTCCCACCAGCCCCTGGAGAGGTGACCAACACCCCAGCTGGGGGTAGGGAAGTCAAGCCAGAATTCTCCTCCCTTGGGCCCACCACCCCACCCCACTGGTGACCCTCGAGAGATTGCAGCCTACGTGTTTGGCACGCTCAGTGGCTAGATTGGGAGTGGGTAAGGGTTTGCCCATACAGAGTCACCTGTCGTATATCAGGGTGCTTTAGCCCAGGTGGGACAGCCATGCCCACCCTGAATCAACATAGGCACGTGCACCCAACCCTCTCTGTGACTTCTGCTGGGGCAGATGAGGCATCAGTCAGTGCGTAGGGGGAGGTGGAGGGCTGCTGGGAAGTGGGTGGTTAAGAATCTGTCCCCGGGAGGTGGGAGGGATTGTAGAGGACCTGAGGCTCCAGGTCCACAGCCCATGCCCCGTTGTCCTGTTGGGCTTCACTTACAGAACACACATTCACAGATACAGTTGCCAGGAATGTTAAGGTCATGACCACAGAGCATTAACCCCCATGCATAAGCTCCTGTGAGCACAGGGCCCTGGTGACTGCACTGCTCCCACATCCTGGCCCTAAGCTGGAGGAGCTACTTCCAGGTGGCTCACTCCCATGGCCAGCAGGATGGTGCCAGCTATGGCAGGAGCTCAGCCCAGGCATCTCAGGATCAGTTTTTCTCCATATGGGCCTCTTCCTCTGGCTCTTCACGTGGCTTGGCCCTCCTGCAGCATGGTGGCTGGGTCCTAAGAACGAGCACTCCAGGACAGCCAGGCAGAAACTGCATTGCATTTTGCGACTACCTCTGGGAATCACAGGGTCACTTCCAACACACTCTTTTTGTTGAGGCCATCACAAATGCCTACCCAAATTCAAAGGGAGAAGATACAGATATCTGGACATATTGTTGGAGCTATATTTTTAGAATATGTAATCTGCCATCCTAAGATGGTACATGAGATGGGCATGCTGAGGACGAGATGCCATTAACTGAGTTGTAGAAGTCCGTGGGAGGAGCAGGTTTGGGAGATGGAATGTGATGGGGAAAATCAAGTTTGGGGCCACGTGTGGTGGCTAACGCCTGTATTCCCAGCATTTTGGGAGGCCAAGGAGGGAGGGTCACTGGAGGCCAGGAGTTTGAGACCAGCTTGGGCAACATAGTGAGACACCATCTCTATGCAAACAACACAAAAATTAGCTGGGTGTGTTGGCATGCACCTGTAGTCCCAGCTACTCAGGAGGCTAGGGCATGAGGATCACTTGAGCCCAGGAGTTCGTGGCTGCAGTGAGCTATGATTGTGCCACTGCAGTCCAGCCTGGGCAACAGAGCAAGACCCTGTCTCAAAAAAAAAAAGTTTGGGACATTTTAGATTTGTGGGGATGTCACGTATGCAATTGGACCTATAGGTTGGTGTCCATGGAAGAGGTCTGGGTTGGAGATAGAAATTTAGGTATTATCACCATGAGATGAATAAGAGAGTGAATGCACTTATTGAGGTCCCCTGAGGTATGCAGTTCATTTGCCATTGAGCGCGAGAGATTTCTTTTACATTTAGACTGATTAAGTAGGTATTGTTATCACACTTCCTCAATTTATATATTTGGATAGACATGACATTCAGTCAGCCACTTTTGCTTTTAAGGGGTGTGTTTGTGTGTTCCTTTGCACTTATGTGTGAGATTCTAGAAATCTCAGCCATGATCTTTTCTTTGTGATGCTGTACAGTTTATGGCTTTGTTTTAGCTTATCTAGATTTTTAAGATATTCACATTTTCATTTAAATAGATATTTTGTATGCATTTTATTTATTACCTTGTAAATTTTTCAGGCATACTATGTAGAATTCAGGTTCCAGCTTAAATTGTGCTTCAAAGATTGGAAGGCAAATTATCCCTCCTCTTTCTTCCAGTGATTTGATTCTACTTAAAGGTATCATAATTTAAAAGAACATTTAAATCAGGACATTTGGAGTTATTCTTTGGATCCTACCTATACTTGAATCAGGGTTTTATAGAATAGATACACTTAACTTTTGTTAATAGTCTATGAATCATAAGTGGTGAATCTCCTGTCAAATTCAAACAATGAGAAATTGATTGATGGCCAACGATGGGATATGTTTAATCTTAGGACATAGACATGCCATCATAAAATATTTAAAAGATACAAAGTTAAAATATAGTTCATTTAATAAAGAATGTTTCCATTAAAAAACTTAAGAGGCAAAGCTATTAATGGAAATTGGGTTAAAAAGCATTTTATTTCTACAGTCAACATTCCTTAAACCTGGGGTTCTCTCTTCCTTCCATGAACCTTTTCCCCTTTAAAATTCTATTTGGTCCCTTCCTTTCTCTCTTTTCCTCTCTTCCCTTCCTTTGCCTCCTCTTCCCAGAACAAAGACCTAGATACTTGCTTGCAAAGGGGAGATTGTAAAGCAGATGGAAGGGAAAATGCAAGTTATATCAATAATAACACATCTGTGTTACTCCAACCTCCTGCTAACTGAACCTGAGAGTTACCAGGGCACTTTCACTAGAATCAACACTGGGGCAGCCTGATGCCTTGGTTAACAGTTCTGTTTAGTTTAATTAAGAGGAAGGCTCCAATGCCTGAAGACATCATAGTACTTTGTCCCAACACCGAGGGCAATTACATAGATTTAATTCCACCCCCAATAGTGCTAGACAAGTCTTCTGGAAACCCAGTACATCATCCTATGCTGATCTCTACTTCTCAGTCCCATATATCAGCAATACAGTCTAAGGCCCTGGTATTTTTAGCTAAGCAGTCTTGTTTTTATTTATTTTCTTCAACCATCATTTCCCCCACTATTTCTGACATAAACAGTTTACAAAAGGCTTTTAAGTCTTATTATATTTGGCGGTTCCAAGAAAATCAGCACACTTTTTGAGGGGACCAGGTGTGTGGCAGGGTGGGTGGGGAGGTATTAGGAAGAACTCAAAAGCAGGAACTAATGATTTTACGTTAGGGTTGGCCTGGGAGGCTGATGCTGGAAGTGAGTCTGCAGCTCCGGGCCACAGTTCAGGTGCACGCTAATTGTTTAGTCTTGAAGCAGACTTTCGGTAAATAATGCTAGGGACCAACTCTGCCCAGCTGACAGGAAATTAAGCACAGTTACTTGACTGATAATGATGCCAAACAGTTTCAGGTGTTGGAATTTCATTAAGACTGTGTTGTCTCTCACCGTACCATTTACATTTTGTGTCAGGTATTTCAAATTAATCATGAACATAATTAATAGTTGTAGTAATTAGATTACCATTTTATGATGACACAATGTAATAGAATGTGAAGAAGCAGGAAAAATGGGGAGGACCACGCAGGTCCATGTAATCAGTGTTCTTCTGTGCTCAAAACAGGTCAACTCTAAGGATTCATGGATTGATGCTTCGTTACATTTGGCTGCTTATTGTAACAGGTAAAATGGAGATAATTTTCATGTGAAGTGGGACTCCCTAGAGCCTGCAGGTCCCAAAGCACCAACACGGGATTATTTTATGAGGATAATATTTTAACAGTGGTTCTAGTTGAAGTGTGTAGGTTACTTTTGATAACTATGAAGAAACCAGGAAGCAAATATATGGTTTTACATTTCTTAAATGCTAAATTGAGTTAAGGATCAGTAGGCATAATAAGCTAAGAAAAAAGAGAGTTTGGCATTTTAGAACTTAAATGAATTATTTAACATATTTCAGAAAGAAGATTTTTTTTTTTTTTTTTGAGGCAGAGTCTTGCTCTGTTGCCCGGGCTAGAGTGCCGTGGCGTCAGCCTAGCTCGCAACAACCTCAAACTCCTGGGCTCAAGCGATCCTCCTGCCTCAGCCTACCGAGTAGCTGGGACTACAGGCATGCGCCACCATGCCCGGCTAATTTTTATATATATATATTTTTAGTTATCCAGATCATTTCTTTCTATTTTTTAGTAGAGATGGGGTCTCGCTCTTTCTCAGGCTGGTCTTGAACTCCTGACCTTGAGCGATCCACCTGTGTCGGCCTCCCAGAGTGCTAGGATTACAGGTGTGAGCCACCGCGCCCGGCCAGAAAGAAGATTTTTAAATAGCTTTTTGAATAGCTCTTATTAACCTAAGGAGACAGTAAACTATCCATAGACTGATAGCAAAAGGACATTTGCATGGAAAGTCACTGTTCAGCCATGGTTTGCCTCTGAACGATTTCAGATGATTGCATAATGAGGGCAAAAAGTTGCAAAGCTACATGTAAACTGCATGCTACTTAATACATTATTCATGTTAGCCTAAAGGTATAATTATTCAGTGAAATGAGAACTCAGAAAATTAGTTCTGTGTTAATGTTTATTTATACTGATCATTTTTTTCCTCTACATGCTCACATTTTCCTGCTAGTAGAGGTAATCTAAAGGCAATCCACACACCTGCTACATGTTCTGACTAAATGGTGAATCAGGTTGGAAGTCCCAGGGTTAATTGTGTTCCCCCTTGTGTGTTTTTGTTATTGTTGTCCCCGTGTATTTGCATTCCCTCTTGCATGTACGAGGGAAAGTTGAACTCTTGTTGCAGCATCCCCTTTTCAAGGGACAGGCTCAGTGAGGAGCTGCCCGCGGTCGTGCCCCAAGCCACTGCTGCGTGTCCTCCACGCCCGCAGGAGGCCTCGGGACCACAGCATCTTGGGTCTTGGTAATAATGGTGTTTTTCCCCCCTTCTCTTCACTCACCCACACTTTCCTCCCTGACTCCAGAGCAGAAACCATTATTCTTACCCTTCTTTGTCTTGATTGTTATTATTTATCCTTCAGCTGCAACAACAGTATTTTACACATTTTAGTTAAATACTCACTGCTTCTCCCCTTGGCCCCTAGGGTCTAGCCTCACAACAATAGGCGGGTGATTCTTTGAAAACAGAAGGTACAGCAAGTCATTCCTCAGCTTGAGCCATTCCAGCAGGTTCTCCTCTCAAAGTAAAAGCTGCAGTCTTCACGATGGCCTCCGAGTCCTGCAGTGGTCTGGCCTCTTTCCTCTGTGACCTCCTTTCTCTGCCTCTCACCTGGCTGCTCCTGCCACTCGGGCCTCCTTCCTGTGTGGGGGACGGCCATGTGTTCCCCACCTGGGATCTCGGCTGCCTTAGCCCCCCTCCCTGGAGGCCAGCATGGCTGGCTTCTTCACCCTCCTTAGATCCTAGGTCTCACCTTCTCTGCGAGGCCCAACCTGGATGCTCCATAGACTGCTGCTCCTGCACCCAGAGCCCCAGAACTTCCTTACCCTGAGCCGCTCTTATTTTCGCTTAGCACTTACCACCTTCGAGAACACTATATAACTTACCTTTTTATTGTATTTGTTGTTTATTTTTCTGTCTGTCTGCTTGAACAGGGGATCTTTGTCTCCTTTGTTCAGTGATGTGTGCCGGATGCCTTAGAACAATGCCTGGTACATAGTAGGAGCTCTGTCAATGTTTGTTGAATGAATGAATGAGTATCCTGAAACTCTTCCCTGAAAACACTAAATCTTCTGCCCCCCACCCCCAAGGTCTATTACAGAGCACCCAAATGCCATGCTGTAAAGGCTCAATGACCAACATGAGTTTCCAGTAGTCCTTGAAACCTAGGGAAGGAAGGGTAGGAAGATGCGGAGTGATTGAAGCAGTGGAGAACTTTAGTAGCTTAGGGGGCACCTGCTGGTCAAAGCATGCAAGCCATTTCCCCACGGAAAGTATGCCTCTGCCTGCTGGCAGTGATAATATGAGGAGGCCACACACGTGGCTTGGGTGTTGAGCCGGTGGCCTGATTTGTATTGAAGCCCTGTTTGGGTTTAACCTGAGAGAGTTTCGTGAACTCCTGCTGTCGTCTGTCTATTTGTGTACCTTTTGGGGGCTCAGTTTCTGGGGTAGCAGTAATTGCCATAGCTCAACTGATTTATAAAGCATGCGCTTACTTCCTGGGAGATTGGGGTCATGGTTTGCTTGGAAACTTTTTGCAGTAGGAAGCAGTAGAGCAGAGGAAATTTCTGGAAGAGTTAAATGTCAGGGATAAGGCTAAAGGCAATGAGCTGAGTCTTTTGTTTCAGTAACCTTCCTGATGGATAACTGCTATTCCCCTTTCCCTGCAAGGCACACGTGGTGAGAAAAGGTAGGGAGAGATGCATGTTATCCCGTACCTTAATTTTTTTTTCTTATACCTTAATTTTAATCTAATAGATGTTTGAACTGCCTCATAGACAGTTTCAATATTAGTTTATCAAACTACACTATTCAATAGAAATATAACATGAACTACAATTTTAAGTTAATATCTTCTAATAGCTACATTTAAAAAAGTGAAAGTTTTAATATATTTTATTTAACTTAATATATTGAAAATATCATTTTAATGTCATCAACATAAAGTCTATTAATGACATGTTTTACTTTTTTTTAAACTAAGCTTTCAAAATTTGGGGTGCATTTTATACTTACATCTCAGATTGGACTAGCTGCTTTTCATGTGCTCAGTAGCCCATATGTGGCTACGCAGTTGGACAGTGCAGGCATAAAGAGTTCTGTGATAAGATAAAAAGTTTACTATATGTAGATTCTCTTCTCTCTCTCTCTCTCTCTCTCTCTGTTAAAAAAGTCTCCTTCAGTCTGTAAATTATGTTGTAGCGTGATTGATACTACGAAGTCAGACTATGGAATACAGAAAGAAAACATATATTACTGTGTAGATGATCATTAACATAATTATTAGATCCAGCTATTTTATTTCCCCCTTAGCAATTGGTGAATTAAGGAGCAAAGGTATATCCAGTAGAAGCAGAGAAGATAGGTACTGAGAGCTATATAAACATATGTGTAGCAGTCTGATACATCTTTTTATTTTGCTAGCATGAGATGTTATAGAAGTTTGCCTTAAGAATTCATATACTGTCATTCTTTTGTATAATGCAGGATCACTACCATTTCAATACTTTGCTGAAACTTATATAAAGAAGTTGTATCTTGGGCTTTTTCCAAGGAATTTTAGCTACTAAGCACCCAAATGAATCCAGAAGTTAATATTGTAAGGATGCTTATGGTGTGGTAGGTGTAACTTGATTAACTGCAGAGGATGACTGGAAGTTGTAATGCATGCTAGGAATCCTGCAGTAGTCTTTGATACCTGTGATAATAAGATGATGAAGGTTGCTGTTGGGATTAGGAATAAATAGCATTACATTTTTGTTTTTAACTTTCTGAGCAAAACAAAGGTGATGACCTTTATATTTAAAACAAAATAATTATTGCTTAAAGATGTTAAAATGAAGATAAAAAATTTTGTTGTTGAATGAATCCCTGGGTTTCAGCTCCCTTTCACATCTGGTCCTTAGTTTATTGCTTTCTTTAAACACCATGCACCTCCTTGTGCTGTTTTCTACTCCCCACCCTCAATTCAGAGAGACAAGTAATTATATACACACAAGCTAAATGTCTGGCAAAATCTCCAGGCAAAACTGAGTTGACTTGTGTGGAACTGAATTTAAAAATACTTGATGGAATATTGCTCCAGTCTCTGAACACTTGTCAGGTTGCATTTACTGCACTCGCCTGCATTCCTGGGATGTGTGCTTTGGTCCTGGGAGACACTTTTCCTGGCCTCTCCCCTTTCTTCCTCCTCCTGACTATATAACTCTAGCTTCTCAGGGGTCACAATCTAGCAGTTATTAATTTTGTCACTTTCAATTAGAAAAAAACATACTTTTTATTTGCTTTGTGCCTATACAACTGTCTTTTTATGAAGAAAATGTTTAAATTATAAAGTAGAGGAATGTTTCATTAGTTGTGTAAATGGAATATATAATAATATGGAATGTATAACGATATGAAGTATTCTTTCAGAAGTAAGTAATTGGATTTAGAGAAAATTAGCGATTCATTTGTAAGTCAGTTAAATATATAATTGGTCATTGCACTGGATTTTGATTTTGCATTTGGGGTTGTGATAGCTCATGGGAGGAGCGGGGAGAAAGCCAGACTTTTAAAAGCCCATGTGATTATTTTAGTTTTATATTTTTCTTAAATAAGAAGCAAATAAAAAACTTAAAGCATAAATGGAGACAAGATTTTAATTTTATATGGTAACCTCTCTTTTGGATAGTGTACCAAAAAAGAGGGGGTCATTCCTACTTGCCAAGGGTAAGAGAGGAAGGTGGTCATCTAGAATACACATTATTAACTTTTAAATATAATTTCCTATGGAAGAACCTCCCTCCTCAAAGCACTTAGGCTGAATTTATTTAGGATTATGTTAAATGAAAGATAATCTGTGGCATTGGTAAGAATCATAATTTTCCAGGCATCTCATTTTTTAATTTTCCAAGCATCTCATTTTTTAAAATGAAGTTCACAAGCTCTTAACAAATGCTGGAATCCATAGTCAGTGAAATGGGTGGAGTGCTTCCTGGTGGGGATTGCTAATCTGCCGAAAGCAAAGCGTGTGTGTGTGTGTGTGTGTGTGTGTGTGTGTGTGTGTGTATGATTTGCATACAAGGTTAACAGTAGAATTTAGCAAAAATAATAATTTATCTATTAGAAATGATTCCAGTCTTTGGAAATATTCAGAATAGTAAATTTCAATAAACTTTTTTTTCGTAATTTAATCAGCTTAAAACTTTTGAGATAATATTTGCTTGTCTTTACTAAAAGAAAAATGTTTATTTTCCTTACATTAAACCAAAAAAAAACTAAACAAAGCCTAGAGATGGTGATGTAAGGCATTTTTTGAATTCTATTTTTTTCTGCCTGAAAGCTCAAAAGGAACAAAATGAACAAAAACTGAAAAAGAAGAAAATGCTATCTTCTGTTAAATAACTACAACCTCAAACCACAAACTCTAAACCTCAGACCTTTGGTCCAAATATAGTGAAATTTGGACCAAAGGAGAGAGAATGCTGTGAGCTTACACAGTCCTCAAATTTTGGGCAGAGTACAGTTTTTTCAAGGAGTCAGGCCTATAAAAATTCAATGGCTTCACTAAAGTAGTAAGACAGTAGAGGTGGTACTCTCCTGTGCACTTGGTTGTGCACCACAGAAAACTGGGGGATGAGGAGCTGATAGAGAAGAGGCACTGGGTAGGGTTGGGCAGGTTGTGGACTGAACAACTTTAAGGGTTGCATGAACATCAAAGTCTACTGAGTGCAGTCTCCTGGAGTCATTGCCCAACCTATGTCCTACCTCGGCCACCATGGTGACTGAGTACCATCTTAATATCTAGTGCAGCTTCCTGAGAGTGGGGGACTCCTGAAAGTGAGGCTGGAAGAAGGGTCAGGAGAGCCTGCCACATGAGAGGCTTCTTTCTAACCTACATCGACTCTCTGCTTAAGTTGAAGGAGGTCACACCAAAAACCTACATGTGAATACTCCCAGGGTACTAGACTGAGGTGGAGGGAATGCTAGAGATGAATGCTGGACTTGACACTTGCTGCTCTTCCCACGCTATTCTTCAGCAAGTAGCTGGCTGTCCCTGTTCCAGCATGAAGCTTCCTGGTTCTATCACACCTTGGCATAGAGAGCGCAGATTCCCAGGAGAACAGAACGCAGAGCACTACAGAGCAAGGCAGATGAAGAATATGCATCAGAAGGCAAATTATCTTACAACCAAAAGAAAGAGAAACTCAGAATCATAGTACTTTCAATGGCCTTAAAGGAATAATGAAAACTACGTTTTCTAAAAAGAGGGTTTAAAGAAAAGGTAGGTATGATGAAAGAAAAGAGGAAATCAAGAAGATGGAAAGTGAGCTGATTAATCCCAGTAAAGAAAAAGAAAAATAAAACCATTAGAGAGATGAAAGTCACATTGGAAGCGGCCAAATGTAATAAACACAAATAAAAACACAGAGCTAAACAGACTTGAGAAAAATCCCACAAAACAAAGCGGAAAAAGATGAGATAAAAAGGACTTCTCTGAAGATGATACACAGGAAAGACAAAAGGGTTATTCACCATGTATGTACTTGTTTTTCCAAAGGATGAGAATAAAAAATGGAAACAAAGCACATTCAAAGGCATGAAAGGAAGAAGCTTTACTGATAAAAAAGAAAGAGGTATATGTCCAGGTCAAAAGGCCACACCGTTTACTAGGAAAGAAACAATTTAGAAGCAAGAAATCCCAGGAGGTGTGCGGCTGAGCGAAGCCTGCACAGCGGTCAGAGGCGTCAGGAGCGCAGGACCAGAGATGCCGAGCCGAGTCTGCTGAAGGTCAGGGAGCCTTCACGTTAGACCTCGCAGGGCAGGCGGGAGGGGACCGGGTGGAGCAGTGAGTGGCAGCGAGGGCGTGGACTGGAGCACAGACACGTCTTTTGAGCACTTAGTCCTGAGGGAACTGAGGGAGATGTGGGCCTACCTAGAGCGGGAGGTGGGATTGAGGGAGGCTGTGCTTTTTAACAAGGGGTGAGACCCGCAAATACTTAAATACCCTCAGAGGGTGTGAAGATAGAGGAGGAGCTTCTCGACCTTGGCCCCACGTGGGAGCTGCTTGGAATCTTTAAGGAAATACTGACGGTGGGTCCCGCTCACGGAGATTCCTGCGTTCCTGTGTCATTGGTGTTGGGCCCAGCTTTCTCTCGAAGGGCCACAGATGGGGAGGAAGATGGGCAGGCAGTGTGGAGAGGGCTGAAGTTTGAGATCATAATTTTATGGGGGCAGTTCCTTTTCCTTCCTTGCTATAGAGAGCGCAGAATATGGACGAGGGAACTAGTAAGTTTTCTACCAAGGAGTAGTTAGTTACTTACGAGTTTTTCTTATTTTGGACACAATATGGAGAATCACACTGGTAGAAGTAAGATAAATAAATAAAAATAATGTATTAGATCAAATTCCGTCGAGCTTTTCTTTGGTAGGCTCTTCACTGTGTTCCTGTGGATACATAGAAATGAAGCCTAACACTGTGGTTCTGCTCAGTTAAATGGCAAAGAAATGACTTTCAGTCCTAGTGGTTCAGAAACACCAGTAGGAAGCGCTGAGGGTGCTGACCCCTTGCATCAAGTGGAGCTTTTGTTCTGGCTCTGGCCTGCGATTTGCACACAGTGTTGTGCATTAATGTGAGAACCAAGACTTGAAACAATGTGCTTACTCAAGCTGTATCTTGAAACACAATTTGAATCAACTTGGAAGAAAACACAAAGTAAATGAGTTTGAGTAAAGTAACCCTGCTGTAAACATTGCAAAGAGAATCCTATTCTTCCTTTCCGTTGTTGTAGGCAGAGTCCTTAGATGAGAGCTTATTATTTTTGTTAGAGCCTTCCTTCTTTTAGTATTTTAAAAACACTACTTGAGTTGTGCAGGGCGTTTGCATTTTAAATCATCTCATATAACTTGCTAGAAACTGAAACTGATGCTGAGGGCATTGTGACATCTTAGAGGAGAACTGAAGAGCCTTCGCTGTGTGAGAGCCCTCGTCCTGGAGCACACCGCGGGAGCACCGGGACTTGCGTTCCGGAAGAGCCCACTGAGAGCCTGTGCACTTGGTGAAAACAAAAGTATACACAAAAATTAAATTGAAAGGGGGCATCTGAACCATCTCTGGAAGTTCACTAAGGGCACCAGCTTCTTCTCACTGAGGTGGAGAGAACAGAATAAACACTGATTGCTGGGGGCATGTTTTCAGAACAGTTTCTTTGGAGACACTTTGTGCGTGGTTGGGATCTACTGACACCTGTTTCCCTGCCTCAGACCTTCCTCACACAGTGACTTTTGTAGATACTCAGCAGGGTAGTAAACGTGGCGGTTGGTGGAAGAAATTTTGTTTGCTCTTTCCCTCAACATTTTTTTTTAAATTGTGAAATTGCTAATGAGCTAGGTACCAAGGGATGAAGACATAATTCAGACTTGGCTCTTGTGCTCAAGAAGTATATTCTAAGCTTTTAGAAGCCCAGGGAAGCAAAGACATTTTTCCTGGATGGCTTTTATTCAGTGTTTCCACAGTAATTTTGGCTATTAGAAAATGTATATTATTTATTGTTGAAATCATTAGAAAAAGTCATTCATCTCCTGTCTCTTGGTCACTTTGGAACCCTGGCATTAAGGAAAGAAAAGTTTGGTGGCTGGTGATCAGTTTCAACTGTGGGGTGTAATTGTCTCCTCTTTAATTGTTTTACTGATCTTTAGCCTGCTCTCTCTCTCTCTGATCCTTGTCCTTTGGCCCGACTTACACTGTATCTACCTTGCAAAGGACAGCTATAAAGGAATAGCATGAAGCCGAAATCAATATTACTGATTTTTATAACTCAGCTGTCATGTTCCCCATCCTTCCATCCGCTGCCAACCCTTACCAAAATTTCATGTGTCAGATACCTTTCTGAGGACAAATGGTTGGTTGATGTCCCACCTGGCAGGTTCTACATCAGCCAGAAGATTCAGCTCAGTGTGTATGTGTGTGTAGTAATAGAGTGTTAGAACCCAAGTCTAAAGATTTAACTGCACAGATCTTACTGACAAATGTGTTATTGATCTGAATATGCCATATTATTTAAAAACTAGAACAATATAAGAGATATTTTTTGTTAAGTTCTGAGAATATGAAAATATTTTTTAAAAGATAAGTATTTTTTTAGTTTCTTGACAGGCACTTATAAGTCTGAATTAATATTAATTTTCTCTACTTTGCACTTTTGCCAGTGAAGTCACTGATAAGCCAAGACTAGGTCCAGCCCTAAAAATTATTTGGGAATTTAAATTCAGGATTTAAAAATGGCATTTTCTCTTACTTTTATTATAGCTGACACTTTCTAGGCAGATGGAATTTACTATCCTATTCCTTCCAATCACCTTTCTCTTTTTTCATCCTAAGATCTTCTCCTTCCAAATCTGATAAAACAGTTGTGTAAAACCTGCATGTTATTTCTAGAGTTGCTCTGGGGCACCTGATGATAGACACACTTCTTACAGGGTATGAAACCCTACCAGATGCTTTCTAAGTATGAGCTTTTGGAATTGTTTGGAGATTTAACAAGTGCGTTGTGTAAGGGAACTACTTTACTTTTTCAGCAGTGATATTGGATGTTTGCAACCAAAACTGACAAGCGATTACTGGTTTAACAGTTGTGTGTTTCCGCAGACACAGCGTAACAAAAAGTTTCAGTACTTACCTGTGGCCATGGCAGGCCTCTGGAACAGAGGTTCTTCTCCCCTCTTACCTTGAGCAAGAGAAGTGGAAGGGCCGCAATCTAAAGGGGAGTTGTTGAGAACTGCCTTCCTCAGAAGGCCTATGTCTCTCTGGCTGATCAGTGTCTCACTGCCCCCCTCCATGTGGCAGGGGTCCCTCTGGTCTTGCCTCCATGTGGCTGGGCTCCTGGTACCTGTGACCGGCCTCATTTCTTCCCCATGACGAGGCCCATGATTTCCCTCTTGCTCACTCCTTGGGCATCGTGCTCCTCCTCTGGGCCCTTTCCTGCCGTTTGGGCTGCCTGAAATGCTAGCACTCTTTCCTTAGACCTCTGCCAAATGCTGCCTCATCAGGGAGGACAGCCCACCCCACCTGGAGAGCAGCGCCCACTCCCTTCGCTCACATTCACCATGCCCCTACCCTGCCTCGGTGTCTTCTGTGGGACTTAGCACCCAGCCTGTTAGGTAGCTGTTTATTTCTTTACCGTCTATCTGCCCCAAGCAAAGCATCATGTCTGCAAATACAGGGTCTCCGTGCTCCTCACTGTCATACTCCTGGTGCCTGAGGGTGTCGCAGGCACTTGGTTATTTAATGAAAGACTGAATGACGGAGTAGTAGGTGCTTTGTATGTATTTGTGGAATAGGGAGGGACTCAGCATTACTAGGACACCCAAGTATAGAAGGAGTTGGGACATTGTCCCTTAGAAACTAGGTACTGACTGTCCTGGATAGAGGAAGACACCCTTCCCCAAAGGGGGGTCACTGAAGAAGGGGGCTGGTTAGCCAGTCTGGCTCCCTGCTCATGGGTAGCATGGCTATATGTGTCCTTTTCCTTGGGATAGTCCTATTTTACACCTGTTTCTCCAACCTAATGTTTAATAGCACCCTCTTCCATTTTCAGAAGTTGCCAAGTCTGGATGATAAAATATATGATCACCTGCTTAATGGATTTGATTGCATCAGGGACAGAGTTCTGTGTTATGAGAACTACAAGTGAGGACCATTAAAAGGAGCAACTTTGGGAGCACCGGACAGGGCCCTAACAGGGCAGGAGGCTGGCCCTCCAAGGACCACCAGGTGGGGACAGTGCCAGACCAGCAACCACCGTGGCAGTGGCAGGCACTGGCGTCAGACAGTGGCAGGACTCAGAGGTGACTCAGAACAAGAGTGATCTGAGGGGTTCTAGTCTGTCTGCCTGGCCCTTGCAAGCCAGATCCTCCCTGTGTCCACCCCATCCCATAAGCCACCTTACTGGCCAGCTTGGGATCTGAGGTGCTGGGTCAGTCTGGCTGTGGTGGTAGATCTGCTCATGGTGAGCTTGTGTCACTAAATGAAAGCACTCAAGAGATCCGACTAGGACTATATCCTGAGTCTGGACAGTGGTTGACATTAGCAAGCAGACCTTTAAGAAGAATGTCTCATGAGGTCGGTTTTTGCAGGTAGCATTTGATAATAATTAAAAAATTATGTCTGTGTATGTCCCCATGTAGTAAACATAGTTTGCAGTCTAAATTTTAGCCCGTACCTGTCAACTCTTCTCCTTATTTTTATTACAAAAATAATTTAATGGCTGGGCATGGTGTTTCATGTCTATAACGCTAGCACTTTGGGAGGCCCAGGCAGGAGGATTGTTTAATGCCAGGAGTTCAAGACCAGCCTGGGGCAACATAGCCAGACCCTGTCTCTACAAAAAATTAAAAATTAAAAAAAAAAAAGTCATCCTGGCTTGCCGGCACACACCTCTAGTCCCAGCTACTCCGAAGGCTGAGGTGCGAGGATCACTTGAGCCCGGGAGTTCAAGACTACAGTGAACAGTGATCACACCACTGCACTCCAGCCCGGGTGACAGAGGGAGACCCTGACTGTTTAAAAAAATAAAATTAAGATAAGATAAGATAAGATAAAATAAGCTTGCTATTAGAAGAGCTAAGTCTTTTTCTTTTCTTTTGAACCTACCCCTCTTGAGCTTTCTGATGTTAATTTAGTTTCTGTCTTTCTCCAAATATTATACAAAGGTATATAAATATAAATTTGTACATACATACAAAGTCCACCCTGTTTTATTTTTCAGAAATGGTATTATGTTATACCCAATACTTACCAAAGTCTTTTATACTTAGTGCTTCAGAACATCTTTGCTGACCAATACATATTGATCTCCTTCATTCCTTTTAATTGCAGCATAATATTCTATAGATGGATATATTTGATTTATTCAGTCATGCCACTGTTGATGTACTTTCAGGCTATTTCCGTTTTTTACTATTTCAAATCCTTTTTTTTTTTTTAGCAGAATATATCTATATGCATCTGTTTTTAAATGCCGATGCTGAGAGGGGGATTGCTGAGTCAAAGGGCATGTGCATTTTTCATTTTAGAAAGTTATCACCAGGTGCTTTTCCCAAAAGAGGTATGATTCATTCTTCCTGCAGCAAGGCCATTTCCTCACACCTTGAGCAGCAGTGGATGCTCAAATATTTTTATATTTTTCCAATCTGTCAGGTAAAAGAGATTATCTTTTCCATTTGCCTTACATTTTTTAGTCTGTATTTTAGCATATAGTCAAGTGTTTTGTTGCATTCTGCATCTCCAAGATCCAGAGCATTTACTATCTGCTGGCAGTCATTAAGTAAAATTTAGCACATTAGGAAGGTATATGTTTAAATTTTTAAATAATCAAATTCATCTTCCTATGCCATGTTTTATCACTTATTTCACATATAAAGCGTTTCACATATTTCCAGGTTTGATTTCTAAGTATCGCTAATAAGGACCTTTCAGATGAGGGTTTATAATTGGTAATACTTTACTTCTCTCAGAGATCTTTATGTAAAATTTTTGCACACAAATGGTGGCTTATGATGGTCTCTAGTAGATTTTGTGTGTTTGAATCAATATGGAAGACTGTGCTCCATTAACTTGTCATTGTAATTTTAAAGTTTGACAACAGGCTTTATTTGTTCATTTATTGAAGTATAATGGAAGCATTAAATGCTAAGTATTTTGAATCTGAAGGATGGTATGTGATGGAGGGGGCAGGTTAAGGGGCAGGGGTGCCAGGTGAGATTCTGTGCAGTGATGGCATCTCTGTCTCTTAAACCAAAGGCAGCGATGTGAATAGCAGCGTGCTTACAGCAGCATGCCATATTCAGGGTGGCAGGTTTCCATCTCCAAGGGCCTTAGTGTGTTGCAAAAACTTCATTGATTGATGCTTGAAACATTGCAGCACAAAATAAAAATATATTTTCATCATGTAGTGATGAGGGGAATTGTGTTATAGGGCCTCATGTTTGTGATGAGTGACATTTTGCGTAGACATAAGAAAACTGTTTCCACGTGCTAGAATCATGTACTTCCTCTGTGTGAGTGCACATGGACAAGGGACTGATGCGTATGGGAAATGCTTCTGTACTGTTTGACCTGGGAAGTTGGTCATTTGGCTTGGATAGGAAAATCGGAGGAGAAAAAAGATATGGCCAGATATTTATTGTTTTTCAGCTTTATGATGAAAGTACTTTAAGAAAATAATGAAATATATCATTCTCTTCAGTCCTCAAACCTGCACCGGCCATGACCTAATCTCACGGTGGGCTGTGCCGGTGGAGGTATCACTCTTCTTTCCCCGACCTGTGTCCACACCTGGTCTGCGTCACCAGCTTGGCATGCCACTCTCAATGGTGACCCTGCCCAGCCTCTGTGAGGTCACCATTTCCCACGTTCTCTGACAGCTGCAGTCCTGTTCGGATATTGTAGTAAGGTATGGGGAGTTTGCTCATGTCAAGGTGGAAATGTGGGTGAGTGGGTGCAGGGGTCATCCTGGAGCTCCAAGGAAAGTTTTAATGCCACGAGAAACCCTTAACTTTTTAAAGGTTAATGTCTGTAGAAAAGAAGTAATTTGTCTTCAGGTTTGTTTTTTTCTTTTGTGATGTAGTTCATTTTTAATAGGAATCTCAGAACTGCCTGAATAATAATAATGATGGATAAACTCAATGAGCCCTTCTTAGGACTGTTTTGCATTATCTCAGGGAACTTTAAGAAGGTACTCATGTTATCCTTTTTGATGTTGGATAAATTGAGATTTAATGAAGTTTAAAGTATAATAGCTTCCCAAGGTTAAGCATGGCTAGAGAGTAGAGAGTCTGTCATCTTATCCAGCCCACACTGTGTAGGATTTTGCTTACAGCCATTTTTCTTAATGATCAGATTTGTAATTGTTGGTTTGGGGGCAGGTGGAGCCTGATTAACACCTGGGCTGTGACACAGGCCACTGCGTTCTCTCCTTACCATGTTTTTAACATCAGTTTGGTGATGCTTATCTTTGTCTGGTAGTCTCTCACTTCCTATGTTGTGGATTTAAAGTAGCGTTGCATTCCTTAAAAAAAAAATCCTTATTTTTCCTCAGTAATGGTTCCCAAATACATTGCCGGTGCAACTACCAAATGCTCATTTGCACTTCCTTCCAGGTAGCTGCAGACACTTCACTAGCCACACTGCTTACTTGGTTCTCCATGGTTTTTCCTTTAATAACAACTTTGACATTTTTACATTTACTTTACATTAATTTTTTCATGTATATTTCAAAATGTAGTCCTTTCATACTTATGGCTGGAGATAAGTATATTTGTGGTTTAATTCCGTGGATGTAGGGATGGGGACCCCCGGAAGAGAAGTACCCACAACCCTCTCCTGGATGCATCGCATGCACTAACAACACTGGGATCAGAGACTGTGACTATAACAGAGCCTAACACTCATGAAAGCTGATAATTATAACCGTGCCTGGCACATAGAAGGCACTATGGCAGTGCTTTGTGTTAATTCATTTCTCCTCTACAACCCTACGGGATTGGTACTATTATTGATAATACTGTGATCTCCATTTTTCAGAAGAGGAAGCTGAGATTCTGTGTTGATCTCAAAGAGATACAGCTAGTAAGTTGCAGAGATGGGTTTCAATTTAGCTGGTCAGATTCCTGAGGCTCAGTTCTTAACCTGTAGATTAGATTTTAGCCTTATCCTGGTTCACATGTGTTTAAATATTCTGGTTGGAAGGTATCCCAGTAAATAGCTTGAATAAAGCTATTTCAAGAGAATATCTAAGAAGGCATATGAAGCATCTTCATTAAGAAAGCATTAGAAAACATATTAATTGGCAATTTTATTTAGGATCATTTGGCTGTGGATTCCATTTCTTCAAGATTATAAATTTTCTTGGGGGAAAGAAAAAAAAGGAATAAAGAAGCAGCTAGCATCTTAACTTTCAGTCAGTTCTGCTCCCTGACTTTTATTAGGTTATACCTGATTGATTCTAGGTTTCTCAGGGTATGGGACAATTGTTTGTAGGATTGGTACAGTGTCCACTTAGTTTGTATTTGACAGTAGAAAGTATTTAAACTGCTTTGTTAGAGATGCCAAAAATGAGACCCATTGTGTTGTAACCATAAGGTTGATGAAATTTATGACCTCTTTAAGATAGTTTTAAAATTCAGCTTAAAGTTAGGCATTATTTATTTGTAAGAAATCACAGATTTTTAAGGTTCACAATAGTTCACTTAAGTTGGCTTGGGAGAAGTCGTTTAGATGTTTTATTTTAAATGGCGCCGAGCTGTGGTGCTGCCTCTTTCCTCTCTGCCTTAGGCATTGCAGGGGCACAAGTCATGTTGGCCACCAGGCCCTGAGAGCAAGGCCTACTCTTTGGTTTTTTAAAGGTGTCCTTGTGGTTTAGCATCCTGCAGTGGTTTTAGGTAAATGGAAATTTAAGAGTAAAAACCCAGTTTATAAGAGAGTAGAGTGTTCCTCATTCCCTTTTACCTGCTGCTGTGTAACTAACTCTGAGATTCTAGTTGAGGTAACCTACGTGAGGCTTAGTTTCTCCATGTATAAAATAAGTGTAACTGGCTCTATGAACAAATTTTGGTGAACCCTACATGTTTTTTATAATCCTTTCCCTTAACTAACTACTTGACTTTTTGAGTAGTTTCCCTAGGAAAGGTGGATTTTCTATAAGACAAAGGAGTTGAGATCGTGAAGGTCCCTGGGCAGACTTCCTGCACCCAGACTCACCATCCCTCACAACCTGCCCCTAACACACTAGCCCCTTGTTGGTTACACCACGAACTGCCCCAAGGCACATGGCCCCTTTTTTAACAGCCCATGATCTATCTCTGTTGGTTGGGGCAGCTTCTCCCATTCTCTGGACAAGACAGCTTTCATATTAAAATTCTTCTCTTCCTTGGTATCCTCATTGTCTCAATAGCTGGGTATTTGTATGCTGAGCAACTGGACCTAGGCTGAAACCACCTTGCCGTTTCAACAATATGAGGATGAACTGTCTGCTATCAGGATTGTCGCGCACCTTGAAAGGAAGACTGCCCGTTAAATCCTTGGCACTGGATGGGCATTCTTAAGTGTTGCCATATTTTCCTTTTTTCTTTCTTCCCCTTCAGTGACAAGTAGAGGGTCTTAACTGAGCATGGGAGGTTGGCAGAGGAAATTGGAGCATGATTTCCAAAAGACACATTTTTCCCCTTGCGGGAAGAGACCTAGAAGCCCTGGTGTGGGGAGTAATGTGAGCTGACCAAGAATTTCTTGATTGAAGGATGTATTTGTTTTCTGTTGTTGCATAAGAAGTTGCTGCAAATTTAGCCAATTAAAACAACACCCATTTATTAGCTTGTAGTTATGGAAGTCAGAAGTCTGGGCTGGCTTGCTCTGCTGGGTATAAGTATAAGGAAGCCCAAATTAAGGCGTCTGCTGGCTGAGCTCTTACCTGGAGGCTCTGGGGAAGAATTCACTGCCAGGCTCGTTCAGGTTGCTGGTGGGATCCAGTTACTTGTGGCTCAGTCTGAGGTTCCTGCTTCCTCACTAGTCAGCAGAGGGTTGTTTGTAGCTGCTGGAACCTGCATTCCTTTTCCTGTGATCCCTCCATTTCCAGGGCAACCACAATTCTACTATTTCCTTCCATGAGTTTGAATATTTCAGATACTTTGTATAAATGGAAGCACACACTATTTGTCCTTTTGTGCCTTATTTCACTTAGCGTAATATCCTCAAAATTTCGTCCATGTTATCACGTATTGCAGAATTTCCTTCTATTTTAAGGGTGAATAATAATCTCATTGTATGTATATGCTGCATTTTCCTTATCCATTCTTCTGTCATTGGACATTTAGTTTGTTTCTACATCATGGCTTTTGTGAATAATACTGAAATAAACTTGGGAGTGATAATATCTCTTTGAGATCCTATCCTGATTTCAGTTTTTTGGATAAATACCCAGAAGTGGGATTGCTGGATGGTATGGTAGTTCTCTTTTTAACTTTTTGAAGAACCTCTATACTGTCTTACATAATGGCTGTAGCAATTTACATTCCCACCAGCAGTGCACAAGGGTTCCAATGAGAATCTCCCATTCTTAAGGTCAACTGTACCATCTAACAACATGGCATAATCTTGTTATCATAATCATAATTATGTTTGTGAAGATAGGCATAATCATAAATACAATTACAGAAGTGATACCGCATCATATTCTACAGGGTGTGAACTCTAAGTGCACTTTTAGAATTGCACTCACCACCAGGGATATCTCAGAATGACTCCAAGGGCCCCTGGCCCCATCTGAACCCTGCTACAACAAACCCAAGCCTATATCGTTATTTGCTGGCCTGGCGAACATCCTATTTTAGTAGTGATGACTAATTTCATTTGATTTTAAGGAATTTGTGGGCAGAAATTTCAGCTGAAGTATGATCATTATATCTTGATGCCCTAAAGGATGTTAGAGATTCCTAAAGTAAACTTACTAGAAAAGGAGCAGATACTGTTTAAGCTTTGTAGAACTATTTATATCTAGACTCTTAATGTGTCTTACAGGTGAGGCAAAGACATATTATGGGTCAGTTCATTGCTTATTTTATCATGGGAGTGAGTCTCTGGAGCTGGGTCACTAGGATTTCTGCAAATATAGTTGAGATTATAGGTCATAGATTAGAAGGTACATCATATAAATGGGCACATGTAGCATCACCATGTTGATCAGTTACCAGCTCCTGGGATGACACAGCAAGAGCAAAACTAAGGCTATTGATTTTTTTTTTTTTTTTTAAACTTTACTCCTAAGGACTCCTGAGAGCCACTAGGCAAGGTCAGGGAATAACTCATGTGTAGAAAGTGCACCTGACGTTTAAAATGGAGTCAATATTCATTACTCTATCAAAGAGATAATCTCACAAAAAGGACACCTGTATCAGTTAGCGTTCTTTGGTTGCAAGAAGGGAAGGTATTTATTGTAAAGACATTGGGAAGCTCACAGAATCTAGCGGCAGGTCAGGAAGCTGGTCTCAGAATAAAGATCAAGAGAGAGACAGTGTAGTTTTAGGGAGCAGAATCTACTACGTGACTACACAGCCCTGTCTTCTCAGGGCATGCTGCAGGGAACGAGATGGAATCATTTCTCTGTCCTTGGACAACACCAATGAAGACCCAAAGTCCTTCTGGAGAAAGGTCCATGGGACAAGGACCCCAAGTCGGCACCCAGTGCAGGGATAAATCCCTCAAAGGGACTTGGGATGCTGTTACCCAAGCCAAGGAGCAAATAGATGATAGGAGGGGGAAAAAAACCCTAAAATAAAAAACTGGTGTTTACTCTAGAATCCTTTCCTACTGAAAATGCTTTTTAAAAAACTATTCTAAAAATTGTGTTGAGTGGTAATTTTAAAAACATACTTTTGCCTTAAACAATAGTTGTTTTTTTGCTATGCAACTGCTGTCTTAAATCATAGAAACCCAAAAGCTGCCCGCCCCCAAAGCTAATGTTGAGTTAGAACGTTTCAGGCATATTCTTATTTGCATCCTATCAATGAAATCCTTTGACTAGGTGTATACGAAGGGTCCATTTAGCATATCATAATGAAAACTGCCAAAAAAAAATCTGCAAGCAAATACACAGGGGCAAAAAAGCATCGTTTATTGTCCTGGAGTCATGTTAGCTGATTATTTACTTATAACGTGAATACAACCTACAAACATAATCCCCATTCTATTTGTTGCATGATAATAGCTTTTAAAATGAACAACATTTGTGTCTAACATGAAAAAACCCTCAGTATCTAACAATTTATGGGTAAGCGATCATGTTGTAATAGCATTGTATCAAAAGCTGCTTTTCTTTATAAACCCTTATATTTAATCCCTCCAACCAGCCAACAAGCTACAAGCTTCCCAGGGAATTAATTTAAGATTGAAGATAAAAAGAAAGAGGCCAAAGTTAATGACATCAAAGAGAAAGCTCCTGAAAGAAATAATAGTTTCAAAAAGATTTTGACTGTTTTATAAAACAAATAGAAGCTACTGTAGAAAGAATTGATGTAAAATAACGTTATTGCTTCTGACTTACTCAAAATGATTTTTTTCTAGTTTATAACCTCAACTAATCTTGCAATAAATGTTTTAAAATGAAATTTTAATGTGTACCTTGGGAATTATACTGACCAGTTTTACTATTAGATTGCAAAAAAAATGTTTTAAATATTAATAATGTAGTTTCGACAAGAGCAAATCATTACTTTTGATAGCACAGAATTTTTGTACTTAAAACATGAGATTTCTAAGTGGATAAATGGGCAAAAAGGATTTTGTTGGTGAGTGAGATAAAATTTAAGATTTAATTGTGTTCTGGCAAGGAAATAAAATAATGGCATAAAACCACCAGGGAAATTAAAAAGTGATAATTTTGGTGAATATACTCAATTTTAAATAAAAACCCTTCCACATAATGACTTACACCTATAGTGAGATTGAAGCAATACATTATTTACACACTTAATCTTATTTTGATTTACTCTAAGTTATCTGATAGCAGCAGCCTGTTAGATGATAATTTAAAAATCCACTGTGGGCCGGATGCAGTGGCTCACACCTGTAATCCTAGCACTCTGGGAGGCCAAGGCAGGCGGATTGTTTGAACTCAGGAGTTCGAAACCAGCCTGACCAAGAGCGAGACCCCGTCTCTACTAAAAATATTAATCGGACAACTAAAAATGTATAGAAAAAATTAGCTGGGCATGGTGGCACATGCCTGTAGTCCCAGCTACTCGGGAGGCTGAGGCAGGAGGATCACTTGAGCCCAGGAGTTTGAGGTTGCTGTGAGCTAGGCTGACGCCACGGCACTCTAGCCCGGGCAACACAGTGAGACTCTGTCTCAAAGAAAAAAAAAAAAAAAAAAATCCACTGCTACCCTAGTTGCTTTAGGAAACCTTCCTAATGATAATTTTATTCCCTAAAATAATTTAACTTTCCATTAAAATGCACATCTCAACACTATAAAATATGTATTGGCAACAGAAGATGTTTATGTTTATGTAGAATGATGATTTCCCTAATGGACAGCAATATTGTGCTTCATATTTTAGGGTAATGGAGATGGACTAAAATTACTTTTTACCACATGTCCTTCTATGATTGTATGTAGCATAAATAAGGAGGTGTAAGAGTTTAAAAAATTACCCAGAAGTGCCTTCACGGAGGCAGACTGAGCAGGCAGTGTCGTATTTTGTGAGCTCTCACACGCACTCTGGTGCGAGCTGCTTCTCAGCCCGGTGGCACTTTCGAAGACCTGCATCTGGCTTTTTCCTGGGCAGCCGAGGGGCAGGATTGGCTCTTTCTCTTTCTCAGTCTGTTTCATTGCGTCACACCTAGAGACACAGCCCCTCCTGTCAGTGCTGTGGGTCCCCACAGGGAGCCTTAGTCCACAGAGAGGGATCCTCTCGGGCTGCGGTCCCGGCAGCCTCCCTGTGGATTCGTGCTCATTTCCTTATTGACTTGATCTTAGATCTGAAAGTCACCAGTTTGCTGGTGTGTACCCTCCCCTAGGAGAGTGAGCAGGAGGAATGTGAACGTGAAATTTAACGATGATCTACTGGAAAATTTTACAGACCAATGTCAGAAAATAAGCAGCAAGTAATAATTGCTCCATGAATGACTTTCCTTGTCTATTGACATCACTGGCTTTATTCTTATTTATTACACTTATTAAAGTTGTAGTGAGTAGTAAGTACCTTTAAGTTTTTTAAAAATGTTCTTAGTTCATATTGGTGGTTTACACTCATTGTTTTTACTGAGAAATGTGCTTTCCTAAAAGGCGATAAATCATTACCCTTTATCATTGCATTGCAGAGAGCCCAATTAAATAATTGTCAAATAGCTCTATTTACATTATCTTCATATACAGGTACATTAGGCGTCTATACTGTATGAAGAGACTGTTGTATCAACATTTTGTCTTTTAATTGAGTATCATCAGAAATCAAAGGGAAGGAGCCATTTGCCAAATGGGATACAATCAAGACCTTTTATTAATATTAATTATTTTTATTAATAGCTATAGAAATTAATCTCACTCAGTAGCAGACCCTGAAATGTAACAGATGAGTTCTATATCACAGAAGCTGTAGGAGGCCAGACATTATTTCTCTTATTCCTGTCTGGAAGAGCACATGTAAATACACAGAGCTTCATGAGGGCCTTCTGGTCACAGGTGGTCTACAGCGTGGGGCCTAGGCCTCATTTCTGTAAGGTAATTTGTTAGCTGGTCGTTTGGAATGGCATTCGTAAAAGAAGCCATATTTTAAACTGTAGTTAGGTTTAGCTCCCAAAGCGCATATTTAACCACTTTCTATTTTTCTACCTTGTATATTATTTATATTATTATATAATGTTGCATAATCTTGCTTATTTTTGTTGGGATTGCTTTTTGGGCTGAGAGTTCCTTATAATCAGGGACGGTGTGTTTTAGAAAGTGCTCAGGCCTGTTCTTGGCACGTAATGGTTTATGAAGTATTTTTTTTCAGTGAATGAAAACATGGCATTGAATAGGTTTTAGAGAACAATATGTATAATAAGTGCTTATAAGAGAGAAGTCTATTCAGAATTTCAAGTCTGAAAGTCAGGAAATATTCCTGGCATATGTAACTCGAAGAATGTCTACAAGTGATATAGTTCAGTATTTTAAAATTATGGTGGTTACGTAAATTTCATTAACTCTTACTGCCTTGATAAAACCCTTCAGGGAGAGCCTAACATTTCTTCAGCTACACAGTGATCAGAAATAAAGAGTTAGTACCGGGATTTAGGACAGGCTGTCTTCAAGTCTGTAATTCTTTTCTGATTCAAAGGGAAATTAAATTAGGATTACACATATGTTGAGTTCTTTGCTTTTTGGAATTTTAATGGAATGTGAATAATGCCATAACAATAGATCTCCAAAGCCTGTTTCTATGACCCCGAAAAATATTTGCATTTTTTTCACATTGGGGGGGCGAATATTTCTTAGATGCTGCATCTCAAATAAGTAATTTTTTAAAGAGAATTGTGCAATAAATGTTTTGATTTTACTTTTTTGTATTTTTTGGACCTTCCATTACTCTAACCAACTTTATAGGGAAAAATATGAAAATCAGAGTGCTTTTGTGTTTGGAAATATTGGAAGCAAAAGTTCTAAAATGTTTGTGTTAAAAATACAGGAACAACTTGAAAATTTGTGAGCAGTGCTTTAAATAAAGACTTGAGTTATGTTATATGTTTATATTTTGAGATTTAAATCTGTTAGCCCTGACCCCTTTCTGACTGCGAGTCCCTTGAAGAGAGACTGTGTCTTAATTTTCTTTCATCCCAAGTGATTCTCACAGAGTTTGGCACATACATAATAGGAAATACCAATGTTTGTGGTATGAAAGAATTATGAAAAGTCGACTTGAGCATGTTAGAGACCACTTTAAGTATTTTTTGTGCCTTCTCTTTCTGGTATACTGTATCTCATACGGTCCTAATTATATATTAAAATCTATGATGGTACTTTTGATCAAGTCTGAGGATATTAAATCCCTTTAAAAAGTCAGTGTGGCCGAGCGCGGTGGCTCACGCCTGTAATCCTAGCCCTCTGGGAGGGTGAGGCGGATGGATCGTTTGAGCTCAGGAGTTCGAGACCAGCCTGAGCAAGAGCGAGACCCCGTCTCTACTAAAAATAGAAAGAAATTAGCTGGACAACTAAAATATATACATAGAAAAAAATTAGCCAGGTATGGTGGCGCGTGCCTGTAGTCCCAGCTACTTGGGAGGCTGAGGCAGGAGGATCACTTGAGCCCAGGAGTTTGAGGTTGCTGTGAGCTAAGCTGACGCCACAGCACTCTAGCCCAGGGAACAGAGTGAGACTCTGTCTGGAAGAAAAAAAAAAAAAAAAGTCAGTGTGGGGCTGGGTGTGGTAGCTCATGCCTATAATCTTAGCACTCCGGGAGGCCAAGGCAGGAGGATGGCTTGAACTAAGGAGTTCGAGACCAGCCTGAGCAAGAAAGAGAACCCGTCTCTACAAAAAATAGAAAAATTAGCTGGGTGTCGTAGGATGTGCCTGTAGTCCCAGCTACTTGGGAGGCTGTGGCAGGAGGGTGACTTGAGCCCAAGAGTTCGAGGTTACTGTAAACTATGATGATGCCACTGCACTCTAGCCAGGGCTACCTAGGGAGCCTCTGTTCCCCCCGCCCCCCAAAACAAGTCAGAGTGTGGATAGTAGAACATTTTAATGGGAGCAGAAAATGTATTGCCATAATGGCATTATTATGGACCTGCCAACATTTTTATTTTGAATGATTATTTGAAACAATTGTATAATTGGAAACTTCTAGTGATTCGTGAGGCTAGCCATACTTATTCTTGAGTGTCTTGGATGAGTGTTGCTATAGACATAAAGTCCTATCTTCCCCTATTTGCAGTGGTTTAAGTCAAATCATCTTTGTTTTTCTAATGATATCAGGAATACGCTATATCTTGTGTCCACCACAATGCATGGATAACCTGGTGATTGGAGAGAAATGATGTTATTAGCATTACAGTGTATATACACGAAAGATTTGAGTAAGAGGAGGTATATTTATCCTCCCTTAATTAACTTGCCAACAAGAAAGGAAGAGTTGGAGGATATGACCTTGAAAGTTATGGAGGATTCTGAAAACAAAAGATGTCCTGGAATTAGGTTGCTTACATTTTGGGAGTAGTTTTTCTGGGGCACTGAGTTCATATCAACATTTTATCAAATACTCATGTATTGTATGGAACTGGTGTAAACACTTTACGTACTCACTCTCTGAAGATCAGATACAATGACTGTGACTGGCAGGCTGAGATGGGCTGCAGACCAGCCTGCCTTGACAGTGCTTATTTTATTCTTATGTGAGAGTAACCTACGTGAATGTGTTTTTAAAAGAAGTTTAACAGCTAACATCGGAGGGTCACTACTTGCTGAGCACTCCACATGCATGATCTTATTCCTCTTCCTACCTGTCCTGTGAAGGTAAGAGCTATTATCACCCACTTTTGCACATGCCTCGTTTCTCGTAACTCGTCCGCAGTCCCACAGTTAATATGTGGTAGAGTAGGATCGGACACCAGGCAGTCCGATCCCAAAGACCACCCTTCCTACTATTTTGTAACGTTCTCCTGCTATAGAAACATGAAAAGGCTAATGAACAGAGATAACGATAAACACGTGGTACATTGGTAATCAGTAGTATATGCGTAATATTTGAAAATATTTAATGTAATTCACTCCTTTTGCCAAAAAAAAAAAAAAAAGAGATTTATTGACTAGCTGTTGGGTAGAATGAATATATATGAAATGAGTACCACAGAGGTTCTTGGTTCAGGGACCGAGTAGGGTGTAATAGCAGCAATCTATAATATCATTAAAGAACTCTGGTACAAAGTGGAAAATAGGTGCTTTTTTAACACATTGACTGCAACACTAGAAAAAATTTTTTTCTCCTTGGGGCCATGGTGTTTTATTATGAAAATAGAATAAAAACTTCAAAAACAAAATGATCCTTTCTAATTTAATGAAAAACTTGTTATTTTTTATTGTTTTCTGTGTGTGAGTTATATGTAACTTGAAAAATAGTTCTCGCAGCTCCCAAAGTAAAGAGACATGTGAGTTAGACATGCTTGATGAGGCCCCGGGCTCAAAACTAGCGTGAGTTAAATACAACTCACATGGCAGTTAATGTGTTAAATAAAGGCTATTTGAAGAAGGGAGTAATTATACCTAAGGAAAATCTAGGACGTCACTGTAGAAGAAGTTGCATTTGTACTGGGCTCTGAAAGGCCGGGTGGCTATCAGAGATGCAGGCACAGGGCAGAGCTGGGGCACTGGGATTATGGGGCTATGAACAGGAGTAGGGAAAAGGAAGAGATGGGGCTGGTGTTTTTAAAAATGAGAGCAATAGTTTGATTGAATTGTAATAGGTTTGGTGGTGCCAGATCTTAGCAAGCCTTGGTACCTGAGTCCTACTCAGTAGGCAGTGAGGTATCACAGAAATCCTTGGCGTTATGTTGCTTTCTGCTGTGACAATTAAGTGATCAGGTATGGCACAAGGAATCACGGAAGTGTGGTTATTCGCATTCTGGAAGTATGGTCTTCCCCAGACTTACAGTGACTCCTCTGTTTGTATTGCCTTTTCCTTGTGTTGTCAACTCTTAAATGTGAGAACTCACCAGCCCCAGAATGTAGGAGGGGTATGTAGTATACTGTCAATAAATTCCACGTGCTTCACGTTTCATGAAACACTGTGAGAAATTACTGATGTTGTGTAATGATGATTCTTCCTCATACTGAAGAATGCTTTTGAACATACTCTCTGAATTTGATTGGGTGTGGACAGTTAATAGTAGTAGCAAGCATAGGGTCAGTGTATTCATGAAATGTTTATACCTTTTAGAGAATGTGATAACTTGATAAGGATCAGGATCAATATGTTTAAAACAGTATTTAAAAAATTGAGATTTAAAAAAGCCTTTAAAAATAAAAAAATAAAAAAACAAAAAAACAGAAACAAGGCTTATTGAGAGTAGCTCTTCTTCTAAGTTTTTCCTAAGCACATTTCTATTTAATCCTGCCAGTCACCCCGAGAGGGTGGGATTGTTGTTATACCCATTTTGCAGATGAGGAAACAGAGGCCCAGAAAGTGTGATTGACTTGACTATTAGCAACTGACAGAGTGGGGGTTTGAACCCAGATTGGCCTCACTCCCCAGGCTCCTGTTCTCTGACTTCTCCTGTAAATGAGGAGTCAGCTCATAATTTGCAGTAAAATCACTTCTCAAAGAAACATACAAACCAAAAAGGAGTCCCAGGTCCTTTGTGTTACTCTTGATATAAAAAGATACGTTTTAAACGTCAGACTGGTTTCGATAATACTTCATTCCTTCTGGTTGTTGGTTGCATCTATGTGAACGCAAGGAAGACTGTGGCTTGGGTTCCTTTGAGTCAATAGAGATGGGCTGCCACACAATCAACAGTGCTGCTGCAACACGTGCTGATCACGGGCCACTTAGCTTAGACGGGTGTGCTGGGAATGCTGGCGTGCACTGTCTTGCAATCATTTCTTAAAGTTTTAAGTGCATACAGCAACACGTGCTATTCCGTAAGTTTACAGCAATTTCCTTGATCTTTCTGTAATTGTATCATTGTATCATTCTGTAATTTTAGAGCTTTAAAAATGCCCTTGTCTGCCTTTGACATATAGTTGTTTATTTTTGATTTACTTGGTATTTCTTACTTAGATTTCATCTACCTCAGAGGGCTTTTATATAGAATTAGCTGCTCTGTGGGCTTCTGCAAAGTTAGTTGGAAGAATGATGTTCAGTGCCATGCTGCTTATTAAGGTAGTTTAAGTGGTATGGCCCAGTTTATGGCAACCTCCCATCAAAGTGCAGTCTTCAGTTTATATATTCATTGAAGCAACTGGGTTTTGACAGGAATATTGACATTGCTTCGTGATAGTTTAAAGATAAATAGGTTAAAAAGTTGCTTAAATTCCTTAATGTAAATTTAATTCTTATAAGAGTTTCTATTAATACCTTCAACATTCTAATGTCAGCAATCATTTGATATCAATTTAATCCTTTTATTGGTTAATGTCAGTATTTTAGCATGATCGTTTAAATGTCCCAAAAGATTGGGTTGATTATTTCTCATCAAGTAGATTCATTTTAAAGTCAAGAAAATGGCTTGCTTGTACTATCAGATTTGCCTTTTTCAGGATTTTTTTCTTTAAATCAAATCATTATATCTGACTATCCTGACACTGAGTTATAGATCTATTTTGACTTATTTTATCTCTTAATAAGATCTTGAAAAGACTTTTTGCAAATTAGGCCTTTGGAAAATGAAAACAATCTTATGTTTTTCTGATTCTAGCAATACGCTTAACACTTAGCACATGACATCTAAATTTTAATTTTCCTAGAAACGGGTTCCCAGCTTATATTTGTTTTCATGTATGATACCCTATTGTATTTGTATCACAGATAATTGTCTGAATCAGATTTGTCACTTTTCTGGCATATTTTGAAATAGTCATACATAAGAATGTGTAAATGTTTCATTAGCTTTAGAGGTTCAAATGTACCATATAAGAATTATCTGAAAACTTCTAATGGAATACTGTTTTTTCATAGTTTCCAGTTCATGCTAATCATCCTATTGCTGGGTATTTGTTTATGCACGTTTTTATGCAGAGCCCGTTGATGGGGCTGTCTTTGCTGTGCAGGCTTTATGTTTGCAGATGATCCATAGAATTGTAGCAGCAGTATTTCATTCCTAAAGCTGAATGATGTCAGGCATAATTACTGAAACTAACATCTGGAGTGGTTTATTAAAGGGAAACCTGCCAAGATTGTTAGCATATCCCAAACAGCATTACCCATATGTGCCATTTTATCACTGTCGAATGTCGGGGTGTGTTAGTATGAAGGGAAATGAACAAAACCCAGCAAAAGATCACTACTAACACATTATCTTCCCAGAGCTGATTTTACATTAGCTCAATGAAGCAGTTTGGTAGAGATTTCAAAATTATGCCCATCACCCATCTAGAGTGTTTCTAGTTACCTAGGTACTTAAGTTACTTGATCTTGTCTGAATTAAAATGTACCCCTTCATAAAAGTCCCATTGAATTCTTTTTTTAATGCTCTCTGAATCCTATAAAGAATTAAAGGCTATTACTAACAAGCAAACAAGATATCAGATATTAATTGAGGGCCTACTGTATGTTCAATCTTGTTGAAAACTTGGCACACACACTTGAGTTCTGTAGGGTCCTTGTCCAGTAGGGTGATGAAAGAGCACTGTGGTGTGACTGTCAGATTTCTTGAAGAAGTACTGAATTATTGTTCACTCTTTTTCTTAGAAGAAAGCTTCATAGTTGAACAGAGTCTTAAGCTAGCAGGTTGGTCCTTATCAAAATATAAGAGGTTCAATACTTATGAATACTATAGTTCTAATACTGTTGCAATTTATTTTATTTACAGAGTAATCTAGTGGCTACTTCAACCTGGCATGCTAAATGTTGTCCTCATTAGGCACAAGTAGAGGATGTCATTGTCAGTGTATATTCTGTACACAGAAATGAAAGTGGAATTGGTAGATCTTCAAAAATTGTACTAGGATAGTTTTTGATAGAATGGGGAAGAAAATGTTGTCCAGGCCGGGCGCGGTGGCTCACGCCTGTAATCCTAGCACTCTGGGAGGCCGAGGCGGGCGGATTGTCCTGAGCTCAGGAGTTCGAGACCAGCCTGAGCAAGAGCGAGACCCCGTCTCTACCAATAATAGAAAGAAATTAATTGGACAGCTAAAAATATATATAGAAAAAAAAAAATTAGCCGGGCATGGTGGCACATGCCTGTAGTCCCAGCTACTCGGGAGGCTGAGATAGTAGGATTGCTTGAGCCCAGGAGTTTGAGGTTGCTGTGAGCTAGGCTGACGCCACGGCACTCGCCCCAGGCAACAGAGTGAGACTCTGTCTCAAAAAAAAAAAAAAAAAAAAAAAAAAAGAAAATGTTGTCCAGAAAATGCTCGTAGAGTTTCTCCTTTGCTCCAATCACTTCCAAGTGCTGAAAACTGAAAGGTGAATAAGAACGTTGCCATCGCTTGCCTCTGTTGTAGTCAAGGAGACTGATGTGTTAACAAAAAATGTGTACAAATAGTTCATGAGTTGTATCATAGAGGTAACATGCAAGGACAGAGGGGGAAGAGATGAGTGGTTTAAAGTCCTTGTTGGGTGAACTTAAGTTATGTACGACCAAATCGCATCAGCTCCCCTCGAAACAGCAATAACAGACCACCACCAGATGCAGGAGCATGTGGTCTATTGTTTCTTAACCCTGTACTGGTATTCCATTTCCAAATCATGCTCCAGGAGAACACAGTGTAAGTCCACCCTTACTCCTAAGTGGCCCTGGAGGTGAAGCTTCCTTTGCTTGGTGGTGGTTCCCCCCTACCCCCAACAGCTTTTCAGAAAAATTACTTTGGGCTCAGATGACTCATCATCCTAATCCTAGGATTCCCATGTTTTACCTAGTTTGGTTTAGTAAACATCTCATAATTTATGTAATTACATCTTATCTATCAAGCATTATGATAAAAGGAAGGAGATGTATCACATGAATAAAATTTTCTTGGATAATTGAAACCTACCTCATTATGTGCAAATATTTTTATTTTAATCATTTAATGGGAAAATTGCCTAAAATATGTTAGCTGTATCAGGCTTCTAAGATCTTAGTACCATCATTATTTTCTGAGTATATATCTAGAAGTGGAATTAATAGATCTTGGAGTATGCATTTGCTTAACTTCAGTAACACACTCAGTTTCCTAGTGTGGTCTTTCCAATTTCCATTCCCTCAACAGCATAAGAGTGTTTTGGTTTGTGCACGTTACCAACACTTGGTCTGTCATTTTCGTTTTATCCAGTCTGGCAGCTGTGTGATATAGTCACATTGTGGTACTGGTTTGCAGTTCCCTGATGGCTATTGAAGTTCAGCACCTTTTCTTATGTTGGCACCTTTTGGATATCTTTGTGTGAAGGATCTATTCAAGTCATTTTTGCATATTTTCACTGGGTATCCTGTCTTTTAAATACTCATTGTGGTAGTTCTTCTGTATTCTAGAATTAAGTCCCTTGTGAGATATACTTGTTGCAAATATATTTTTCTCTTGCTGGATAGCATTCGTAGTCTCTTAATGATGTCTTTTGATAAACAAAAGATTTTTTTTTTTTTTGAGACAGAGTCTCATTCTGTTATTTTGTTGCCCTGGCTAGAGTGCCGTGGCATCAGCTTAGCTCATAGCAACCTCAAACTCACGGGCTCAAGGGATCCTCCTGACTTAGCCTCCCAAGAACCTGGGACTACAGGTATGTGCCACCACTCTTGGCTAATTTTTTCTATTTTTAGTAGAAACGGGGCCTTGTTCTTGCTCAGGCTGGTCTTGAACTCCTGAGCTCAAGCGATCCTCCCGCCTCAGCCTCCCAGAGTGCTAGGATTACAGGTGTGAGCCACCATGCCTGGCCAACAAAAGCTATTTTAATAGAGTATATTTAATAGTTGTTCCTTTAATAGTTAACATTTTCTGTGACCTGTTTAAGATTTGTTAGCCTGTGCCAAGGTTTCCAATGTATTCTTTTATGTTTTTTCTATAAACATTTTATTTTTCATATTTACATTTGCATTCCATCTGGAATTGATTTTCATGAATTGCATGTGGTAGGGTCAAGCTACCTTTTTGCCATATGGCTATCCAATTGATCCATTTATTGGCACCATTTATTGAAAAGAGCATCCTTTCCCCTGTTGTACTACAAGGTCACTATTGCCATAAATCACTGTATCATGCTGCCTTTGTAATGGGATAATTAGCACTTAAAGAAGTTTATATGTATCACAAGTTTTGTTTCTGAAAAATGAATGGATTAGAATATGCTGTCAGAGTGAATTGATGTGGAACTCACTCTCTTTCCATTCCAACATGAAAATGATAAAATGTTTTTTAAATATAAATATATATCTGAGATCAAAAATAAGGAAAGAAAATCTCTAGGTGCCAAGAGTAAAGTGAATACTCTCAATGGTGAGAGAGACTGAATCCACATGGGTGACAAGGTAACTAGACCAGAAGAACCCTTTGTGTGCTGAGGTTTTAATGCCTTGTAGAGCCAAGGAGTATAAACAGGAATTAGGCACCCTGCATAAATTCAGTAGCCAGGAAAGGATGATTTGGTTGGCAGAACTCTGCCTGCTGGCTAAAGGATGAGACATAGAAGCTGGAGTCTTAGGCAGTGGAGGTAAACAAGACAAATTATGGGGCACTGGATCTCCTAGACTGTGCAATACATGTGTTTGCAAAGCATTAGCATAATTAGCATTCCCTAATTATTCTAGGGATGCCCTCGACTAAGAAACCAACATAAAATCTGATCAAGTACCCTGTAATCACATTGGGTGGAGGTAGAGACAACCACGAAATTATTCCAAAAGAATGTTCCCAAGGCCCCCAAAAGATGATACTTTTTAGTGAAGACAAGCTCATGGTAAAAATTTATGAAGCTCATCAGGGAGGAAGGGAGAATAGTAAGAGCTTTCAAAGAAAATAGGCAGGTTATGTACCAAAAAACGATGGACTGACTTCAGCTTTTTCATCAGTAACATTAGGTGATCAGGAGACAATGAAATGTAAAGTGCTAAGAGAAAGTAAGTGTTAACCTAGAATTTTATATCAAGCTAGATTATCACTCAGGATTAAGGAATGAAATTAATACATCTTTTAGACATGAACAGAAATATGGGACAATTTTTAAGAGAAATATACATAAATAGGCAATGAACACAAATAACTCTAATGATAATTACAGACATAAAAATGTAAGTAATAATTATTTACTTATTTCAATCCATCAAATTGAGAGAGATTGAAAAACACTGTATACAATCATGTTGACAAGGATCTTGGGAAATATAACGATCTCACACTTAGCTCGTTGGTTTACATTACACATTTTTTAGAGAATAAAAAGGTCTTTGAACCTGCAGTTTGACTTATGTAATATATTCTAGGAAATAATGTTTAAGTATTTAGCTACCAAGTTGTTATTCCAGTGTTTTAAGAGCTCAAAGTTGAAAATAAATGTCCGATATGGGGTAATTGGTGAAATAAATTATTAAGTCTCTATTGCGTAATTACTGTATAGTCAGTAGAAACATTTCAGTAACATGGCATTTGATGAGAAAAATATGATAAATGGAATTAATATACTAAAAGAAAAACAAATATAAATTGTGAATAGCATGATCTATTTTTATAAAAGCAAATAATCATTTATACCTAAAAATATTTGAAAATATATCAATATCTCTGTTGTTTTATATCTTCATATCTACCTACCTACTTACCTATGTCAGTATCTCAAAGTTTTAACAGTGATTATAATTGGGTGTTAATATTCTGTGTTAATAAAATATTTTTCTTCATTGTCTTTATAATTTTTCTAAAATTAGATTATAATGTTTTAGAAGAAGAAGAAAAGAAACCTCACATTGGGGAAACACAAAGAAACCATTGTAAGCATTACAATGTATTACTTAACATATGCAGTAGCTTTATAGTAATGGTGATTGGCAGAATCCAGTCAACTGTGTCTGGTTCATAGTTTTTTCAGTGATTTTAAGCATTAAGATAAAGTGATTTCCTGTTTTTTTCCTGTTTTCTTTTTAGAGATGGGGTCTCACTATGTTGCCATGTTGGCCTCTAATTCCTGGGCTCAAGTGATCCTCCCTACTCAGCCTCCTGAGTACCTGAAACTATAGGTGCACGCCACCATGCCCAGCTCTAAGATGAAATTATTTCTACATTTTCAATTCCACTAAAATGTTATCACTGTTTTTCTTAAGGTTTCTTTAATAACTCAAAAGAATATGATATTGATTATTTATATATATATATAACTATATACAGTATGAATCTTATTTAATTATGTTATCTTTAAAAATAGTTCTATGATTCTCTACTCTTACAAACCTTTTTATATGTGTTTTTCCTTGTAGACAACAAAGTAACATTGCTTTGGGTCCAGCTCATCTGAGAATGACATATAGGGGTCATACAGGGTGTGAGAGATGTCAAGAAAGAAACAAGAAAGAAGGTTTTTTGGGTCGGGGACAGTTTTTTAATTTCTCATTGAGATTTTAAAGTAGCTCAAAACAGGTTCCTGTTTCAAATAGAAAATAGTTTAAAAGGGATTGGAGGCCAAGAATCTGGATGGAGGGGCAGACTGTCCCACTGGAACGCAGTGGAAACTACATTCTGTTCTTATCGGTAAGAAAGGAAAGTTGTTTCTACCTGTGTAATGGGGAATTGGCCTGAAAATAGATACAGTACATGTAGAGAGTATTAGAGATGAACTATGATTTAAAGCAAAAAATATTATGGAAAGGAAGTATAAATTATATTAGCCTTTTGGCTTTTTAACCTTACTAGGAGAAAAAAATTTTTTGAGGCTAGTCATATAAAAATGCTTCAAAACTGTGGGGTGGGGGCAGGGAATAGACATGGAACAAATATGAAAATTGACTTTTAAGGCAGTAATTTTTAGAACATTGGTATTTAGTGACTCTTAATGCCTGGATTCCTTATGGAGATAATTAAGAAATCAGCTTTAGAAACATACCTCATGTATAAGAGAACTTTTAGGAATCTCTTTATAGGAAAATATAAAGCTTTATTAATTATATGAGGCTCCACTCTTTTAACTTTGTATTATACAAGTCAAAATCATGGAAGAGAGAAAATTATTAATCACCTATAGGCTCTTTTCTAAATGAGTTAAGGGAGCTTTACCTGTATATCTTTAAGCAAAATATAAATTGTAAGCTGTATAGTGCCCGCTATCTAAAAATATGCTGTGTAATTCTTTATAAGATGCATCCATATTCTCTGTGTCAACTGTGGTTTAGGGAGAAAAGCACATAAAGTGGCATTAATACATGACTGGGGAGCCTAAAACTAGTTCTGGCTTTACCAGGAGCTGGATGTGTGGCGTAAAAAAGCACTTAACCTTTTTGAGTTCAATTTTTTCTCTATTGTGGGAGAGGGTTGAATTTATTGGTAGGTGATCTTCAAAGTCTTTGCTACTACGATATTCCATTTCTGTGTTCAGACACAATGATCCCAAAAGTTGATATTCTATTTATTTACTCTTTCCACTATTCTTCCAAGAATTACTTTAGCATTAGGATATTGCAGAATATGCTATTTAAAACTGTTTTTGATTATTTATACCAGATTGCTTTATTCAGCTCATGAATTGGCTTTTAGAAAGCATACAGTATGGTTTCTTTAAAAAAATAAAGTGAATATCTAGACTTTAGAAACATAAATGGGTTCAGGAATATATATTTTTGGTAGCATAGCCAACTTTTATAATATCAAATTGAGAGCCTTAATTGTAACCAAATAGTGTTCTCCAGTCGGTGTTTAGCTATGTATCAACTCGGTGGACGATTCATAAAGGGTATAATTGACAGCTAGTAAACCCCTTGCAAAAATGAATCAGCTTTTAACTTCATATTAAATTATCCTTTTCTAAAAAGACTGAAAACTATAATCAAGCTCTTTCTGTGTAATTTGCTATAGATTACTACTTTAAGAGAATAACATCCTTTGTTAAAAAGGCTTTTTATGCTATTGGCTTGTGGTGTCCCCTCCTCCCACTGAATTAAAGCCTTCACCCTGCTGTTGTGTGCCCTCAGCTTTTCACCTGAACATTTTACAATGAGAGCATAATGAATGTTGAAACTGGCGTAGATTATTTAAAATAGGGCTTAGATTAGCTCTCTTTTGCTGCTCTTGACCTCCAGGGAGAGAAAAGAAACAAGCTCCTTAGTACAGAGATGGAATTTTTATCAAATGCTTTAAAGCTTATATTGCACAAGTGGAGTCTAGCCCCCACAGCTAATTTTTCTTTATTTCTTGAGTCCACTTACCAGATGAGCAAGTATGAATACTCTCACAGTTATAATGTACCCACTGTGTATTATAAACAATAGAAAATGACAGAATAGTCAATATTTTATATAGAAGTATTAGGAGCTAAAAATCGTTCATTTAACCATTTATCAAAAATAGTGCTAGACTAGTTTAGGGGGGTTGAAAAATGCCTTCAAGGTCTCTGCCTTCATGGAGATTATGGGATTATGGTTAAGGCATTTATTGTAATTCTTTTTATAGATGCTAAAAAGGCCTTTGACAAAATTCTACACCCATTCCTGACTTTAAAAAAAACACTTAATAAAATAGTAATTGGTGAACAGTTCTTTAACATTAGGTGAAATATTTAGACTGAAAAAATAAGGTCAGCATATTACTTAATGGTGAAATAAGAGAGATTCTTACTAAGCCCCCAAAGAAGGCAAGGATCACACTATATTTGTTGCTGTTTAATTTTATATTGGAAATAAGAGTCAATTAAATCAGACAAGGACAAAATAATTAGAGGCTTAAGAATTACACAAAAGAAAGTGAAACTATCTCTTTACAGATGATACCTAGAAAATCCAAAGAATCAGAGAGAAAACTAACAACAGAAGAATTCAGTAAGATATTGGGATATAAAATTAATGTGCAAAAATCAAGAGCTGGGAGTGGTGGTGCATGTCCTGTCCCAGCTGCTTGGGAGGCTGAGGCAGGAGGATCACTTGAGCCCCCAGGAGTTTCAGTCCACCCTGGACAACACAGTGAAACCCTATCTCTTAAAAAATGTAAGGAAAACTCTAAACCTCTCCTGGAGGGCCCGCAAGTAGACTTGAACAAATGAATAGACATAACTTGTTCTTGGATCGGATGACTCACCATCATAAAGATGTAACTAGCTTCAAATTAATAAATTTAATACAATACTAATGAAAGAGACGAGTTTTACCTGGAATTTGACAGTTTTATTCTAATATTCATATAGAAAATAAACATGCAAAAATATCTAGGAAAACCTGAAAGGGGAAGAGTAATGGAGGATTTGCTTTTTCTAATACCCACACTCTAGAGCCTCTGTAATGAAATGGTGTGTGCTAGTAGACCAATTGGCCACCAGGGGAAAAAATCCAGAAATAGACCCATGGAAATTAAGTGTAATCAACGTGGCTTCTCAAATTACTGGGAAAAGATAGACTTTCAAAAAAGTGAATAGACTTCATGTTTAATTTTGGTAAACTACACGTAACGTAAAATTTACCATCTTTACCATTTTTTAGGTATACAGTTCATTAGTGTCAAGTGTCGCACTGTTGTGAAACCATTCTCCAGAACTCTTTTCATCCTGCTAAACTGACTTTGTACCCATTAAATGATAATTCCCCACTCTCTCCCACCAGCCCCTGGAAACCATTATTCTACTTTGTCTGTCTGATTTTGACTACTCTTAGTATCTTATATAAGTGGAATCGTACAATATTTGTATTTTTGTGACTGGCTTATTTCACTTAACCTAATTTAAGGTTTATACCTGTAGCATGTGTCAGAATATTCTTCCTTTTTAAGCTGAATGTTCCATTGTATGTATAATACCACATTTTGGTTGCATATTCATCTATCAGTGGGAACTTGGGTTGCTTCCACTTTTTGGCTGTTATGGCTAATGCTGCAATGAGCATGGGCATATAACTATCTCATCGAGAACAGACTTTCAGTTCTTTTGGATATATACTCAGAAGTGGAGTTGCTGGATCATACCATAATTCTATTTTGAATTTTTGTTAGGAACTACCGTACTGTTACTAAAAACCAAAGGATATACTGTTACACATTCTCACCCGTAGTATACAGGGTTCCATTTTCTCCACATCATTAACACTTCTATATTTTTGATAGTAGCAATCTTAATGGGCATGAGGTGTGGTATCTCATTGTGCTTTTGAATTGCATTTCTCTAATGATTAGTGATGTTGGGCATAGTTTTATGTTCTTTATTGGCCATTTGTATATCTTCTTTGGAGAAATGTCTGTTTAAGTCATTTGACTATTTTATAATTGGGATTTTTATTGTTGAATTTTAGTAGTTCTTTTTATATTCTGTATATTAACTCCTTGTTGTATATATGATTTGTAAATATTCTCTCTCATTCCGTGGGTTGCCTTTTTTGCTCTGTTGATTGTGTCTTTTGATGCATAGAAGTTTTATACACTATTTTGATGTAATCCGTTTTATCTACATGTTTTTTGTTGCCTGTGCTTTTGGCGTCATGTTCTAGAAATCATTGCCAAATCCAGTGTCATGAAGCTTTCTTTTATTAGTGTTATTATAGTTTTAGCTATTTCATTTAGGTTTTTGGCCCATTTTGAGTTAATTTTTGTATATGGTAAGGATCCAACTTCATTCTTTTGCATGTCCAGCACCATTTGTTGAAAAGACTCTTTTTTCGCCATTGAATGTTCTTGACATCCTTGTCAGAATTCTATCGTTTGATCATATATGTATGCAAGGGTTTATGTATGGGCTCTCTATTCTGTTGCATTGTTCTATGTGTCTGTATTTGGGTGAGCACCACATTATTTTGGTGTGATATTATTGCTTGGGTAGTATTAGGTTTATACGAAAAATTAAGTGAAAAGTACAGGGAGTTCCTGTATATTCCTTCTCACCACCAATTTCCCATATTTTTGAAATCTTATATGTGTGTGGTATATTTATCATAATTGACGAGGCAACATTGATAGGTTACTATTAACTAAAGTACATAGTTTACATTAGGATTCACTGTATTGTAAATGCTATGACTTTTGGCAAGTGTATAATGACGTGTCTAGCATTGCAGTATCATACAGAGTAATAGTTTCACTGCTCTGAAAGTCCTCTGTGCTCTGCCTATTCATCTTTTTGTCCCCCAAGCCCCTGGAAACCACTGATATTTTTGCTGTCTCCATAGTTTTGGCTTTTCTAGAATGTCATATTGTTGGAATCATAGTGTGTAGCCTTTTCAGATTGGCCTCTTTCACTTAGAAATATGTATTTAAGGTTACTCTATGACTTTTGGTGGTTTGACAGCTCATTTCTTTTCATTGGGAAAGATAGACTTTCAATAAGTGGTGTTGGGATGACTGGATAATCATTTGGCAAATATAAAATAGGAGTCATACTTCACACGATATACCATCATAAACTGCAAATGGACCAGAGATCTAACTGTAGGAAAAAAAAAAAAGAAAAGAAGAAAAACAAAGGGAAAAAAATGAAGATAGATAAATACTAAAATAAAACATGAGTAAATTCACTTCTCAACTGAATATAAAGATTTTTTATGACTCAAAATCCAGATGGAATAAAAGATTGCTAAGTTTATCATTAACAGCATAAAAACTTTAAAAAATGTTACATGAAAAAACTACCATAAGCAAAATCAAAAGACAAATGACAAACTGGGAAAATATTTGCAACATATCACATATAAAGATATAATCTACCTAATATTAAGGAATTCTTTAAAACCGAAAGGAAAGAAGATAAACTCAGGGGAAAAGAGATAAAAGACATTAACAGAGAATTCATGTAAGTGGTTATGCAAATGGCTCTCAGACCTAAGTGAAGATGTTCAAGTTCATTTATGGTAAGAGAAACGCAAATTAAATGGCACTTGTACTGAGATACTATTCACCTACTATTAATAGATAGTCAGAAATTCAAAATCTTGATGAATTCTGTTGGTAAAGCTGCGGCGAAGAGGACCCTCGTGTACGTTGCTGGTGTAAGTATAGGATGATCCTTCCTGCGTGGAGGGAGATCGGGCTGTATCTGACAGGGTTACCTCTATGACTGTCAGCGCCCATCACTGCCGTCTGATTGTTCACTGTGCTCCACACCTTTCCGTGTGCTTGGGAATTTTTCCCCTAGGACCTTGGAAATTTGCTCCGCCAATCTGTGTGTAGGCTGGAAATGCCTCAAAATTAACATTCTCCAGAAGAAACTCTCAACCAATGACTCTTGTGTTGCTGCTATTATTGCTGAGTTGGGACAGTTTTGAGGCATGTTTCTTGCACCATTTTCAGCGTTTTCCTTCAGGATTGCACGCTCCTGTCCAGTAGGGGGCAGCTCATTGGAAGTGCCCGTTCTTGGCTGCCTTTCCCTCCTGTGACACTTCCTCACCTTCCATAGTCCCTGCATTTTCCTAATAAACAACTTGCACTCATTTCCCTGTTACAAATTCTGCTTCTGAAGCTTCCTGACAAATATCTGCTAGCGATTGAAATTGAAATTAGTGTGCTATGCCTCAAGGCACTGTTCCCAACACCCTCTAAATGTGACCTGCTCTGAATTCCTAATGATTTTCCATTTCATGAAACTTAACTTTAATGTATCTTTTATGTACTATCGTAATTTCCTTCTTTTTTTTAGTGTACGGCGTAAACTCCAAAAAGTGCGATCCTTCAGGCTGAGGTGCTGTGCCTTGCATGCCAGTTGTCAGTACGTGTCTGTTGAATGGAAAGTAGTAGCACTTTTCTAATTTTTGTCCCCAAATTCCTCTATACACTATTGTGATATTTATAAAGCTTCTTTCTTCTTATATTTTCTGTTTTCTTCAACTGTCACGTTAGGAATTGCAGGTACAAAAACAATCATGATGCTTTCTATTGTTGGAAAAATGAATTTATTTTTTTCCCCACTTCTAATTTTAAAATAAAAAATCAGCAACATGGACCCAGTAAAACCTTATTTAAATTAGACTAAGTCTGCGAGAAATCTGGCTCTTGACAAGTAGTGACTATCCTAAAAAGAAGACCGATTCATTTATACCATTAGCACACCTGTAGACTACTGGTATATAGCATTATCCTTACAACATTGGTTTTCCACAAGGATCAATTGCTTGACCTTCCCTGGAAAGACTTTTCAGAATCTAGCTGTGAGCCTGTTATTATTGTTTTAACCACATTATAGGTACATAGGATACATATAGTTCCCAGTGGTCAGAGGATATACACTCACATACATTTAGCAGGAAGACTGATGGCAGCTCACTGTTCAATCCAAGACAGACAGATTAGCGAAGATTAAGAAAGCAGTATTAAAGATTTGTTGGCTGTTCCTACTATATAAATATATTCAAAATGAACTTTAGAATTTATAGGGTGATGTAACTCTGGCTCTTTTTAAAATTTTAAACTGTTTACTGTTATAGTAGTATTTTTATTGAAAATAAAATTGCAATTAAAATGTTTAGGCTCATTTTCTTCATACATTTATCAGTTACATAGACTGGTAGTATCTTAGAGTTGTATTTGACCTTATAAATCAACAGCTACAAATGATTTCTCTCAACTGTAGGCATTCCTTTTATAGTAGCTAGTTCAGAAGCTTATTCAGCTTCCCCCTAAACTTGCAGTGACCAAGGGTCTTCACTGGTAGGCAGCTCATTATGGTTATTGGCCACATCTAAATGACTGTCATACTTTATTCTGCCCCTAAATCTAACTTTCTCATTCTTCTAAGTATTGTTATTTATGTCTTCCTACTGAAATGGTAGAGAGAGTCACTTTTTTTTTGTCTTCTTTTTTAGCAACTTTTTAAAGATGGAATCCACACACCATACAATTCACAGACTTAAAGTGTGCAGTTCAGTGGTTTTCGAATATTCAAAGAATTGTACAACCATCATCACAATCTAATTTTAGAGCATTTTCATCACCCCCCAAAAGAAACCTTGTAGTCATTATCAATCAATGCCCATTTCTGCCCTGCAACCCGACCCCTAGGCAACTGCTAATATATTCTCTGTCTATACACATTTGCCTATTTTGGACATTTTACATAAATGGAATTATATGATACATGGTCTTTTGTGATTGGCTTCTTTCACTTAACATAGTGTTTTCAAAGTTTGTCCTTGTTGTAGCATGTATTGGTACTTCATTCCTTATTATGGCTTAATAATATTCTATTGTCTGGATATACTAGGTTTTATTTATTCATTTATCAGTTTATAGACAGGTGGTTTCCATTTTGGGTTATTAATGAATAATGCTGCTATGAATATTTGTGTACAAGATTTTGTGAGGATATATGGTTTCATTTCTTTTGTGTACCTGTATAGAAGTGGAATTCCTGGGCCATATAGTAAGTTTATGTTTATCACTTTGAACTGTCAGACTTTTCCAAAGAAGCTGCATGGTTTTCATGTCTACCAGCAATATATGAGGGTTCCATGTCTCCATATCCTTGCCAAGGCTTGTTATTGTCCAAGTTTTTTATTCTCCCTGTCCTAATGGGTGTGGAGTGGTGTTCTTTGTGGATTTTAGTTACATTTCCCTAACGATGACTAATGATGTTGAGCATCTTTTAATGTGTTTTTGGCCATTTGTATGTCTTCTTTTGAGAACTGTCTTTTCAGATCTTTTGCCTATTTTCAGTTGGGTCATTTATTTCTTATTGAATTTTAAAATTTCTTTATATATTCAGTTTATATGTCTCTTATCAGACATAATTTACAAATATTTTCTCCCATTCTGTGGGTTGTAGATAATATCATTTTATTTTTAATTTTTTAGCTGTTAAAGCCTTTCAAATATAAGGATGACTAATCTTTGAACTGTACAGTGCTGTTACGTAGAAAATCTTCACAAGAGGTTTATGAGTAAATGAATTATGTATCTTTACCTCACTTCTCAACCTACTAACCAAACTAAATTTACTTGGGTCCTCAGTTGAGTCTCATACTTTGCCATCTCTCAATCTCTCAAGAGTGGGAATGACCATTCTTTGGAAGTCAGCTGATTTGCCATCATGCTCTTTAGGAGAATGGTGTTGCAATTTGGATTCTAATGTGGCATCCCCATTTTGGGTACACTGGGGCTGTCAGCACCTTTGAACTTGACACTATGTTTCTATTTATTCAACCTAAGGTTTCATGACTTTTTAATGCAACTCTGTTGTTCCTATTAGTTTTTCTTTTACAAATAAAGGACTGTAACTGTTGTTATATTCCATCTTGGAATAGTAGATCAAAGTCACATAAAGTACATAAGTGAAAAATACAGGATACCAGCCTTGGTAGCAGTTCATATTTTTAAACCTGGACTTTTTAAGTTAACTCATTATATATGTGTCAGTGGTAGGACAATATTTTTTGTTTGTTTTCCTGTTGTTTGGAATTTCCTGACGGTTTCATTTTTAATGAAGAGCTTCCTATCAATTAGAGCTGTGAAATACTGGAGTGGGTGATTTGAAAAGTAATGACTTCCCCATCATTGACAGCATGTAAGTCAAGGCCAGGTGAACAGTGATCAGGGATATGGTAAGAAGGGAGGGATTATGACTAACTCGTAAGACCAGTTTCTTTCACCTCTAATTCTATTATATACCAAGATGCTTGTAAGAAAAGGCTAGTGTTTTGTATATGTGTGCATTGAGATTACATTTTCAGTATTTTCTCATCAAGAATGTACTTTTAACCTCAAAAGAGTGCTTTTATTCTTTACTAAATTATTTTGGCTTATAAGGAAAATATGATGTCTTTAGTATTAATTGTTAATGATTTTAAGTGTATACTCAGATAAATTTTTACTTAGTTGTATGTTCCCACTTTTTTCTTGTTAAGTTTTACAGCTGTATTTAGTAAAGTCTTTTGAGAGCTAGCCAAGTAACTGATTTTTTTGTGGCAAGCCAATGGCATGTCAAATTGGAATTTATGTTGGAAAGCTGTTCTGCAGACATAGAAATCCAAATAAACAGCCAAATTATCATTTCTCCCAAATTTGGATGTGGGAAAGTGAGTATGTGTTTGGCTTTTATTTCTAGAATAACTTGAGAACGGATAAATAGGTTTTCCTATGTGCTGCGTTAAACATTTGCAATTTTGGAGCAAGTCCAAATGTGAGAAATCTAACCGCAAAGAATTATGTTAAGTGGTTGAAAAACATCTATTACTTGGGATCATCTCCTGTGTGCCAGGCACTAGGCCAGGTGTTTTACAAATGTTATCTCATGTAATCCCTGAAATAGCACGGTAGTATTACAATCATTTCGGTGTTACAGGCACTGAAATCGAAGGCATCACAGTTTAAGGTAATTTGCTTTAGGCCACAGAATCAGTAAATATGAGTAATAAATTTGGGATTAGAACCCAAATCTTCTTGTCTCCAGTCTCAGGCCTGTTCTTTGAAGGCTTCTCCTAGTTCTTCCAGTTTCAATTATTTTGTACCATAATACAGATGATAAATAATTCAGATATTTTGATATTTAAGAATATGACTTCTTATTCACACTTAGAGTATTTCCAGGGTATTTAGTTATTCCAGTTTGCCATAACGTTCTAAAATCCAAAATAGCAGCCTTCCTCTATTTTAAGTGATAGAAACAGGAATTATTGATCTGCGTCTTAACACTATTTGTGAACTCTCCCTCAATTTAAATGTATTTTCATAATTAAAAAACTGAAGGATCATCAAGAATCTAGCCACTAATGTTTTGGAAAATAATTTTCCTCCAACTTTCTATGTGAGGTGTTCCTGAATGAAATGCCTTGGCCTCTGTTGTACGTCAAAGTAATAAATAAATGGTCCTTACTTACTGCTTAAATTTTTTTTTTTTTTTTAACCAAGGACTTTGCAAAGGTGCTTGTGTGTCCCTGATCAAGGCTAATGGAACCCCCTTTGGGTGGTGAAGTAGATGATCCTCTCGGGATAGATTATAGAATTGTGCCCTAGGCCGGTCTTTGAGTAGAGTATTCTTTGCAATTCTTTAAATTTTTTGCTACAGGTAGGATTTCTAGTGTATTTTAAATAGCATTTATTTTGTAGTAAAGCTGAAAGAAAAACAGTACAGAACACTTAAAAGAATATAGTCAAGATAGAGTTTATGTCAAAAGGAAACAGTAGAATTCATTTAAGTAGCACAATTAAAAACAGCCTTGGGACTTCATTTTATGTGCCATATTGTAAGTCCTAGAGCCACTCACAGGTGTTTTTTCCTTATCATTCCAAAACATGTATTTAAATTTATTACTTAGTTGTTATCCTCATTAGCTGCTTTGATTTTTTAAAACCTCTAGGATTTAAAAAATCTGATCATATAGAACCATATAAAGCTAACATAAATTTAAGTCTTAGTCTCATTTTTATCTTAGTGATAAAATAATGAGTTAAAATCAAGCTTTTGTGTTTTTTTTTTTTTTTTTTTTTTTTTTTTTTTTTTTTTTTTTTTTTTTTTGAGACAGAGTCTCGCTCTGTTGCCTGGGTTAGAGTGCTGTGGCGTCAGCCTAGCTTACAGCAACCTCAAACTCCTGGGCTCAAGCAATCCTCCTGCCTCAGCCTCCCAGGTAGCTGGGACTACAGGCATGCGCCACCATGCCCGGCTAATTTTTTCTATATATATATATATTTTTTTTTTTTAGTTGTCCAGATCGTTTCTTTCTATTTTTTCGTAGAGATGGGGTCTCCCTCTTGTTCAGGCTGATCTCGAACTCCTGACCTTGAGCTGTCCACCCGCCTCGGCCTCCCAGAGTGCTAGGATTACAGGCGTGAGCCACTGCGCCTGGCCAAAATCAAGCTTTTGGATAGTATATGTTGTTGAAGTTGTTTGTGGTGTATTCCTTGAATGAAAAATGTACTCTACATGTACTTTAATGCTTATATGGAATACCTTTCAATTATCAAATATTTTATGGAAAAATATTCTGCTTTGACCCTAAATCTTTGTTATGCTTGGATCCTCATTATAACATTGTCCTTGGGTTGTGCAGCTATGGAGGGTCACATTATTATAAATATATGGCATTTATGTAATAAAATTTGTCTTATAAGGGCCAAATGGGCCCTTGTAAGTGAAAGTGGCCTCTCAACATTATGCTGAAACGCATGATAATGTTAACAAATCTTTAGTCCCAGATTTTTGAGAGGATGTCACCATAGGATGATTGACACTGGAAATCAGCTATGTCATGTTCACTTTTTTTCTGTTGAGAACTAAAAACTTATTTAGAGATTTAGTGCCTAAATTATTGTCTTAAACTATCTGAGTGTTAAATGGCCAGTCATTTCTATGTTCCCACAAGGATGTCTTCTTGTACTTTCAGAATTCCTACCCTACCTCTCCAAGGTGTGAGTTAGTGTTTTCATGAGGCAGCAGAGAAGTGTCTGTATTACCTTCAACCACACGTAATTAGAAACATAAATGTGCACAATGCACACAGCGCTCAACTAACACCTGTATCGTTATCTAAAGGCCAAACGATTATTCTTGGATTATGCACAGTTTAGCTGGTCTGTGTCACTTTTCATTCAAATTTACAAAAGGTAATTAAAAGTCATTTATCTATGATTGTTGTGTTGCTCAGGAATCATGAAGTGTGAAATTTCTATACCAGTAAATTCCTTCCCTAAAGGAAAAGTAATCATGGAGACAGAAACATTTTTTTCTATTTGGTGGGGACAGGGTTGCTTGAAAAGCTTAGTTCAGAGTGCAAAATACTGCAGATTTGTTGAGACAGTTTTGCTTCCCTGACATGTTGATTGCACTTCACATCACACAATACCGAGGGACTTATTCTGTGAGGTTCACTGGACTTCCTCTTTATCATAATTGCTAATGTCACAATGGTCTGATGGGGATGGATTTAGAACAGTCGTTGATTGGAAACTCTTGATAAAGACAGGGAGTTCAAACACAGACTCTGCCTGGAAATTCAGCAGCAAACATCACTCATCTATCATAATTTAACTGATGGAAAAGATCAAGACAACCTGCCATCCATCATATCTCTTTAACTGTACTCTAGAGAGAATTAAATTGTATTTAACATCTTTTCTCTTACAGGCTTTACACACTCTAAAAGGGAATAGTACTTCTTCAGCAAGCCGTTGCTTTCTGTTTATCAATTTAATATTTTGAAACTTGTTCTGAAACATTTAATATCTAGTAAATTCTTTTCAAAGTCTTTATGGCCCTTAATTCCTCCCAAGTTTTATTCTTAACAATAAGAATGAATATCAGTTTAGTAGTAGAGTAATGGAAATGTATTCTTAGGATACAATGGTATGAAAATACTAGCTTATTCTTAAACATAGAGGTTCTCAATTGAAATGTTTGGTTATTATTGCAAGTATTAATTTTGAAACACTTTAAGACATTTTAAGATGTATCATTTTAATACCACAGAATACTAGAGTTAGAAGCGCACCTAAGTATCTTGTTTACAGCTAAGAAAACTGGGCTTTAAGAGGTACATGAGTGTCACAACCCATCTAAACTGTCTGCAGTGGTGCCAGGATAAAAATGCAGATTTCCTAAGTCCCAGGAGTAGACTTCTTTCTTCCCACTTATACATGTAGAGATTCTATGTGGATTCTCTGAAACTCAGGTCTTATCAGTATCTTTGGGGATTTAAGGGAAAGGGGAAGAGTGACCATGGTGAGAAATAATATAACTGCCTCTCATGTAGTCTGATTCTGTCGTTTCTGCTGCTCCCTCTGCTTAGAAAACTCTTCTTGGTCCATCACCTATGTTGGTGTGGTTGCGTCCACTTTGGACGTATAGGAAATGTCTTCTTCCTTCAATTTTTAAAGAAAGAGGCTTCATCTTTATGTATCTTGGAGTATTCACCAATTTTTATTTCCTGTCCTGTATTGCCATAAGAAAATGTCTTTCGTCTTAAACTCCAAGGCTGTACCATCCAGTACAGTCTGCATGAGCCACATTTTACTGTTTAAATTTAAACTAATAAGAATTGAATAAGGTAAACATTTAGTTCCTCAGTTGCATTAGCTATGTGTGGCTAGTGGGTACCATATTGGACAGTGCTGAACATTTCCATCATCAGAGGAAGTTCTGTGGAACTGGGCTGCTCTTAGGTCTGAGGCCCACCCCCCTCAGCCCCAAGCATGAAGCATGTCTGTGACCATCCCGATTTTTAGTGGGTGGTGTTGCAGAGGACGCTGTGTGGGGAAGTGGTGAGTGTGTACCACTAGGCAGTGGGATTTCAACTGCTTGGGCTTGGGTACTGGAGCAAGTACTAAGTAAGCTGTCTTAGCCTCAGTTTTTTTAATGGGCAAATGGAAACAGTCATAATGTGTGTAACTCATTAGTCAGAGTTCAAAATGAGATACCTCATGAAAAGTTCTCAGCATTGCAGTAGCCATGCAGTAGGTGTTCGGTGAATGTTCTTTCTGTGTTGTGCATGAGGTGGACATCATGCCTGAGAATGCACACCTTTCCACCCCAGTAGCAGCCGGGGTGCAGCAAGGAAGCAGGCAGCCGCCCGGGTCTGTAGCCTGAGGGTGGCATGTGGTTTCACTGAGGCAGGAGGAGAGCAGATTCCACTCTGAAATGTTGGTTTTTGCCACTGGGCAATGGCCAAAATGACTGGCAGTTTAATCCGCAGACAGGATCATTTTAAAACATTGGCAACAAGGAATTTATTTTCCCAAGCCTGGTTTTCTTTATGATTTTTAGTAAAACTTTGTATTTGCCAGTCACCAATATTTTCAGTTAGTAAAAACACACAGGAATTGTACTTTGTTTTCCTCTTGGCTTCTGTGAAGCACTAATGTCATTTTTGGCAAAATTATTCTAACTCTTAATAAGCTGCCTAAATTTTAAAGGCTGGGATACTAAATTTTAAGGAGTTTTCATCTGAGAGATGGTGCCTGTGTCTCTGATGAGATCAGTTTCATCTTTCCAGGGGTGTTCCAATTTGAAGGAAACCATTAATTCCTTTAGTATAAATGAAACCTATCACTGGTTTCACCTCAGCAGATGGGAGGGGGCGGGAAATCAGCCTCTTTGTCCTATAATTGCTTTCATCAGTTCTCTAAGGCAACAGCCAAATTATAGATCCCAGGGGAGGAAGTTTTCCTGCAGGGAAGTTCCTGTTTATGGGAATGGCTGTGCAACCATTTGTCAAGAGCTATTGTTATTCTGATGTGCCACCTCCATTCCTTCCAGTCCTGTAAAGAACTTGACATCTTTGAGAACCTGATTACTTATGCCATTAACACATTGTTCCCCACGGAAGTTTCCAAGTTTCCTAGAATTTGAAGGAAGACAAGATGTAGGTGTGTGATAGATACATTTAGATACTCAAACATTGGAATTACCTGGGAAAAAGTGGTATATGATAGATAGCATAGTATAAAGGAATTCTACGTAGAATTTTCATCTTTCCATTTTGAAGCCACTGTCTACATTTAAAGCAGAATTATTTTAAGTTACACCGAGTGAAAAAATTATTGGTGATTTCTAGTAACTTTAAGAAGTAATCCAACACAGAATTTTAGATAAATGGATACAAAAAATGGGCTTTCCATTCATTTTCATATATGGCACATAGGCTCCTGGGATTTTCTCAGTATGATTGTGCAAAATAGTTGAGGCACTGGTTTTTCCTCTCCTCTCACAAGTGTCCACGCACCCGCTCCTCCAGCCATGCACCAAGCCATCTATTCACCATTTACATTTGAAGTATAGTACCTACCAGGCAATTGGATTAAAAAAAATGTGTATTTGAGAAATGTAGTTCTGTTTTTTTAAAGAACTCCTTCAGTTCGAAAGAGTCTCTGGAATCCTATGCAGCAGATCAGAGTTCTGGTTCTGAACAAAGACTCCAAAGCAAACTAGAGCCCCACCAGCTAGAAGTATGAGAAATAGCCGGAGGTAGAGTGTGGTAAGCCTAAATTTATAAAATTGTTAATAATTTCTACTGAAAATAAAATTTTAACTTTAAAATCAGAAATGAAATTGGACTAATTTTTGTAGGAGATTATGTGCCTGTTACATGGGCAATATACGAGGGCTGTCCGGAAAGTTTCCAGCCATATACTATGTTCTCGTTATGTTAGCAATGGTTGGATACTTTCTGGACCGCCCTTGTATGTGTTTTATCTGATTTTACTTTCATAACAATGCTGTGAAAGAAGTGATCATATTCCTGGCTGACTGATGAGAAAAGAGAGGGCCAAAGACGTTAAGTAACATGTGCAGTTGTCAGCTAACCAAGGAGGGTTCAGATCTTAGTCTGAATTGATTAGAGTCCAGTGCTTAAGCTTTAAATTGTTCTGAACAAAAAGGAAAAATGTTCTAAGCATGCAGGTCTACCATTTGCTAACTGTGTGGCGAATGATCTTCACTTAACTTCTCTTTGCCTAATTTTTATCAGCTACAACAATGGGAATTTTAATGCCTGTCTTATCAAATTTAATGCAGCGTGGTGAGGATGTCATGGAATAATGTGTGTGAAAATGCTTGCTGCAATGTATTATGTTCTATAAATGAAAGTTAATATACTTAGTCTACTGCATTTTTAAATGGAATCTTTCACAACAGTCTAAGAAATTCTTCTATCCTAGCTAATGGCAGCAAGTTGTCAAATTTTTCCTAAGTGTTTACTGGGCAATTGTGAAATATATAAGTGGTGGAAATAGAGATAATTACATGACAAATTTTGAATAAGAATATATTTTTAAAATAGAAAGGGAAAGACTCGCTAAAACCTGGTATTTTAACAAACTAGACAAATGGAATTCCTGCTTTATTTAAGAAGTAGACACAGGGCTTTACCACTATAGGATTGAGTACATAGTTGGCTAATGTCAGTGAGTTTTCCTTGAATACTTCTAATGTAAAACAAAAAAGGGGAAATTTCTATGTAGTGTAATAATTCCTTATATATGTTTTGGTCTGCAACTGGTTTATAGAGAAACCTATGCTTGTCTTTTAAACTGTAGATTAAGAATATCCATAGAAGCTATCAAAATTAATAATACTTTTGTTTTTATAAAAGTAGGAATGCATTATTTAGTAGCTCTTACTCTGGGCTTAGTGTGTGCTTATCTGAGAGGCTTCATGAGTATTCTGAAATAACTGCAAAATTCATCAAACAAATGGGAATGATTACCATGAAATCAGGCTTCTGACTTAGATTTTTCTGCAATTAGTGGGAAAGCATCACATGTGGATTTATGTTATTTAGACTGACTGGGGAAATCCTTTTTAAAGCCTAAACCAGACTGTACATTTTTAAGAATTACTCAGTAGAGCTTCTTAAAAAGGTCTTGTGAAAAACATGTAAAATCAGGTTTGAAAAAATCAGACCACATATGTCTACAGATTTGGGCCTCAAAAAGGCCACAGTGTGGAGAATACTGGATTCTGTTACAAGAGAATGATTAGAGTGTTTGTTTTCCTGCAAGTCATAAAGGCAAGCTAGTTACTCAGAATGAATATTGAGTGCTGAGGTTTTTGTCCTAGGGCACTGGAAGGTGGTAGAATCTAGGAAACTGAATTGGCAGGTGAAAAAAGGGTTCAATTATGCTGTAAAGAAGCATGTCTTCATGAAGAATAGAGTGGGAGTGAGGTGGAGTAATTATCAACTATATTTTAGAGAGTCTTATGTAAAAGTAAAATACTGTGACCTGCCCTGCACTCCCAGCACATTTGGTAGGGTGCTGTTTTTCCCCCCATAGAACTTAAGATCTGTAAAATTGGCTTATTTGATATGTTTATTGTTTATATCTTCTCACCTATTAAAATATATCCCAAATGCCTAGGACAGTACCTGGCATGTAGTAGGTAATAAATAAATATTTACTGAATGAATAAATGAACCAAAGGCTAGGTTCTTCATCTTTGTGGCCCTCAGTTTATTTGTCCAAAAAATGAGAACTGTATTGGACATCCTCCCAACATTTTCCCAGAGCTGGTCGGAGAATAATTGTGATCATAGACATTATCTTATTTTCAACTGAGCTGGGGCTATGTCTCAAAATGTCATTTTTTTAAAGTTTGAATATATATGCTCATAGGAAAAAACAAAAGCTAAATATATTTAGATTGCAAACTCTAGTAGATATGCCATCAAAGAAATGGGATTTTGAAGTCAGAATACTAGCTCTGGACCATGGCATGCCATTTTATGAGTCTTTCTATCACTTAGGTTGCATAAAGGCTAAAAGCAGAGAAAGTATGATATATATAGTGTTTAAGAAATTCAACTTCAAAGTTTTATTGAACCGGGTTCAAATGCTTAGTCTTTTGTTAGCTGTTGAACTTGAGTAAGTTACCTGAATTCTCTAAACATCTATCTTCTCTGCTATAAAAGTTTAATAATAGGTAGTACTTTTTAGGGTTGTTGTAAGGGTTAAATAAGATAATTGAAATAAGAGCCTATCAGCTCATCAGTCAATGGCAAAAGTTGTTTCAGGCCAACCCTTTTGCTGAGAACAATTGGAAAATGGGACTGTATACACAGCCATCTATTTCAAGTTATCAGAGGACTTCTAAAGAGGATATCCATGATCCAGAAGGTCCAGAGTGGTGAGCCCTGCATTTGGGGTTACTTTTCTCCTCAAGACTGAATATCTCAGCCTCTCAGCCTATGCTTTGCTAACTGCCAGGAGATATCAAAGAGCAGAGCTCTCAAAAGACTCATGGGGCCGGGAGTGAGGCATCTAAATTGAAGTTTAATAGCTGCCAAGGAGGAGGCAAACACCTCAGGCTTTGGGACTCCACAGGCCACATCCTAGGATGTGTTAGGGCAAATAGAAAGTAGACCAGCTTGACTCATCTCAGTCACTGATTAGATTAATGTGATCTGGACTTGCTAGCGCCCAGACCTCTCTGCTTGTCAGAAGCCATTCACAAATAACCAGGCATATGAAGGTATGGCAAACCAGTGGCCAAGAACCAAGAGAAAGTACAGATAATAGATTTACAGGGTATCTAGAAACAGGAGTTGAGAGATGTGCGCTTTAAAATAACCATGATTAATATGGTAAAGGAATTGAAGACAGGTTGAAAATTTGATACCCATTAGCAGAAATTCTAAAATTGTAAATTACAACAGCTAAAATTTAAAAATGACGTTCACAGCAGATTACACATAAATAAAGGTAAAAGTAGCGAAAAAGAATAAAATATCCAGAATGAAGCAAAGAGAGACAAACGATGGCATATACAGGAAAAAGGCTAAGAGACGTATAGACATGGTGAATATAACCAAACATGGAAGTGGGCCCCAGAAAAAGAGGATAGAGTAATGGGATAAAGGCAATGTCTGAAAAGATGATCTCTGAAAATTTCCAAAATTAGTAAAAGACATCAGACACAGATTTGGGAAAATTACAAATGTCAATAAGATAAACACAAAGCATAATATATCTAGCCACTCCATGGTCAAATTGCTGAAAATCAAAGAGGAAATGCTAGAACAGCCAAATAAAAAGACCACATATAATCTTCAAAGAAGCAATGATTAGATTTTTAGTTGATTTCTCAACAGAAAAAAAGGAATCCAGAAGACAATGATGACATGATACTTTTGAAGTCCTGGGAGAATTCCACCAATGTAGAATTCTGATGTCTTTCAAAAGTGTGGATGTTAATTCAGGTATTTTCAGGCATATAAAATTTTATCAGCTTACTGAATTCTTTAGAGCCCCTAAAGAGACCCCAAGTACTGTATTTTAAATCAGCGGAACCTCACCACCTTATACAGTGATCCTTCTGTAGAATCATGTGCTCATAGGTCCAACTTGCGGTACCTGGAACGCCTCTTCCCCCTGCCTTTTCATCCCACCATAGCCTTGACAGAAGGACAAGGTCCTTCTTTCTACATTTCTTGAGCCGCTGGGCAGTGGCTTGATTGCAATTGGTTCTGTGGCCAGCTTGTTTCACCGAGGGAGGTGGAGGAGCGTCAGGGCTGTACGTGGACCTGCACGGTAGGGGCTACGAGGACGGAGAGCAGACCTCTGCCACTCTGGCGTCTCTCCCAGGCACGAACTCTTCAAGGCTTTTTCTCACTGTGGGTGAAAACTTTTACCTCCTTTCTTGTCCCAGGGTGTTTCCTTTCTGCTTTCTGTTGTTTGTGACCATGATTTTTGGCTGCCTTTGGAATTCCAGTCTTGTAGCTTTTCTCTGACTACTTTGTGTTTTTATTTATTTATTTATTTTTGATCCTGGAACAAGCAACACAATCTCTTTAAAGTTTTGTTTGTTCTAGCAATTAATTATTTTAATATAACAGTATGAAACATGTAAAGGGCCAAAACACCCCTCCAAAACATCTGCATTGCTGGAGAGTACGGGGGTGTCTAGAATACTGAAGCAGGGTTCAGCTGCATCCTAGACATGGCTAAATGTCTTGTTCAAGTTTGCCCTAGACTACGCCTAGGAGGAGAAGGGGAGGGAGCCTCAGAGAGCTCCTGTTTTATATGCCGATCATCTGAGGTGGTGTGTTAGTGAGCTGGGGCTGCCGTTACTAAGTGCCACAGACCTGGTGGCTTCAATAGCATAAGTCGATTGTCTCATAGTTCTGGAGACAAGTAGCCCAAGATCAAGGTGTTGGCATGGTTGATTACTTCTGAAGGCTGTGAGGGAAAATCTATTCCATGCCTCTGTCCTGGCTTCTGGTGGTTTTCCGGCAATCTTTGCTATTGCTTGGCTTGTAGATGCATCATCCCTGTATCTGTCTCCATGTTCATATGGCATTCTCTCTGTGTGTGGTCTCTGTCTCAGAATTTCCCCTTTTATAAGAACACAAGTTACATTGGATTAAGGATCCACCCTTCTCCTGTATGACTTCATCTGAAATAATTATTAATACAAATCTGCAATGGCCCTATTTCTTAATAAGGCCAAATTCTGGGGTCCTGAGGGGTTAGGACTTCAACATACAAATTTTGAGGGGGGGAACACAATTTGAACCGTAACATTTGGCATTTCCAAGAGGGTTCTTATTATGTAAGGAATGTATGAAAGTTTTACTAGCCTGTATTTGAGGACTGTCTCTATGTCTTGGACACCCTCGAGCTTTCGGGAGTGTGTTTGAGAGACTGCAGTTCTGTCCACCCCCATATATTCTTCTCTTCTTCTCCAGGAAGGGATCATCTGATTTCATTTGGGCACATGGTTCCCCACCAGAAAGACTACAGTTCCAGGCCCCTTTTGCAGTAGGTGTGGCCATGTGTTGACTTAGCCTCTAGACCAGAACTGTCCAATAGAACTTTCTGTGGTGACGGAATTGTCTAGTACAGTAGCTACTAGACACATGAGGCTGCAGAGCACTTGAAATGTGGCTCATGTCTTTAAGGAATGAATGTTTAATTGTAGTTAGGTTTACCTACTTTAAGTTGAGCTGTGAATAGTCACACGTGGCTTGTAGCCCTGTGCTGAACAGCACAGCAGTAGACGGCTGGTTGTAGATGTGTGAATGTGGCGGTGCCTGCACCATGCCCGCCACGCGCCTTTCAAGGAGGGAGTGCGCCCTTCGTCCTTCTGCACAGGATACGGACATGCTGGCTGGAGCCCCTAGCTGACAGTGAAGATGAGGGCTGTGCCATGGCGACCGTGGACTGTGGGCTGGAGGGGTCTGGGGTCTTTGAGGACATTGTGGAGCAGACCTGCTATATCAGCCCCGTGCTACTTACACACACTTAATACGTTAGAAAAATATTAGATAATATTAGAAAAATGTTCTGTTATACTATCTTGTCTAACCCACTGTCATTTGTGTTTTCCCACCCTCTTTGGCTAATCTAATCCTAATTAATATAGGAGGCAAAAAAATCCCAACATCATTAGTGATGGCAATAGATTAAAATTTTGTAACACCGAAAATCTTCATTGCCACCCTAAACTTCTTGAAAAACAAGAGTCAGGGTTGTTGACTTAGGAACCCACCTCCTTCCATTCCCATTACTGGAGAGCGGGTCATAAGGACCCCCCGACCCCCAAATAGGAGTAAGCACCAACGTTGACTGGATGTCAGGAAAATTTTTCTTCTGTGAAAAGTTTAGACCAATTTGCTGGTGTTTAACTCTAGGATAATTTTAGAATTCTTCTGTTGATATTTCTTGATTACAACTTAAATGGTCTAAGTTTCTTAGGATGAGACAACCGCATTTGAGGAGCAATTTCACTTACGTGTGATGTGTTTTAAAGGTCTTCTAGCTGCTCTGATTACTTGCCCAGAAAGCGCCCCAGATGTCTGTATGAAGAACCAGGGGGCACTGCAGGAACAGGACTGGGAGGCAGCTAGTCGGGCACCGCTGGAGAGGGAATGGGCAGGGCCCACAGCCGCTCTTCTCACCCGGCCCCGTTGCAGCACCCTTTTAGCTGGCTGTGACCGCCCGCTGTTTTTGTTGGCAGCACTGCTGCAAGCTGTGTGTGTTAAAAACCCCCATTTTTTTTGTCAAGCTGTTTTGACAGGGGTTTGGTCTTTAAATAGTAATGGCTCATTAATTGCCTTTCTCTCTACAACCCAGAACCTTCCTGGTCTCCTTGTATACTTTGGAATAGCCAGAGATGTGAGCCAATAATATTTTTATTTGAAGTGAGATTATGGGTGTGTTTTAAAAAAATATTCCTTGGGGTCATGTGGGAAGTGTGTGTCCTGACCACGGTAGGACTTGGAGCCCTGTGTAAGCGTAATTACAGTCCGACCCCATTTGCTCCTAACAGCCTGAGCCGTGGTAATGAGACGGTGCATGGTTTGTGCTTACAGGGTCACAGGCAGAAAGATGGGGCTTGCTGGTAGATACGCTCACTTTAACGACCATTTGCCCGAGTCTGGTGCTTTGTGGTTCATAAAACATAGATACATATTCTTAATCTCCACATTAGGGATATTAAAACCCCCCAAATCATTGCAGAAATCCCTAGAGTGAAACAATTCTGTTTTTGAGTGAAATTGTTTGCCTCCCAAAGCCGGAACCTATCTCTCCTCTGTCAAGCTTTTAAAAAATTCATTTAAAGCAAGTTGGATAAAAGACTGTGTTTGCAGATGGCTTAAGAAGCCTGTTATCTACCATTGTAATGACAGCTAATGTTGGTTAGCTGTTGCTTTTTTGACTTCTTAAGCAAAGTCCTTATTCACATTAGGTTTTAAGGCCTGGTATAAGGCCTTAAATACTTGATAAGGGTTTCTGTATAAATTCCCAAATACATAATGTCTTGGTTTTGGTAGGAAAATTGGAATTACAGGTTAGTTTTGTGACTAAAGGATATTTTTTTCTGTTATCACTTTCATAACTGTACAAGGAGATACCACAGGGATAAGTTTAGTTCTGATAAGCTAAATTTAAATTTATATCCTTTGTTCACTTTGAAATTCTGTTGTGTTTTTTTCCTAAAAGAACATTCAGATGAATTCTAAACCTCTTAATAAAACAAGTTTGTTACAGGCTTTTTCATAATAGCTTTTGCATTGCCAAATCTTCCCCTAAACCACTTTGTGGAATTAACCCTTTCCCATGATTTCGAAATCACCTTTGTGCTATAGGCTATGCCTAGTCTCTGGTATGTTCTGTGCAGCTGCAAGTAGAATGATACTCCTCTGGGCAGTCTCGACCCAGGTAGGTGTTCAGAATGGCTCTCTATTGGCCATTCTAGCCGATAAAGCTTTTCTGTTTCACGTTTAAGGCCCTCCAGTGCTCTGCAAGCTGACATTCCACCCCCTTCTGCCACCCCGCTGCTCTGTCCTCCCTACCTATTGGTCACTTTCAGCTCAGTTCTTTTCCCCACAAATAGGGGTAAAATATGTGCTGTCTTGTCACCACAGTTTCCTTCACTTGATTTCTTCATTTTTGATGAGCACGCACCCACCCGGAATTGCCTCTTTCACAGCCTCCGTCTTCAACAAAACCGAGCTCCCAGTGTGACGGTGCCTTTAAACATCCTGGCGTTGGGCATCAAAGGCCAGAATGATCAAATTGGAAGCAGGTTCCCTAGGTAGGAACAAGGATAGTGTCCTCTTAGTGCCTATGGCAGAGCAGAGCTCTGTGTGCTCCACATGGCTTCCGTGTGAACCCCTGCCCCAGCAGGACAGACGCTGGGCTTGGTTCCCACGGACCCCAGTGAGATGTACAGGTACTTGTTTTCTGTGTGTGCTGTGGCCTGCGGAAGGCTGGAAGTGCCAGCCTCGAGGACAAAGAAGCCCTTGCCTAACGTTCAAGGCCACTATGACCTTGTTCCCAGCTTATTTTTCCAACCTGATCTACAGAACCCAAGAATACCTGTGCCCTACGGCTCATCCTTTTCCTCACACACCGTTGAGGTGAATCTGACATTTCTACTTGTCTACTGCGTGTGTCTCCTGTCATCTCCCACTGGATGCTCCTCTGACTCATCTAGCTATTGTAAATAGCCCAAAATGTGAGAATCTCATTCGTCTTTTCTTTATCCCTCTGCCCTTATGTTTAACTCGGTTGGATTTTCATTCCCATTGACATTGACTTCTGTCCTTTTCAGTACATTGCCACTGCCATAATCTGCCTTTATTGACTGCCGCTCCAGGTAAGCGATCGCATGCCCTGGGGTCTTGAGTCTCTCATCTGAAAACACAGGTGTTGGGAATCATGATTCTTACATGTAATTTTGGAATTGGAGCTGTATCTGGAAAGCCACATTTTTTCATGTACAAGTTGTGTGACTTTGAGGCTGGGCCCAGTGGCTCATGCCTGTAATCCCAAGTCTTTGAGAGGCTGAGATGGGAGGATCGCTTGAGCCAGGAGTTCGAGGCTGCAGTGAGCCATGATTGCCCACTGCACTCTAGCCTGTGCGATAGAGGGAGACCCTGTCTCTAAAAACAAGAAAAAGACAAAATGTTGTGTTACTTTGGTCAGAAAACATATTCTCTCCAAATCCCAGGTTCTTCATTTGTGAAGTGTGTACGGTTCTTTCCCAGTGTAACTGCTGTGAGGATTAACTAGGATCCGACCTGGCAGCATGACCTGCACAGTGGCAGCACCTGTGCCCCCGGCCTGCTCGCACTGCCTCAGAAGCTGCAGCCTGCTCTCTCCACTCTCCAGTGCGCGAGTCTTCCTCTGTGAAAAAGTTCCTCGCGCATTCCACTCTAGCTAACAGTAATCTCTTTCTCCATTTCTGGCACTACTTTTACACTGAATAAATAATGGCAGAGTATTGAGTGCTACCAACATGCGCATAAGTTTTATGGGGACGCAGGGAGACCTGTGATTGGGACCAGTTGGGCTGATGAGGGAAGGCTTCGCTGAGCACGTGATGTGTGAGCTGAGACCAAACTCCTACGGTCGTAGGAGTTTGCTCTGTGCTGAGAGGTTTGAAGACTATTCTAGGAGGAGGGATGCTCAGAGGAATGTGGAGGCCCTAGATCAACACCTCTGACCTAGGCTAGGGCAGTGAAGGGCAGTTTGGCCGCCTGCAGAGAGGGGAGTTGGAGGGAGGAGACAGTGTTCTCTCCATTCTTGGAACTCTTTGAGCTCGTCGTCTTGCGTTATCCTTTGGCCAGAGCACCGTCTCTCTGTTACATCTTGGGTGGTTTCACAAAGATTGTAACCTTTCAAACACAGACACTAAGTGTGCCTCATTTCTGACCTTTACAGGGTAGGCCAGTCTTGTCCACTAGCCAGTAGATTCCCCATTGCGTTCCCGCGGTCAGCACGCAGCCTGGCACGGGTGGCTGCCCGTGCATATTTGTGGACCAAGCGACTTTTCCATCTGGCATTTGCTAAGCCTAATACTGTCTTTTTGATTTTTCTTCTCCTCCTTGTTTTCCTTCCAACTCACACTCATACACATTTATAATCAAATGAGTTAATCAAATGTTTTCTGGTTTCAACTGTTATTGAAAAATCTCGTCTTTTATGGATTAGCCAAATTTCCTGCCTAAGTTAATAAACCAAGTTGAATTCTAGTGAATGCGTTTTTGTATGTTCAGGATCTCGTAAATCTTTGAGGTGTGATTCTGAACATTGTGTTAGACTATATGACATTCTAGAAAAGCACATATGATAGGCCTTGAGTATATATGTTTTTAATTTCTGGGTTTTCTAAAGGTAGGAAACATGACAGTAATGGTTAATTTTAGGTTTTATTAATGCTAGACATGGACTTGTACTTCACGGAAGCCATACTCAGAGAAAACTACCTGCTCAGCTTAGATGTCCTTTGGCTCGTTCGTTATGGACACTTGGAAGAGAATGTGTTTTCTAAGTTTATTAGTTATTTGATGGATACTGTTGGCTTAAAAATATTTTTTGTTTACTTTTTTGGTAAGAATTCAATTTTCTAACTTCTCTTTAAAGGAAAAAGTTGTTCAGGTGTGTAATGATTTGGGAGGAGGGACAGATTCCAGAAACGTTATGATGAATAGCATACGGAAGAACGGTGTTACCAATCTTTGGTTTAGTAGAGTCTTGAAGACAGTTTGGAAGGGATACAGATTTTTTTATAGCCATATAAATTTGATTGAACGTGTTTAGAAAAATTAGTAATTTCGTAAAACCTCCATTGAGAGCCAGCCAGTGATCTCTACATCATCCAATATTTATGGAAGAAAAAAATTGAGGTGGATAAGGTTTCCCTTTTTCCATGTGAGTCTATATTATTTTGATTGTGTAGATGTAGGTGTTTTATTTTGACAGACAGTAAAGTCAAACTGAGATATATATATTTTTTTCTTTTCTAAATTTTAAGAGGAAGCAGCGTGTTGTGTGAGGGAAAATAAGCTTTGAAAGCAGGCACATCTTGATTTGGGTGCTGTTTACTGTCATTAACTTGCTTATATAATCGTGAGAAACTTTTTATGTCTCTAAGCTTTAGTTTGCTCATTGGTTAAATGAGCATAATACTTCCTGTATGATAGGGTTGTTGGGTATGAGTATTAAGTGAGCTATCTTAACCAAATGCTAGATAGTAGGTGATCAATAAGTATCAAATTCCATTCTCATTCTCTGTGTTTCATAGAGACGGAGTTCATGTATAACTGCAGACTAACTTTTGCCATGATACCTTTAAGAAGTTTTAAACGGTTAAATTTGCTTCTCTTTAAAATGGCATTTTTATCTTGGTTCATATCATTTTGTTTTGGCTGCATTTGCTAATGTTTTTGGTGGAATCATACCATTCTCTGTTGGCTTCATCTATGATTCTATTTTTTTTGGCTGTATTCATACTATTTCATTTTGAGACCTGTTACACTGTTGGATTTTTGGCTTCACTCACCTTTCCCCCCACCCCCCCGCTCCACGTTTGGCCCATCTCTGATTTCATTTTGGTGCCGCTACGAAAACTGCTCATGTGTATGCTGGAAGTCTGCCGCATACATCTTTACCGGAGCAGTATTCCTTTTTATTCCTTTTTTATTTTTTAAAATGACAAGCTTGTATTTCCAGTATGTGAAAATGCTTTAGACCTTCTTGTTGAATATAGGTCAGTTGACTTTTTAAATCTTAGCCAGTGTTGCATAGTTGTGCTTTGGTTTTCTATTTCTTCTTTACCCTTTTCATGCTAAACCTCATAGAATTTGTCATCAGTGAGAGATTGTGAAGAATCCTAATGTGCGTAGCTGTGTGGGATCTTGTACCAGGCAGTTGAAAGAGACCCTGTGCAATCACCCAACGTTTCCTGTGTGCTTATTACCAGCAGAATTTCATACATCTTCTAGGTACTTCAATCTATAACAAATATGGACGCAGAGTCTAAGAAAATAGTTGGATCATGAGTGGGTGTGTGAATAGTACAAATAGCTGTGAGCGTCGTGTGCCATGGACCTGCCTCCTCCTCCCGAGGTGTCGCCTCCCTGCCTGTCTTCGTGGTCTGTGAGTGTTGAGATATCAGCCTCCTTTTCGTATTGTCTGGAATAATCACCAGGCAGCTGTGCCACTTGAAAATGAGGTAACAAGTCCTTTGGTTGTACTGGTAGTCCCACTCCCTGTGCCCACATCTGTGCAGCAGTGTTGCTTACTTCTTTTCATAGTCTGTTCTATCAAGAAATAAGCAGCAGGAGTGGATAGCAATGGTTTAGGGGGATCCTGAGACAAACGGGAGGCAGAACTCTCCCCTCTGAGGAGGCCGAAGGGAGCTGGATGGATGGTCCCTGTGTCTACTCCCTGGCTGCTAGAATATGGATCTGTGACTCCATGCAGCCAATTCAAAGTTTAGTGCAGGGAATTTGAACTTTGGACTGGTTAAAGATGATTCATTGTGAGGCTTTTGCAGAGGTCACGGGCTGGATGAGTGACTGTAAACATCCGGTGTTCCTGAGCAGACTGCTCCTGTGGCCCAACCCTGTCTGTGTCTCTTCTCTTCAGGCCCCTGCTCGAGCGTGGTTCTCTCTGATCTTGCCATTTACCAGGCCTTCTGCTAAAGGGCTCTTCTAGCAGGGTACACTTTGTGATACTTGGAGCCAAGAATCTGCAGATAATAATCAGACGAATCAAATGAATGGTAGTAGTGGAGGGACACGTAGCCCTGCAGGAAGGAATGGAATCGTCAGTGAAAACGCAGCAGACTGGAGATTGCCTGAAAAAAAGACTAGCCAGTAAGATCCAAAATAGGTGCTATTAGAGGTGAGTGTGGCGAGTCAGGGCTAACAGTTAGAGGACTTCACAAAGAGGGAAGCAAGCCTGGCTTTTATTTTATTTTAACCTTTGAGGAGTTGGATGTCATGGGCTATTCAATCAGCATGGCTTTTTATATAGTATGAAGGAAAACTGGAACTGAGAAGAGGCATGAGAAAATGGCAACACAGCCTTTTAGGGTGTGGATCAGCATGCTCTTCCTGCTACAGCTGAGGAGTGGAAGAGTAACTGAAATGCTTGGTAGCTGAGTGCGTTTGGGTCTAAAGCAAAAATAGGATTTGAGGACAGGTATGAGAATTTTATTTTGGGCCAGGCATGGTGGCTCACGCCTGTAATCCTAGCACTCCGGGAGGCTGAGGTGGGAGGATTGTTTGAGCTCAGGAATTCAAGACCAGCCTGAGCAAGAGTGAGACCCCATCTCTACTAAAAATAGAAAAAAAATTAGCCGGGCATGGTGGCGCCTGCCTGTAGTCCCAGCTACTCAAGAGGCTGAGGTAGCAGGATTGCTTGAGCCCAGGAGTTGGAGGTTGCTGTGAGCTAGGCTGATGTCAGGGCACTCTAACTGTCTCAAAAAAAAAAAAAAATTAAAAAAATTATTTTGTGTCGTATGAGTGATTTGTCTTTTAAGATGCTTCAAAATAAAATGAAAACAACAATGTGCCCTCATCTCCCTGTTGCCTTACTTAAGTATCATTATCCCAAGGTGTAGTCAATCCTTTTATACAGAAAATCCTGCCTTTCAAAAAGTGATAGGTTATACTAATTATATTTGTGTTCTCCTACAATTTTTTTTTCTTTTAAATTTTGCACTGGTTCCTATGTGGGAGGCTAAGGTAAGAGTCTGAAGAATATGGAGTTTTAAGCTGAGAGGCTGCTGTGGTCATATTCTTTTCAACAAAAAACTTGTTCTCCCTCTAGTGTTTCACTTGCACGACTTTGTTCCATTTTGATTCTTTGTAAGATTTGTCTTCATTTCCTCTGTTCTATCAGATTCCTATATTTCCTTGTACCTTTGAGCCACACACCATTGTTTTCATCCTACTGCATGGAACAGTAGATGCTGTTCCAGCTTTGATATTAATTTCCTTTCTAGTATAGCAATTCCAAGCTGGAGTACATTAGCATTACTTTTCAATTTCAAAGAGAGATTTTGATCTCTGAGCACCCTTGCCACATGTCTGTCTGTGTTTTCTTGATAGTTTGTTGTGGGTGCTTTCAGTGTTAGGTTAGGTTTCTTCAGCCAGATTTCTGATGCAAATTGAAAAGGAAACAAGCAGTTAATTCTATGCTTCCCTTATTCTTCTGTAAACATGCCTAGTGCAATGTATTGCCTCTCAAAGTGCTCTTGCTTAATTAACATGCTTTAGTTTGTAAAGGATTGATTTGTTTGGCAGAATTATTGATAGTTGATTCTAGGAGTGAATTTTTTCTGGTATCCATTTGAAGAAATCTTACTTCTCTGTGTCTTTTAAACATTAATTTGTTTCTGTTACCATCAAATCTTAGTAAGTCTAAAGGATCTTCAGTGATCTTGTCAGTGCTGTTTGGCTGTACAATCCAAGGATGATATCTACTGTGTCTGTTTTATTAAAGCTACAGTTTACTTATGTAGCACATATGCAAGGAGCATCCATTGAATAGTCATCCTACTGTGATTATGTATTATGATTATACTGTAAAGAAAACATACCTTCTAGGGGTTAGGAAACCAAGGCTCAGATTCCACCTCTGCTGTTACCTACCTCTGGGCTTGTAGGCAAGTCACGTCCTTCTGATGGCCTCCTTGTCTGTAAGGGGGCGAACATTCTTGCCTTCTTTGTCACCAGGCTGTTATGGATAGCCATGTGGAATCACGAATTGGTGGTGGGACAATCCCATTCCTGCCCAGCATGGCCCCAGCCTGGCACTGTACTGCTTCCATCTACCTTTGTAGCCTGGTCTTCAGCCATTCCTTTATATGATTGGTGCTGCGGTGAACTTTTATTTCATGCACACGTATTAGCCTTCGTACCATGTGCTGCCATCTCTCCTCGGTGCTCCCGCCCTCTGGAATGCTCTGGATATGCCCCTCAAGACTTCACCCAGCTTCCCAGCTACACTTTGAATGGCTTCTCCCTGTGAATTCTCCCTTCTTCCTAATCTGAAATAGCCTCTTAGCAATCATTGATACCTTATCACTTTCTGGTCACAGTGTTGAATTATAAGTCAGTCATGTATGTGTCCTGTGTTCCTGACTCAATTAAAATTGAGGGTCAGGATCCTGTGTTTTGGCATCTCCTACCACACTCACCATTGCTCTTGTATGGATCCGGAGTTTTCAGATGTCCACTGGATTGCCTTTGATAAATCAGGAACCCCCCTCCCCCCGAGCCTTGGTTTCCATATTTGCATAATACTGGGGTGATCCCTGAGGTCCCTTTCAGCTTCACCCATAGAGGATGACATGATTCTGTGTTGAAATGTGAGTTGGGCATACTTCAGTCTTATTGTAAACAGTGAAGACGGACCCCCCTGGGTGGCAGGCAGCAGGTGCTGCTTCTGTAGTGAGTCAAGGATGTGCCCCACGTTGTTGGGAAGCCACCTGTACAAACACGCACCATACAGAGTGGTAAAGGGGACATTGTCATATACATGAGAATTGTGGGGATTAAGTGAAGAGCTGGTAACCCAGGAATAGAGAGGGGAGCTAGTACATTCTGTGGCAATGGGTCGTAATGGATGAGTGAGCAGGAGTTTGCTGGGATGTTGGGTGGGAAGTGCCTCCAGGTAAATGTCCAGAAGAGTCCAAGAACCTGATGTACAGGGGAGCAGAAGAGCAGCTGTGTGGATGTCTCCCGGGCCCGGTGTGAAGTGTGGGTGGGGATACAGACGATGCTGGTGGAGATGCCCGTTAGCCAGGTGGAGATAACAGAGCTTGGGATCCTAGAGAGAGCTGAGTGGGTGCCAGAGAATCTATTTCAGAAGCAGTCGATAGCATGAGAGGACAGGAAAGTGGCCATAGCAGAGGATCTTACCTGCCCATCAATCACCCAGAAGCGTCCTAAAATTCAGAGTCCCAACTCCACTCCCAACAATTCTGATTCCATAAATCTAGAGTGAGGCTCAAGGGTTTGTGCTTTAATAAATTATCCCAGTCTTCTGACATAGGTGGCCAATGTACCATACTTTTGAGTATGTGTTGAATTGTCCCTGAGAACTTTGTAACCTAAGGAATTATAAAATTTGCACTGATGCGCATTTTTCCTGGGGAGACAGATCATGGATCACTCTGTGCAGATTCTCAGAGAGATTCATAAACTCCCCAACATTTCAGAATCAGCAGGCTAGGACAAAAGCATGTAAACCATGAATGAGAACAGTACCAGGGGTTAGGGAAGTGAAAGCTTACTGCCCGGTTTGTAAATTGGGATTTGTTTGTGTTAATATCTCAGTGTTTAAAGGAGATGCAGCATTTGGTAGACCTGGCGATTTAACAGTTTGTCTGTAATAGGTTTTTTTTCCAAGCAATTCAAGTCCACATTTTTTTCCTGACCTAATTAAATCTTCTGATTTCCCCTGGGTTTTATTTTTTAATTCTGAAGTTAGCAATATATTAAAGTTTAATAGGATGAAGGTCTTTATTGAGAATTATCAGTAACAGTGCACCATTTTGTTCTCCTGTAGTTGAGGTCATGACTGCACTTCTGTGATAAACATCTCTCTGAAATTTATACAGCATGTGGGGAAAAAACTGAGATTGATGCAACTTGGTTTTTACTACCAACCTCAAGCATTTTTGCATCAGTCAGGTATACTGCTGGAAAGGGGTGTACACTCCCTCATTCTTTCAAGGGTAAAATGACCATGTTGTTTCTGCTGGCAAATTCAGTGCATCAGATGAGATGTAGTGACTCCAGTGGAGGGACTTTGTGATCAGGGACGTGTTTTCCAGTGATGGCTGAAGCAGAGCTATCAGTTGATAACTGCAGCCTGTTCCCAGCAGGGGGTCGTGGCTCCCAAAGTGCCACATTAGAGCATTGGTTTAAACACCACAGAAATTGAGCTAGTCTATGAAGCTTTCTCTAGGCAAACTTCTAGCCCCATGAAGGGTTACTGTTTCTTAAGCCCAGTCAATACTATATTGATCCACTAAGGGTTTATTCTCTATTCACAACATACCCAGTACTAGGTTAGATATTGTTAAGTGTCCAATATGGCTGAGAGCCAACAATAAGCTTACTTAAAGGGCATTCCATAAGAAAGAGAGATCCAAGCCACATATAATCAAGTATAAAATTACACACTCAGACTATTGAAACCAACTAGTTGGTGACACTTTGGTTAACTTATCCCAGCCACCACAGCTTCTTACAAGAGGTCAGTCATATGAAAAATAAAAAGCTTCACGAGAAACAGAACTCTTCATTTTCCTGGCTTTACATTAAACATATCCTCATGAATAGTTTCTGGAAGCAAATAGGGCTCATCCCAGGCATATTATGAAGTCACTGAATTCGATATTATCTTCTGTTTTTGAATGTATTTCCAACCTACTTTTCATATGTCTGATGTCCTTATGTAATGTTTATCAAAATAAGTATCTAGTATCTAGTTATTTATACTTGCGGATTATTTGTGTGGGACTATGCACAATAGGTCTAAATAAATAATTTTTGGAGTAGATATGGTTAGAAGACTGGCTGTATAAATCCATATTTATACAGTGTTTTTTTGAGTTTTAGGTTTTGAGCCTCTTTGTTGTAGACTGAAAAATATAAACTTATTCAAATAATTTTAAATATTAGTAAGCAGATGCTGAAAGGGGGGTGGGTTAAGGAGAGCCCTACTGAAATTATACTTTACGTGTTCTTAAATGTTCCTTTCAGCAAATACGACTTGATCATTTTGGATTAACTGGGACAGGAACAATCACCCCAAATGGGTCCCAGCCTACATAGGATTGAGAATACTGGATGCCTTGTCCTGCGACCTTGTGCTTCTTGCTTTTACATAGCTCAGGAGCCTGGCCAGCCCTAGCACCCATCTTCATATCACGAGGGTCTCTTCTGCCCCCGTAAAACCTCCCCCTAAACCTTCTCCTCTTGCTTTAACACTGAGCTCAGCCATCCTTTTCGCTTGTATTATTTAACATTATTTTATTTTGTTTTTATATTATAACAGTCCACCAATATACAACACCACATTTTAACCTCTGTTACATCACTGACAAGGAATTATTGTCCTTAAGAAAAGAGAGGGCAGGTGCAGTGGCTCATGCCTGTAATCCTACCATTCTGGGAGGCCGAGGTGGGAGGACTGTTTGAGGCCAGAAGTTCAAGATCAGCCCAAGCAAGAACGAGACCCCATTTCTACACAAAATGGATACATTAGCTGGATGTAGTGGTGTGAGCCTGTAGTCCCAGCTACCCAGGAGGCTGAGACAGGAGAATCACTTGAGCCCAGGAATTTGAAGTTGCAGTGAGCTATGATGATGTCACTGCACTCTAGCTTGGGTGACAGAGAGAGACCTGTTTAAAAAAAAAAAAAGAGAGAGAAACGTAATAGAATATGACCTTAGAGGTAATCTGGGCCTGAAGTTGTCAAATACTGTTAAATATTACACTTTTTTGTGGTCCAACTCTTTTGTTGCCCATGGAATCCCAATGTTTAAAGTAAATGAAAGTTGAATATATCTGGTTGAAACAGGGTTCCAGAAGTGCCTGCAACGGGCATACCTTCAGGATCTGGGAGAGTCTGAGGGTTCCCAGAATCACAGTTTGAAAAAGCAGTGATCTGACTCATCCATGCTATTTTATAGGCAGGATGCTGAGATCCAGAAAAGAAAGAAAGCCACCATTTACCTATTTGTTAGATAGATAGGTAAGTGGGTAGGTAGGTGGATAGACAGGTATGTAAGTAGAGAGATAAATAGTATAAGATGTATGTAAACACACCCACGCATATATAAAATCATTTACTTTTTTGACATTCTAGAAGATGGATGGTTTTATAGATGAACAGATGAGGAAGGCTTTTAAGTTGATAGGTTTGGGACTCACCTTGGCTCTTTCTGGTGGCAAATCTACCTTCTTTCTGTCAGATCTCCACTCTGCTGGCTGGTTGCCTTGTCCAAAGCCACCCACAGGCAGGGGTAGGACTGGAACGTACACCATTTGCTTCTTGATCCGGGGTGGTTCTCTCAGCCCACCTGTTCTCTTTAGATAGTGGTAAAATAATACATGCTAAAAAGTAAATAGAATATTGAATAAACACTCAATTAGAATAAGAAAAGACACTCCAGCTGTAGTTGACCTTGAGAAGGATAAATGTTCTTAGTTCCCTATATTTTAGCAACTAATCTGTCATGTAAAATGAGTGGAAGGAAAGCTGATTCACAACAATTTTTGTGCTAAGTATTGCTCTTAGCTTGGGAAATTTTGCATGGAATCCAGCTTTCTGATTTTTAAAATTATATAATGAATTATTTTTCTTTAAAGCATACTTTTTTATGGCCTGAGTGTTGAAATTTGGCAGCAAATAAGTATTATCTACTTTTACGTTTCATAAATTTGAAAGATATATAATATGTAATCATTGACATTCTTTTTATGTTTAAAACAAGAAACCAAACACAACTGACTGAGGCATTACACCAGAGTTCCAGTGTGATACACATAAAATCCCTGCAGTTTTGTTGACTTATGCTGAGGTCTGCCAAATTACGGCCTTTTTATGCAGCATCTTAGAATAATAGGCCGTTGATATCTTAGTAGATTCTCACATCTAGTTGCTGACTCTCTGGTTTTCTTTTTTATCTGGACCATTTAGGAAAAGGAGACCTTAAGGATGAGTTTTTATTCCTTCTCTTGGCTCCTACAGCATTTTGCATATTTCTCCTTTTTAACTCCTCTGTGTTCCCCAAGTTGTCTTCCTTGAGGACAGGGACTTCTTTTTCATCCTGTGTCTGTTTCCTCTTACCCTCTCCCTTTTCCTCCCTAGTGCCTGACTTAATGTCTGACATGGAAGTCCCTAGTTAGGAGGCATGAGGGTGACAGGGAGGGAGGGAGATGCCATAATTTATAGCAACAAGGCAAGAACTCTAGAATCGGGATTTCTTCTTCCTTTGGTGTAGCCGGAGTGTTCTGTGAATACAGTCCGTTAGATATATTTTCTTTGGTGTTCCTTTCTAGTAAATACAGAGCAATAAATGGTTTTTGTTCTTACCTTTCTTGCAAAAAACTTTACAAATTCTATTAAATCCAGCAAGTATTTAATGGGTAGCAAGCCTCTTTCTAGGACTGGGGAAACAGATATGAACAGAACATCATCCTAGTGCAAGGAGCTCACAGTGTAGTAGAGAAGACAAGCATGTCCACCGTTATATTGCCTTACAGTATGAGAAAGACATCAAGAGGGCCTATATATGTTTTGCACTGATGGCTATTACATGGGCAGAAGTGATTGTTTTATCTGTGAGAAGGTATCAGCAACAGGTATCTAGGAGAGGTGGCCTCTGAGCTGGGATTTGAACAGTACACGGGCGTTTTCCAGGCAGACTGTGGGGTCGGGAGGGGAGTGCTCAGCAGGTGTGGGGACTGCGTGAGCAGAGCAGTACCACGTGGGCGGCACAGTCATGAGGGTGAATCTGCAGATAGTTGGAGATTACTAGGTATAAAGTTAAAGGGTAGTCCTGGAAAGGAACGAAGATAAAGAGATAGGTAGGGGTCAAATCAGAAAAACAACATATATCACTTGATAAAATTTGAATATTGTCCCCTAGGCAGGGAGGAGCTGATGAATAGTTTTAAGTAGGAAGACTCAACGTATACCAGGTCTGTGATCCCAGGTAAGCATAGTCAGCCGTACTTTTTCCTTATAATTTGATTCTACCCAATGAATGTAATGCATAGACAAAAAGTTCATTGAGGAAGTACATTTAGTTGAGTTTAGTGAAGATGGATGTTTTAAGCTGAATACATAAATAACGTGGCTTGGCTGTACTGTACATTGGTGAGTTCAAAAGTTTATTTTTATCAGCTGCCCCAGATAATGATTTTATGTTACCAAAATCATCAAGAGATGGATCTGTACATGATACTAACCTGCCAGGAGCACCACTGGGCATAAAATGAAAGTCTACTTTTTATTAATTTTCTGGGTATCTCTGACCAGTAACCAGGATCATTTTCTACCTAGGGTATCTCTTCTTGTTGAGTAGTTCCACTTAGGAGAAAAATTACAGATCAGGGGTTTCTTAGCATGAAATTAGAGCAAAGCATTAAATACTTTGATCCAGCTGCTTTTCTGTTGTCCGTATTCACCTGGGAGGTATTTATGACTAAAAAGAGTTATTTAGAGCCGTGATCTCCAAATCGCTTTCTTCACACCCTTTTTGAGGAATATAGTACAATCCATTCATGTATGGAAGAAAATATTTGAATTTCAATGTATTTATATTTTCTAGTAACACTTTAAAAGGCCAATTATGTGCATGCGTATCAGAGCCTATGCAGAGCAGCACATGTATATAATTTACAAATAGACAAACATAGGCTATTTGTGCCTTTAAAAAAACTGATGTCTTCTTAAAAATGTTTGAAACTACTGCTCTCTAGAGCACTCTTTCTAAAATAGGTTAATGATTAGGTTATTCCGGGACCTTTTTTAAAAACCACAGATTCCTGGGGCTGCTCCCAGAAGATTCTAGCTAAATAGGTTGGTCTAGAATAGTGATTACCAAACATTAGTATGCATCAGAGTCACCTGGAGGGTTGTTAAAGCAGGTTGCTGGGCCCCACCCCAGAGTTTCTGATTCAGTAGGTCTTGGATGAGGCCTGAGAATTTGCATTTCTAAGGAGGTCCCAGGTGATGCAGCTGGTCCAGGGACCCACTTTGAGAGTCACTGCTCTAGTTTGGCACTCAGGACACGAGCAACTCCAGAGAACAGGTGATAAAGACTGATCTAGTTTGATTGCCTTCTGTCCTAGACATTTCTGGCAGATATTTTATCTTTTTTTTTTTTTTTCATTTCTAACTCCTATTTCTGTGGTAGAGGCAGACAAGTTTTTTTTCACAGTAGTTTTCACTATTGTGGTATAGATACCAGTGTTATATTCAGGTGGATTCAAATTGACTTATGGAATTCAAATGGTTTAATTAAATCCAGTAGCAGCTCTATGAGGTACTTATTTGTGTATGGAAAAATTGAGATAGTTAAGTCTTTAATAATTTGGCTGGATCTATATAATAATAATTAGGAATAAAAATAACACCATTGCTCATTTAAAAAAAAAAACAGATTTTAAGATCAGTAAGAAAAATACATGTTTGTTTGTTGCAATCCAGCCTTTAAAAAAATTAGGAATTGATAGATTGAGATGAAATATGAAGTATGAGGTAAATGTAATAAACCATAGAAGGTTCAAGAACAAGACAACTCATTTCCTTTGTATTATATAAAATATATCCATTGACAAAAAGCACTTCTTACAATAGAGCATAGCATTAGCCCTTTAAATGCCTGTGCAATGTGTAAAATCTGCTTGCTAGATTAAATTATGTAAAAGTATTTCTATAATGCTTAGTGTCTGATTCACTAAACATCACTGGCACACTCAAAGTTTAAGAGGCATTACATACTTTTATTGTTTGGCAGGCAATTAAATGTAGATGTCACTCTGATTTACAAGAAGAATGGAGGGGCTCTGCCATGTTGGTAGAGGTTTTTTTCTTTTTTAAACTCTTAATTATGTCTGTTATGTCTTTCTATTTATCCTTTGAATTGTGTAGTTTATAGCCATTTATCTTATACAGTTTTAAATTTGAAATAAATAGAACCATCTGAGATTTCATGTTATTTTAGGAAAATAGAACATATAACATTAATTCTTTTGGGGGGGTACTTTAGCACTATTTTTTGATCTGCCTTCTCTATAGAGAGATCCATTTAACACTTATGCATTTGATAAAGGCTGCCTTAAATGGGGTCATTCTGTATTTAGAACAAATGAGAAAAATGTTCCAGAAAACTCCTCAAGGAGTATCTGTCTTTTTACAAAATAACTTTAAATGGACTATAATTATAATAAGAAGAATGATTGCTAGAGTGTATAAATCAATTTAACCTGTTAAAGGAAGAACAGTTCAAAATATGTGTTATAAATTTATGAAATTAACATTTGATTGTTCTCCACTGGCTTCTTTTTTTTTTTTTTTACATTGAATTTTTAAAAATTATTACTTCAAAGTATTATGGAGGTACAAATGTTTTTGGGTACATGGATCAGTTTTGTACTGCTGATTTCAGGATTAAAAGTGTGCCCATCATGCAGGTGGTGCTCATTGCATCTGTTATGTAGGTTTTAGCCCATCTCCTTGTCCCCCCTCCCCCTGCTTGAGTTCCTTTGAGATTTACTTCTCTCTCTGCACATGTGTGCTCATTAGTTAGTTCCAATTTAATAGTGAGTACATGTGGTGTTTCGACTTCACTTAGGATAATGGTCTCCAGTTTCATCCAAATTGTTGCAAAAGGCATAAAGTCATCCTTTCTCATGGCTGAGTAGTAGTCCATGGTGTACCTATACCACATTTTGTTAATGTCATGAATTGATGGGCACTTGGGTTGATTCCAATTTTTGCAATTGTGAATTGTGCTGCAATAAACATTTGAGTGCAGGTGTCTTTTTGATAAGATGACCTCTTTTCCTTTGGGTAAATACCCAGTAGTGAGATTGATGGATCAAATGGTAGGTCTACTTTGAGTTCTTTGTGGAATCTCCATACTGTTTTCCATAGAGGTTGTACTAATTTGCAGTCCCACCAATGGCATATAAGCATTCCTTTCTCTCTGCATCCATGCCAGCATCTATTGTTTTTGGACTTTTTAATAAAAGCCATTCTGACTGGGGTAAGGTGATATCTCATTGTGGTTTTGATTTGCATTTCCCTGATGATTAGTGACATAGAGCATTTTTTCATGTTTATTGGTCATTTGTCTATCTTTTGAGAAACTTTTGCTCCTATCTTTTGCCCGCTTTTCAATGTTTTTTTTTTTTTCCTTGCTGATTTGCTTGAGTTCTTTGTAGATTTTGGTTATTAGTCCTTTATTGGATGTATAGCTTGTGAATATTTTCTCCCATTCTGTAGGTTGTCTATTTGCACTGGCTTCTTAAAAACAGCACTTTCAAGAGCTTATTTACAGTGCAGTACACTTAATCCATATATAAATACTACATGTTTACTTTTTTCTTTTTAACTTTCATTATAGAAGTGGGTGAAATGTGCAGACTGGAAATAGCAAGACTTTGGATATAGACCTTGGTTGAACTGCTAGCCCTATGCTGAGGTCCACGTGACTTTGGGCAAGATATTTGACCACTCTAAACTGCCGTTTGTAAAAATAAGAATGTATCGATTAGGATCCAGTCAGGAGACAGGAGCAACACAGTAATTTGAACAGGGAAAATTTAATATAAAGAATAATTGACTACTACAGGGTACTGGGATGTGAGAGATCGGCTGGTGCAACCTAACGAGTGCTCTAAAGCTGCAGTCTCCATTCGCAGGGCGTGGATGCGAATGGGCACAGGTCCGCGGCCTGTTAGGGACCAGGCTGCAGAGCTCTGCCCATCCCCTCCACCCAGCACCCCTGCCATCCATTGGAAAAATTATCTTCCATGAAATTTAGGAACCAGGGGGCCGCACAGCAGGAGGGGAGCGGCGGGCCAGGGTATTTGCAGCTGCTCCCCGTCGCTCACATCACCGCCTGAAGTCCGCCACCCCTCCACAGCCCCTCCCCGCCTTACCTCCCCCACATCTATGGAAAAATTGTCTTCCACGAAACCTGTCCCTGGTGCCAAAAAGGTTGGGGACTGATGCAAAGAAGAAAGGAATAGCAGGTATATGGAGCAGACACCACCCCAGGGTAGAGAGAGAGCTCCATGGATGAGCCCCTTCCAGGGCTGAGATCCAGTGCAGGGATGAGGCTCAGTGCACGACAGAAAAGTCCACCATTGGGAGGTAATGTGCCCTCTGGGTGGCAGCAAAAGCTGTTCGTGGGGGCTCCCCTGGAGGCACTCCACTACAGCACCACGGGAGCAGAGTGCAGGGGCGAGCTGCCGTCTCAGGGGAGCCAGGCACAGGGAAGGCCCCTGCACTGCGCTGAGGTACCTGCCAGGAAGCTCAGCGAGGCCGTCCCTCCTCCTGCAGGCTCTCTCTGGCGCCCTCTACTGACAAGGTTGACTTCTTGCCCACTGGGAAGCGCAACGTAGTCAAGAGGTCTGGATACATTTTTGCAGAGCAAGCAATGGAAAGTGGATTTAGAGCTGAGAGGTGTAATACATTGATAAGTGGGATATTGATGCTTGCCTCTAGAGTTCTTAAGAAAACTAAATGAGATAATAATACACGTAAATATTTGCGTCGTTTTTGTTATGCAGCAAGTTCTTTGAATCAGACATATTGAGACAAAAGTCTTATACTGATTGGGAAGAGTAAATAAAATAATAACTGTCTTGCCTTAGGTAGAATCTGGCTGGTACCTGGTCCATGTTCATGAAATGGTAGCTGTTAATACTAGAGAAGTTTGTAGCTCACAGGTTGTACTTTGTGTTAGTAGTGCTCTCACACAGTAGCATTGATTAATAACTTCAAGCTAAATAAACAGTCCTAGGCAATCTCTCTCATCCCAAAACTTTAAAGACTACAAGTAGCAACCTTTGAAGGATCCTGAAATCAATTTAGTGGATTTAGAGCCTCCTTGTAGAACAGAATGAAAAATAGTTGTGTATCTCAGTAGAGATAAATTTGGCTTGTAAAATGTATATTTACCAGTGCTGAGTCAAGATGTCATGACTATGGGTCTTAATCAAAAACAATTTTTTAATACTGCTCCAAGCGTTGGGCTCCAAGACTTGTCAATTTCTTTTGTCCGCAGGCCTGGAGCTTCAGTAGGATGTAGAATGACCACATGAAAGACCTTGTTAGGTTTCGTTTGGGGTAAGAGTGGACCATCTTCTCCTTTATAGCTTATACTTTAATGATTTCATACTATTCTTGGATTAACTGAATCATTCTCTGCTACTCCAAAAACAAAAGAAGGATAAATTCCCTTCAATATACAAATAACAATATTTTATTTTCATAAATCAAGATAGATCTTTATAGACAACTAGCCTTGTATCTAATAATTTCCAGGGGGGAAAAAAGAGTCCAGCTTTTCTAAATCGACAGCCATAATTTGTAGAGACTTCATTCATGTTTAGCTGGCTTATAGTTTTCAACCATAATGGAAAAAAAAAAAAATGTTCAGTGATTTAGTCACCTTTTGCAGATTGTTCATCTTGAGATATGCCAGGACAGGGCTGAATGTTTTGTGGGGCTGTGTTAAGATTGTTTTCATTGTTTAGATTGGTATTGTATTACACTTATTTTAAAAATTCCCAGGCAAAATTACAGCCAGATTCTTCATAGAATTTTGGGGGATCATTATCCATTCTTTTAAAAATCATTTTTTGGGTGCCTACCATAACCAGCTATAGGGAATACCATGGTGACTAAGATAGAGTTATAATCAATATTCTGCTTTTGAGCAGAATTCCTACCCTGTCTGGAGGCTTCCAGATACCTGTTCTTAAAATCTACAGTTTTCGTGAAAAAATATCAGGCCTAACTTTATGTCATCTGATTTCTACAGCACATGGGTCTGCGGTTCAATAACAGCACAGACTAGTTGCAATTTCTAGTTGGGGAGTAAATGCACAAACTCAAGACAGCCCACTAAGACATTGTTTAGAGAAGCGGTATCCGTAACGATAATTTTAAGGGATATTTCAGCTTTAATCTAGAATGCACTGAGCTCCCACATAATCAAGTTCGTGGCATTGGAGTTTGGTCACATGCTATCATGTTACTGAATAGGCCCTGAAACTCATTGCTCTGTTCTGACGGATGCTATTGAGAACTGTGTTTATTAATTTACATCGATTGCTTCTTACCAGGGTTCTGGGAAGATAGTTCTCTCTGAATTTAGGATTAGGAGTAGATGAGTCTTTTTTGGGTTTCCAGTTTGGGAGATACTATCATATCATAGCTTTAAGAATGCGCCCCCCCCCCCAAGACAGGATGCCTGGGTTCAAATCTCTGCTTCACTACCTTTCAGCTTTGAGACCTTGCGCAGGCTGTGTAACCTTCTGTGACTTGGTTTCTAAATCTGCAAAATGAGGATTGTAGTATCTACCTTACAGACTTGGTGTGAGGCATGTACAAGTTCTCAGTAAATGTTAGTCCCTATGCTAGTTTTAGTATTAATATTATTTTATTATTTTATAGATAGTGACTGTGAATTGTATAATCAATCACATTTCCCTCTTTGAACTAGCTGTGTCCCAAAACCGAAAGTGAAATCTGTACATAACTTCCAGTATACAAACCTAGTGACATTTTATTATTTGTGGTGGGTGAGTGGGTCGAGTTCTAGCCATATTCCTGGTGTCGTCTTATTCTTTTCTTTGCTCTACTTGCCTTGCCTTTTAAATTATACTTTTTAAAAATTTTATTAATCTAATTTTTATGTTACTGTTGTTGTACCGTATGTCTTGGAATACGCCATGCAGTACAGAAATCATCATCATTGTCAACGACCTAAGTAGTTGCCATCCATTGACACTTGATTTTGTGTAATAACTCATTCTTAACCCAGCACGTGTTGTGTATTGTGTTCGTAGTTCCTAAGGAAAAGCCTTTCTTAAGGTAGGATGGAAACGCGGGCGCGTGCACTCATCTGTGTGTCTGCGTGAGAGAGAGAGAGGGAATATGAATGATGTGGAACACCACCCCACTCAGCTTGAATTGCCTTTCCTCTATCTCACATATGACTTTTGGTTTAGTCCTGGTTCCTCTCCACAAAAGACAAATCATTTGCTTTGATTTGACAGTAGAATATATTAATAATACAGCCCTGGGCTGTTGGGAGACAGTTCACATGTGACAGTTGGAGAGAGATCTTGGGACGTCTGTTGCTGGCCACGTTCTTGTACATGATGGCAAAATTGTCTGTCTTATTCAGAAAATCAAGAAGACAGTGTTTTTGAAAATGCTTCCTTATCAAAGTTTTTCATTGGCCCCGGAAATATTGAGGTGAGAAACCTAGCTAACCACCTGTTCTTTGCACATCCATCCTCAAAAGCAGTACAAGGGGTGCTACCTGTGCGAATGCTCACGACTCTGTACCTTCTTATGAAAAGCATTTTTAAAATTTTCAATTATAAATTCCAACTAGTTGCAATGAAATGAACTCCTGAGAGTAATCATTGTGTCAGGTCTATATGTGAGAAGGATTTAAGAACTAATAACCGTGCTCATCGAACATGCCCGACTCGGTTATACTAACTCTATATTTGCTGCCTGATTTTAATCATCAGAAATAACTACATGAGGTACGCATTATCTCCATTTTATAGGTAAAGAAACTAGGGTTGAGAGAGGTTAAGTGATTTCTGTAAAATCACAGCACTAGCAGTAGAAGAATTGGGTTGTGCCAGTGTTTGACCCCGGAACCTGCACACTTGGCTACTACCCAAAGCTGCCTTGAAAAGTAAACACTTATCGTCCTCTCTTGTCATCGGTCATTTCAATTCTGATGGTCGTTCACTTTAATCTCATCTTGTTTTAGCTCAGTAAATCACCTTTGGTCTTTTGGGGGGCCCGTAATTATTGGACGAAGGCCGGCGGTAGATCCGAAGATTGGTGTTTAGGGGGATATGTCCTAGTTGGGCAACAGGAAATTCATAGTCTATCCCATTTTCCAGCGGCTCAATAATCCTTCATGGGCCCAGAAAGAACCATACCATACTTTGTATGTTTCATTTCAAGTGATAAAAACAGCTTTGTATAATGGGAAAATTATAACCTCTTCTGGGTTTACTCTCAGCCACGCGTGCAAGCACTCGCCTTTGTAGCTGGTTCTGTCTTCAGTGCCAGCAGTCGTTTTGTAAACAGTTCTTTAGCCAGCCTTAAGTTGTTCTGTGGATCCTTGTCACTGTTTCTCACCGTTTGAGATTGCACTACAGGACTGTCATCGGGGTACTATCTCTGTTTCCACTGGAGGACCCTTTTCTGTCAAAAGGGTGATTTCATTTTTTCGAGTATTATTAGTGCTAGTGCTGTTTGGGCTTATTCCTACAGTTCTGAAGCTATTTTCTACATAAAAATTAGAGTTTGCAACCAAGTGAAAATATTTCTCATAAATGTTCGCATAGTCTTCTAACATTTCCTGTCTCAAATTGGAAAGTTGTTAGTATTATGCACTTTAAACAAATCCACTTTGTTTCCGAACTTGTTAAAACTCAATAAGAAGGAAACATAAACGACCAGTTGTTGTCAAGATGAAATATTGAATTAATGCTGTATCTTTTATTATGACTCTTTTGTTCCCAGTGGAAAGTTTCATTGAAATGAATACTCTAGAAGTGTTACAGAAGACAGTGTCCAGGGCCACTAATTTCATCATGAGGCCTGGAGCTAATGACTAAGAAAAGCTAGAAAGCTGGGAGAGACTGTTTAACACAGTCTGAGTTTCCTTGACTCTACTCTGTTTAACATTTTTTTTTGAGACGGGGTCTCACTTTGTTGCCCAGGCTGGTCTCAAACCTGTTTACTTTTTGTTTGTTTGTTTGTTTTTATTTTTGTTTTATCAGTGACTTAGAGGAGGATGTAGAAATCATGCTCATCAAATTTGCAGATAACACAAATCTAGGTAGGATGACTATTATCTAAAGGACCAGGATAACGGGCTGGAATGATGCACTGAAAACACAAGATGGGATTTAGGACAAACAGTCCTGATTTGGATTTGGAAAGTCACTGACCTTATTACAAAAGCAGGGCAGTGGCTCGAAGGCAGTGGTATGGGATTTCAGAGTCACTGAAAGCTTTGAATGGACCAGCATCCTGCCTGGACTCTTGTAAAGACGACAACATGGTCAAGGGCCCATTGAATTCTGAACATCTACCAGGATGCTAAAAAGGTCAAAAACATTTTAGTAGGAAGAATTTGAGGGAAGGGAGCAAAGCATATTTTGCTTGGAAAAACGAAGACTTAGAACATGACAGCTCTTTTCAAATAATCAGCTTTCCTGTGCAAGAGCCGAAATTATTTTCCCATTTCTTCATAGCATACAGCTGAGATAAATGGGTATGCATTGCAAGAAGTAGAGTTTGGGGCTTTTTAAGGTGGAGTTTTCTACATGGTAGAGATGCTTTACAGAATTCTGAGTGCCTCATCTGTTGAGAGGCTGGCTGGGCAGGAGGCTGCAGAATTGACCTAAGCATTTGGATGGAAGTTGGACCTCTAACATCTGTTACCCCTCGGAGGTTGTACGATGGCTGTTTTGCTTATCTTCTTGCCACCAGGGCATACATTGCAGATGTAGTGTAAAAATATTATTAAATTGGTGTTTTCTTGATGACAACTCATAATTCTCATTGGCAAGCAATTATAATTTTAAAAATTAACAGCATTATAGAAAGGATAGGAGAATTTTCATAATAAATAACACGATCAGTACAATCCACTCACTTTCCCCCTGTGAAGCACTGGGGAAAAGATCTGATGCTGTAAAAAGTAACAGGAGACATTTAAGAGGATGTGGGTGGGGCTTAAAATCAGACTATGCTGAATGCTGGTGGTGCTGAAACAGCAGAATCGCTGCGTAGATACTGGCATTTTCTATTCTGTATTTCTTTGTTTAAGTAGTTTCATTTCTACTACCAAAATTAAGCAAGTGTTTACCATGTTTACTTTTGCATTTATTTTTCCCTTTAAAACTTGTGTGGACTGTAAGCGAATTTCTCTCTCTTTTAATTTTGAGACCTCAAATCTCCAAAGTATTGCAAATGTGAAACCTGTTCCTATGTTAGATTTAGAATAATTCTTTGAAAAATACTTTGAAAGCTGTGTCCATGCTTTTTACTGCATCTTATCTCCTATCACTGTGCCAGTATTGTGGTGACAGCATTCCCCTTTTAATTTTTTTGGACAGATTGTAATTTTTTTCCTATTGAAAACACATTGAATGCTTAAGGCAGTTCTATTAAAGTTTCAAATACAAGATCAATTTTTCAAACTCCTATACATCTGGAAAATAGGAATTTTAAATTTGCTTGGGTCTTACTTTCTACGGCTCCTGCCAACATTAGATTCCTTTTGGAGAGCTGTGTAGCACAGCAGCGTGGGTAAGACATGACCAGTAGCACCCAGCAAGAGTCAGGTCCACAGTTCCTGAGCAGAAAGGTACAATCAAATGTGGTTTGGCATCAAGTAGGTGTAGTTTTCCTGCAGTCATTGTAGCTTATTCCAGAGGTTTGTTTTTTATTTACACTACTTTTCATTTTTTTACATTTTAGGTGGTTGCCTCTTTGATGAACCATATAGCACATGTGGATATAGTCAAGCTGAAGATGATGACTTCAATTGGGAACAGGTGAACACCTTGACCAAACCAACTTCCGATCCATGGATGCCATCAGGTTTGCTTTAGTTTTAAGTTTTCTTTTTAAAATAAAAGGCACACAAGAGTCTTGGTCATTCCATGCTGAATGATTGAAGGTGTTGGTCTTTGAGTGTGTCAAAGTAGGATTTGCCAGTGAGGGTGGTACAGGTAAGAGGACTGGTTATAGGAGTTTTAACTTCTCTCCCTTTGAATCCTAACTAACGTTTACCCTTTGTCACTTCCCTCTTGTCTTTGGGTACACCTTAGCTGGATTAATGGGCATTGGCCAGTTGATCCTTCTCTAAGCAGCAGATATTGGAAGTTGATTGATGTCTATTCTGGCAAATGTGTGGAATGGCTGGAACTCTGGTTGAAGAATACAAATAACAGTCTCTATCTGTCCCGGACAGGAGACCTTGGAGGTGGCTTAACCTTTCTCCCTCGGGCTCACTTGGCACCTGGGAGATCTAGGAGGATGTCCAGTGATCTCGAAAGTGTTCTGAATGTAAAATGGTGATGTATATATACATGTGGATGTTTTTTCCACCGTAGAAGTGCTTAGTGAATTTCCTGATGAGTGAAAGACATGTGTTCTATTGGACAGCAGCAAGAATTTTACTCGTTTGGAGGGCAGAGTAGGAATAGGAAGAAGGAGACAAGTGAACTCTAATCACGTTGGAACCTGATCATTTCAGTGGACCCTCTTTTCAGGCTGTGACGCTGGGCATCCCTGTAAAATTTTAGATCTGTAGGTTTGTCGTACTCATGGGATGATGAGTGTGTGCCCCATTCAGGATTCAAACTGTAAAACATGTTGTGATTTGGATTTCAAATAAAGCAATTCTTACACTTTTATGACTATAAAGTTTTTAATTAATGCCCCAAGTGTAGGAATAATTACATTTAGTAAGTACTCTTGTAAATGTAGCTTTTAAACATGACACGGAGTTTAACATTGTTCTCACTAAGCCTTAGCGGTTGTGATGCCAGCTGTGCTCCTGCCCTCTCTTTCCCACCATTAACTCCTTCTGACTTCAAAGAAGCGAGCACTGAGCTCTTTGGCACTATGGCTTTGCCAGACGTCAAAACCTTTGTAGCTCTTGGCTATTTCCCTACAGCTCACATTCTCCTTTTTTGTCTCTCTTGGTCTCTTGTATGCACGTGTGCTTTTGAATGTGCCTGTGTTTGAATCATCAGTACGCTTTAGTTGGTTTTCCAATTTCCAGCTCCGTCGTCCGTTCTTGTCAGTGATGGGGAGAGGGAAGAGAACACAGCCGTGCTCTGTGCTCCCATTGCACCGTCCATTCTCCCAAACAGGTTTTTCACCCTGAAGGCCTTTTGGTCTTCTCCTGCCGTCTTAAGAGTCGCCAGCCCGTCCGGAAAGGCTGGGCTGGCCGAGGCCACAGGAGTGGGGAGGACCCTTGGAGTTAGTCCCGGTAGATTTCTCCACAAGAGTACACTCACGCTTACTTTGTATATCATCTTCTTATTTGAGGAAAAATTTGTAATTTTTCACATTAGGTAGTTGATTTTATTGTTGGTTATCTTTAGATTGAAGCACGACTTGGAAAACTTAACTTTTAAAAAGAAGCCCCAGTATTGCAGAATCTTCTTTAGCTTCTGCTGATTTTATTTTTGGCACAAGATGATCCACCTCCCTGGATAAAGGAGGCCAAAGGAATCCCTTCTTGTCACCAGGTCCTTTGCTGCTTTGTCATGTCTCATACTGCCATCTCAGACTAAGTTGTCCACTTTTAAAATATAGAGAGGATGGGTTTCTAACCAGAGGCCATTAAAACAATGGTAATCAAGCTGAGAGCCCAGAAGTATCCTGGAACAACCAGTTAAGTAACTGAAGGAACAGAGGGGGAGTGACTTTGCATATATATGGCTTTCGAAGGCTCTTCTGCCTTGGGAAGAATGAAGTGGGGCTATGCACATGTTTTGCTTTAATTTTTTCTGCTTCTGTTGACTAATAGAATACATGGTGATTAATATTTGGCCTTTGTAGCTTAAGGTCTCTGTAGGTTGCATCTTCTAACACTTTTGCCAGGTCTAACTGTTTTCTGATAGCTACAAAAGGTGTGCCCTGGACCCTCAGCCCCAACTCATTGTTGGACATGTGGGTGGTTTGGGTGCAGCATGTGAGTGAGGAAAGGGAAGGCCCAGCAGTCCCCCGCCCTCTGACTCTCCTTATGTGCATGGGTGCAGATGAGATTTCTGAAAATTGATAGTCGTTCCATCAGATGAAATTTTTTGCCATAGTAGAGAACTGCAAATACTGGTATTTCTTTTTTTTATTACTCATTAAACAAACTTTAGTCTTAAAAATTTTTTGAGCCTTAGTGTATGCTAAACATGATGCTAATTACTTTTAGAGATGAAGGATCATAAGACGTGATTTTCTCTTTATGAACTTTTACCTACTTGGGAAAAAGTTACAAAAATACCGTTAGTGAACAATCTATAATAAAATGATACATAATTAAGTGTGATGTAGACTGGAAGTGTTCTATGAGCAGTTTTCTTAGTGGAAGCCCACTGTATTATAAAAGGATATAGAGTTGTGCCCAGCTGACTTATCTGTCCAAAGTAAGAAGTTAAATTCTCAGTGCAATATTGTTAGAAATAGGGACATATCATATTATAATCTTGCATATACTATCCTAAGATACGGATTTTAAAACTGAGTTTCTCATATGTATGTATATATGCATACATACATATATATATATGCACACAACCATATGTTTTAAAATACTACCTAGTTTCAAGAGTTTTCTCCTTTTCCTTCTTTTTCTTACCCATTTCATCTTCTGCCTTTACTATGAATGTGTGCAACATGACTTATTCCTCTCAAAAACAGATTCCAAAGCTGGTCCTCTCATGTTAAAACAGAAATTAATTTTATGAATTTCTCAGGGTGAATGTGTGGCAAATCAGATAGAACCATAGTTTTCTGAGGGTTAATTTTTTAAATCTTTGCTATGTTGCTTGATTTGTTCTTGCATGTGCCTGTATATGTGGTCCTATAATGTCTCAGATTAAGAGTTGGCGAACTATGTTCTGGTCAAATTCAATTTTCGCTGCCAGGTTTTGTGTGGCTTATAAGTTAAGAATGTTTTTTACATTTTTAAATGGTTGGAAAAACCCCAAAAGAATTATAATATTTTGTTACACATATAGTTCAAATTACAGTGCCGACAAACAAAGTTGTGTTTTGTTTTGTTTGAGATAGAGTCTTTTTGTGTCACCTGGCTAGAGTGCAGTGGCATCATCGTAGCTCATAGCAACCTCAAACCCCTGGGCTCAAGCGATTCTCCTGCCTCAGCCTCCTGAGTAGCTGGGACTACAGGTGCATGCCACCATGCCTGGCTAATTTTTCTATTTTTAGTAGAGATAGGGTCTCACTCTTGCTCAGGCTGGTCTTGAACTCCTGGCCTCAAGGAATCCTCCCACCTCAGCCTCCCAGAATGTTAGGATTACAAGCGTGGGCCACCACGCCTAGCCATAAACAAAAGTTTTATTGGCACACAGCCATACCCATTTGTTTAAATATTGTCCGTGGCTGGTTTCAAGGTACAGGCAGAGTTGAATAGTTGCGAAGGAGACCATTTGGTCCACAAAGTCTAAGATACTTACTTTCTGGCCCTTCATAAAAAATGTTGACAGTCCTTGTCTTAGACCATTTTGGCATCAGCATATAATTGTTGTTTTGGACTCTTGGTTTATATTGTTATTTCCTGTATTTATATTTATTAATATACAAACATTTCACATTTTATTTCATTTTCAGATTGTGTGTTTTCCAAATATTGGGCTATTAAAATCCTTAAGAAAAAAGAACATGATTAGGGATTTTTTCTATCTTTCCCTTAAATTTGCTATCTGTTGAAAAAGCATTGTGATTTTTTTATTTTTTAGTACCAAAATCTTTGTCATACTACTATAATTCTCATAAGCAAATAATCCATCAAGATGAATTTAAAAGTTATGAAAAACTTTTAAATTTTTACTCCAATTTTTAGCTTTTTACTTTTTCTGTGTCTTTTTTTAAGTCAGTGGTCCAGCATGTAGTATTTGTGTCTCTGTATCTTCATGTGTAAGGTTATTTTTAACCACATTTTAAAAAATTTAAATACTGTTTGAAACCTTATGCAAGCTGCTTGATACCTACTCTGAGGCTGTGATGCTAACTCTGGAAATATGTATTTAAGGCAAATAAATGCCAAATGACATTTACATTTTTGTATTTCAAGTCAACATTTATGTTATAGTGGATTAAACTTTTACAGCTAGCTCTGAACCGTAACGGTTTTCTTGATGGTGAAACTATGCTAAAGCCAGTTTCTCTTTTATTGATAAGTGTGTGATTTGTTTCATATCAGTTGATCTTCTCCATTAGCAATGGGGAAATTTCTTAAACTTTATCATAAAGAATACTACTTTGAGCACAAGATTCTTGATTAAGAATCCAAATACTAACCTGGTACATTTTGTTAGCACTGTTGCATTCTACCACTTTATATACTGTAGCACATTGTATAATTATCACACAGATTAAGAAGTGTTTTATGATGTAAGAACAACTACATGATTTGACAATGGTAGATTTTTAAATATTTTGTTACTGTGCAATATTCGTACCTTCATAGTACAGTTCTATAAAATTCATATATGTTTAATAAGTTCTGTATCTTAAGTATAAAAATGTGACCCTGTTTTATAAAAAAGAAAGAAAATATTAAACACTGTCCCCATCCACGGTATTAAAAACATGTAGGTAGCTTATAACCATAGCTATTTGATACTCATAGAATTGACATTTATTTATACCCCATGTTGTTCCCTTAAGTTAAACCATACTTCTAAAAAGGCTGTAATTAAGTGTAATTGTATCCCGGTGTTGGGAAAACATAATTCTCGTAGTGCCTTTCCAGGTAGAATAGCACGCGACTATATAGGACTCATTTAGCTTTCCGTGTCTTAGTTTTACATCCTGGGGATTGAGAATGGCGTTGCTGACTTTCGTGGAGATGCCGCGACTAAGAATTGAATCGTGTCTGTCGGTGCCCACGTGAGCGGCAGGGCGGCAGGAGTTCCGGGATGGAGCAGCAGTGTGCATTCTTAGTGTGATGACCCAGAAAATAGAAAAATGACTACATATATTTGTTTAGACTCAATTTCACATTTGGGAAAGAAGATGGATTGACAGACAAAGTAATTGAAGTTTTCCTTTGGGTGCGTTTATCAGGCATATCTTCCTTGTGCTAGGGAAGCCTTCCCTGTTTATTCACACTTCAGGGCTTATGCAGGGCTTAGTAAGGAAGAGAAGATGACTATGGGCTCGAAAAGACATTTGCCCCCTTAAATTGCAGTGTGTATCCAGGGAGAGATATTTTTGGCACAGAATATTCAGACAGTTGTCTAATTATCTTATTCATTCTTTCAATCAGTCAACATTCAACAGATATTTATTAAACACCTGCTGTGTGCTAGGTATTGTTATAGATGCTTGAGATTCTTCACTGAGAGAAACAAATAAAGATCCCTTCCTCGGTGCACCTTACATTCTCGGTCTGGTAAGATCCTTCTTAGATGGGCAAAAGATTATATGCTAGAATACCATGTTTTCCCTCATTTATTAATGACTTTCTGGTGGTGAATATTTAAAAGGTAATCCAAAATCCACCTGATTAGACCCAGCACACCAAAGCATCACATTTAGCTTTCCTATATGCTTTGTCCCTTAAAAAAGTAAAACAAAAGCAACAGCAAAAAAGTCTAAATCATGGCTGGGTGCAGTGGCTTACGCCTGTAATCCTAGCACTTTGGGATGCCGAGGCAAGAGGATCACTTCAGGCCATGAGTTTGAGACCAGCTTGAGCATAACCAAGACCCAGTCTCTACAGAAACACAGAAAAATTAGCCAGGTGTGGTGGTACACACCTGTAGTCCCAGCTGCTTGGAAGGCTGAGGCAGAAGAATTGCTTGAGCCCAGGAATTTGAGGTTGCTGTGAGCTATGATGATGCCCCTGTACTCTAGCCTGGGTGACAGAGAGAGACCCTGTCTCAAAAAAAAAAAAAAAAAAAATCTAAATCTGTCTGCCTTATGAAACAAAGTAATCTTATACATGGAAATGACATTGAGCAAGTGACAACATTTGCTTTTTTGCTCTATGTAAAAAAGGAGGTCCTGGGAGATTGGGTGGCATTTCCTCATTTTACCCCAGAGGAGACCGAAGTTCAGAGAAGGAAAACTTGACCCAGGCTTATAGGTGAGGAAGGCAGCTCCACTTTTGTTCTTCTGAGTATTCCTGAGTGATCTGCCCGCGCGAGTGCATGCATCTAGTGAAGGGCCGTCTTTGATTCCAGCACATCCATTCGGATCTTCTCAAATGAACGTACAGACTGTCTGCCATGGGGGCTGCATGCTTTGCCAGGGCCAGCTGCAGGCTCTACCACTGCCATGTAACTGTTGACCTCAGGCAAGTTCCAAAGCTCTCGGTTTTACAGTCTTCTCATCTGTAAGATGTCAGTTATTTACATATGTGTGTGGAATGACTACCATGGCCTGGCTATAGCAGTAGAGTTTCTGTCCTCTTGAAGATTAAATCCCACAAAGGAAGAGGCATTCCACTGAAAAGCAGAGAGAATATATCGTAATGGTGGGCAGTGCAAGGAGCAATGAAGATAAACTAAATCAGGAAAAGGACTTAGAGAGCAATGGGTATGGCAGACAGGGACAGCTTTTCCCAGGAGGCTGTCTTTGAACAAAGACCTGGCTCTAGGCAGAGCCAGGGGGCCAAGGAGGCTGAGTGATCCTGGGGAGAGACGGGCAGGAGCAGAGCCCTGAGGGGGGTGTGCTGTGCTGGAGGGAGTGGCGGGGGGGGGTCATATCCCGTAGCACCCGGAAAGCCATGTGGAGATGCTTAGAACCTACTTCCTAGGGTTGGTGACCAGGTGAGACCCAATAATTCACATCAGGAGCTAAGCCTCGTACCTGGCCAAGCACAATGTTCAATAAATACATTCCTTCCGTTATTATTAAGTAATTTTTCAGGGGAAATTTGGTATGAATTAATCTCTTAGCTTAATTTTGACTCTCCATGAAGTGGGCAGCTTATGGGCAGATTCCTACTCTCTCTTCTAAATGATACTATGTATGAAATAGGGAATACAGATCTTCATATGATTTTTGAATGGATTAAAAAACAAACACAAACCAAAAGAAGCCCATTAAAATACTAACAACATTTTTATCAGGATGGTAGGCTTTGAGGTAATTGTCCTATTTCTATCTAACACGTTTCCTTTATGATCAAGTCTACCTTTATTATAAAAATTAGCACTTAAAATGATTTGCTGGTGGGCTTTGTGTCTGGCATTATTTTACTTGATTCTGAATATTTTCAGTCACTGAACCCATGACATGAAAACAGTCTTATCATCCTTCCTTCAATATCTGTATACCGAGGGAACTCTGCATCCGTTAAACAACAACCTCCATTCCTCCAGCCCCTGGCAACCACCACTCTGCTCTCTGTTTCTGTGAATTTGCCCACTCCAGGTACCTTTTATAAGTGGAGTCACACAGGGTTGTCCTTTTGTGTCTGGCTTATTTCACTGAGCAGAATGTTTTTAGTGATTCAGTTTTTCTGTGCAAAGACTTTCAGAGATTGAGGCAGTCATTCTTTAAAAAGCGTTTTGATTTTTAATCTCTCACTGTTTTAAGGCGGCCAGTGGAAGCCATTGTGTTACGTATGACCCCTTATTTCAGTTGTTTGTATTTAGTGTTCAACAAATGTTTTCCTTTAAATTTGTTCCAAATTTCTGATGGCTGATTGAAAACTTACAAAAAATAAGAATAGTGGCTAGCTGTTTTTTAAATATTTGCTAAAAAGTATACAGATTAGCTTGTGTATATAAAAATGTGTTTTAATAGTTTTATTTGTTTCCTGTAAAAATTGTACAAGATAACATCATAAGGGTTATGCGAAGCTAAGTAATGGAATAAATATACAGGCCAGTCATTAGCATCTGAGTAGAGGAGGGAGTGAAAGGTGGGAGAGGTGAGGACCAGGGTGATCAGCGAGGGGGTGATTATTATACCCAGCCCAACAACATTGCACTGAGGATGTGGTCAGCCCTCATGTCCCGTGTGTTCCACCTGCTGGGCTCCACAGCGCAGGGCATTCATGCTGGGCAGGTCCAGGTTATTGGAATGAAGGAGCCCACCTTGGCAATAAGAGTCAAGAAGAGGGACAGGGAGTTTCGACGTGATATTCAGAGATAGTCGCTCAGTCTTTGAAGTACAGATTCCTGATAAGACTGCAGAGGGGGGTGCGGGTGGGGATGGGGCTGATTTGAAAACAGTTTCTCTAAAGACCTAAAAGCCCAAGGCCTGGAAAGACTTGGCACTTGGGTCCAGGGCCACTGGACAGTAGCCTGTCTTTATGTCGTGTGGGATCTTTGGCGTCACAAGGGTGTGGCGTGGGCTGTTGCCGTGCTGGCTGCCAAGCGCACTGGCAGGTGAATGGTGGCATTAGAGGATCCCTCCCACTGATGCAGGATGGGGAAGGCCTTGGGGACGCTGCGTGGCCCGAGGGTTCTGGTTCACCGCATTCTCATTCTTCCTGTGTCAGACCCGATCATCACAGGATCCCCGTTACACACCTTCTGGACTTTCCATGGTCCAAGAAATTGAAACACCGAATACATTTACATAAAAAATCATTAGTTCCAGATTATTCTTTTTACCTTAAGACCAGGAAGAAATGGAAGTTCCTTCCTACTGTGAAAGTTGATCATACAAATCGGGACATTCTTGTAATAGCCAACTAAAACAGTCAAGAAGCTGGGGGGGCTGGGAAGGCACTCAGGACACATAATGTTGCTCCAAAAATCGTAATTCTCTGCAAGCCTGGCTGCTGAAACTGCCGTCTGTAACCTGAAACCAGTTTTATCTAACAGTTGCTGAAATGACCTGCTGTAACTTTAAGGCTTTAAGCTTTTACCCACTGCCATAGCTCAGCAATCAGAGCTCCCAGAGCTCTCAGCTCCCCAGAACCTTACTGGTGCCGAAGAACTCTCTCAAAGAGCAATATGTAACATTTCTCTTTTTTATAAAACCTCCAACCTTCTGTTTGTTCTTTAGACATAGGGATCTGCATGTATGCCCCAAATTGCAATTCTTTCTTCCCAAATGGAATGTTAAATTTAAAGACTCATTTCTACATTGCTATTTTGACTTGGACATGACCTTTTGAGCACGCACCATGTGAGAGGCTCTGTTGCAGGCACTGGGGATGTCGTGGTTTAGCAGCCAGCAGTCTTCCACAACACGTGGCGTGGTGAGGGAGTGCTCCATTCGGCTGCTCTGAGCCTGATGAGGCTGCTACCCAGATGGATGCCAGTGGGCTGAGGGCAAGCGGAGGGCTTCCAGGAGGCAGTGGCACCTAAGAGGGGGCACAAAAACTTGAGGAGTGAGGCCCAGGCCGGTGGGAACACAGACAGAGGAACATCCTGTCCAAAGGCAGTGAGGGGTGGGGAGGGAGCACAGGTGTGCATTAGGCTGCCTGGGAAGCTGCATGTAATTTGGGGAACGACCAACCATGTAGAATGGGAAGAGGAAGAGATGAGGTGCTGGAGAAAAGCCTATCTGAGTATGTAGAGAGGAAACCCCAAAATTTCTGGTAAGAGTGTATCAAGAAAAGATGTAATAAGGAAATGTGGTTAGTAGATAAGTACCAAAAAATATGAATACGTGGGAGAACGCCCTGTTCTTGGGAGATTCATCCCAATATGTTGAAAGATGTAAGCATTAGGATGTCTGTGTAGAAAAAAAGTATGTGCGTATGTTTAGAAACAGAGCATGTACAAATGTGGTAAGATGTTAACGATTAAGTCTAGTGCAGTATGTGTTTGTTATACTACTTTTTCAAATTTTCCTTACTTTTGAAACTAAGCAAAATTTGCAGCATAAATGTGGGGCAACAAAAGACATAATTGAGGTACACTGACTTAGTGCTGTGCCAAGGCGATTTTTATCTATTGCTGCATTTTAGGCAGAATACTACCTTGTCAAATTGCATTGAAAATATGTTTATTTAAAAAACTCAGGTTGAACCACATCTTCACTTTCCGAGCATATTGTGATGATCATTGATATTACTGGAGAGGTTTAATAGAGCTGATAGACTTGCATAACACCACTTGGAGTCACTAACTTAAGGGATATAATTTTAGGACTTTCTAAAATAGGACAAATGCTTTGCGCTATGGTTTTATGCCTAGTGGGTGTCTCATATATAAAGATCCTTATCCTATTGGTAGATATTTTGGTGCTTAACCGAAACTTTGTGGGAAGATGCATAAGGAATTATTAAATTTTATTTTTAGATACATGCTTGCATTCATTTGTATCCTTATCCATAATATGGGCTGAATACAGAAAAAAATTTATACAGAATTTGTTGGCAGACTCCACTAAATGGTTGTTCAGCTCATTATTTTAAATAAGTGGCCTTTTAATACATAGTTAACTGATATTTATTCTAGGAGATTATGATGAATTATATCTTAAAGTAGTATTTAAAAGCTTAAGTAGTTGATAGAGAAATAAATATGGCTATTTAATTAATTGCTAGACAATTGTAATGCCCCTATCTGGTGGGCGGACAAATTGAAACAACTGATTATGCAGCAGTAAAGTGTCTGAGTTGGATATGTGGGGTAGCATATTAATAAAGTGGCACTTTTAGAGAGGATGTCCCTGAAAATTTGTTTTTCAAATGACCAGTCCTTATTAGTATGCTTTAGGTTCTCTAATATGGGGTTGTTTCTTAATGGTATATTTCCTTGTTCCTTCTAGGAAATTTGAAAAAGGTGTCTTTTATATTTATTCTGTTATCTGTAGAAAATACATAAAATATTGAAATCCTTGGCATAAGACTCGAAGATACAGATTGGGTTTGATGCAGTGCTTTTTAAAGTAAATATAGATCAACGAGGTTTCTGGTAGACATCTTGGGAAATTATGCAATCCCTTGTGTTCCTTTTCATGACATTTCCGCTTTCCATTCCTTCTGAATTTAAGACTCATCTTGTTAGACGCACACCTTGTGGAAATGGTGTCACCTCCCTAATTGTACTCTATAAACAAAAAACATCCCTTAGTCCTGCAGTGGTCCCGGCTTGCTATGGAGTGACAGGCTGCAATTTACCAGTAGGTCAGCCCCTGAGCTGATGACAAGTGACCTTTCTAACACTGCAATCAATGCTTGTTATTTGGAAAACAAAATGATACAGTTTGTATTTTTTAGCAGCTGGGTCATTAGGTCAATCCTCCATTGACATGTGAATTTGTTATTTGGGCTGGAGGAGTCAGTTCAGACAGGAATGTTAATTTATTTGAATTGATCTGGGTCCTGCTCTTATAAAAAGGTGTTGGACATTTGTTGATGGTACAAATTATTATAAATAATTGGTTTTACACATCAAAGGCTTTCGGAGTGCACATTTTACACAATAGCATTATACACCAGCAAGTATTCACCATAATATATTTTGTTTACACTTGATGTTTCTCAATTGTTTTGAAAAAAAATTAACTAAGTGAGCTTGTATCATATTTAACTAGTCTCTCTTCACATGTTTCCTGAAATGTGTTTTGTGAGGCCCCATGAAGAGTCAGGAGGGTGAATAACTTCTGGAAAAGAGGCCAGGAAGAAATTAGCTGTTTTATATAAGAGATAGCCCTTGTGGTAATGAGTAGTGTTGTTCAGTAGCTGCTTTCAGGTTTTACCTTCTAGAAACATGGGAAGCTTGTGCATCTCTTTTGCCTTTGATTTAGATGTTACCCCACCTGCTTTGGCTGGTGAAATGTGAATGGAAGTGACTTGTACCACTTTCAGGCAGAAGCTTCTAGAATCAGGATGAGAGTTACTGTGTTTTCTTTTCTGCCTTGGCGATTGTGAGAGCAAGGAGATGCTTTTAGCTTTGCTACTCGAGTAAGGAAGATGTAGAAATGACTCCCTCCACACCCTCCACATACACACACACTCAGATGACTGCAATGAGCACATACTTGAGGGAGAAATACACTTTGGTGTGTTAAACCACTCAGATTTTAGGGGTTTTTTTTTTGTTGTTGTTGAATTGTTCTCAAACTCTTTGGTTTTAGGACCCCTTTATGTAACAGCTTTTGTTCATGTGGGTAGTATCTGTTGATATTTTCTGGATTAGAAATTAAAACGGAGAACATTTGAAAACACAAGAGTACATAAGCATCCATTCCATTGGGCATCGTAGCAATTATGTGTAGCTGTGAGCAATTGAGAATGAAATGGGAATAATAAAGTCAAATAATGTCTTATTATTATCATTAAAATAGTTTTCAGCATGTGGCTTCCCTCAGTAAGTCTCAGTGACTTCCGGGGTCCCTGGAAGACGCTCTGAGAACCACTGACCTAGGCCATCCTAAGTGAGATGCCTATCTTGGTGTTTAAAGGCTCAGGGGGTTGAGAAGGAAAAGAAAGAAGGGAAGAAGATTTTGGAAGCATTGCAAAAGGATATCCGTGAATGTTATAATTCACATTTTCAGTAGCGTTCCTGTTATTGAGGGTAGTCCTTCTTTATACTAGCCAATACCCATTTCACTGGAGTATCAAATGAAATAATACACAAAATTACCTTGTATAAAGCCACATGATTATATGTGAATATTATTAATTCTGTGAAGGTAGAGTTTATGAAATCTTTTGCTCTAGAAAAATTGAAAATAAGATTAGTATTCATATACTTGAAATCGGGTATATCCTTCTGGAAGATAAAGGGTTGGATAAAATGAATTATTTAAACTTATTCATAAATGAGTGAGCCTATCTAAGTTCATTCAGTGGTGCTGCTTCTGAGATTTTTAAGTGTGGAACTGTCATTCATATATATATATATATATATATATCGTCCTAATAAAATAATTTCTACCCCTTTTATTATGAAGTGATGGTGACAAAGTGGTATAAAGATGGCTAAACATGTTTCAGGGAGACTTAGAAATTGCACTTGACGGAAATTTCCTATGACTGGATAACAAATCCCACAGGTGAATTTACCAGTCACATGCCTTTCATCAATAGCCCAATTATGTAAGGTAACACGTTTATTTCCAAAGATATGAGTTCTAACAGAATTTGCTAATATTTAAAGGCATGATACATAAACATTTTCCAAGTTTTATGTTACTATAGCCACAGAAAGGGTTTCCAAGGGACTCTAGTGATCTTTATAGATTTGTCCAGCTATTATAGGTAGTTAATATTTAAGTTGGAGGAAGAAGACATAGCAAATGACCTTTCTAGCTCCTTGAATGCTTAGGCAGTACCTACTGTGGACAGGCTCTGTTTTTGTATTCTGTGAGAGAAAGAATGTATTGGAGGACTTAAACACAAGATTTCTAAGGTCACAGATTTCTGGGCTCAGCATAGGAGGCCAATGCTTTACTTGACAGAAATATCAAGTACTAGAAGAGAATAATGTACTGAATGGAAGCAAAGGAAATTAAATTCATGAAGTGGCATAGACTCACTAAGGATTAATTTCCTCTACTAATTGGCTACCCCTTATGGTGGCTTTCGAAGCCTGAGACTCACTTTAGAAGGGGGCTGTTATCTGGAGTCCCTAGCAGGCTGAGAACACTAAGGAGATTTGCTAGATGTAATCAAGACAGCCAGAAGTCACCATCTGCCCATTTGCTCTGGTTGGCATCTTCAGGAAGCTGAAGATGTATCATTCTCCTTTCCCGAGTATAATTGTATTTGTGCAGGGAGGGGGTGCCTTCACTGAGAGACAATATATCTTCATAAAATGCCTATATTTGGTTCATATATTGTTGACCCTGACACTGAAAAGAGAAATGGCATGCTATTTGTTTCATTTCAACCTTTAAGTAATAATAGTCTGTAGTTGTGATTAGTATGAGAATCACATTTTCTTCCCCTGAAATGAAATGAGGTGGTATTTTCTTTTCTCATTTAATTTATCTTGAATAAGAATTTTGAGAAGCAATGCGCACCCTCCGAGAGATGGACACGCTTGGGACTGGGACTCGGGGGGAAGGGGGGGCAAGGGCAACATACGTAACCTAAACATCTGTACCCCTATAAACAACAAACAATAAAAAAAAAGAAAAAAAAAGAAAAAAAAGAATTTTGAGAAGCATTAAGCCAAGTCACACTTTCAAATGTGGGCAATTCCTGAAGTCCCCCAGCAGATGGAGACGTGTGGTTCTTCCCTCCTTTAATGGGGCCTCTGCTTCCTGCCCCAGGTGACTTTGCTTGACTTCTGGTTAGGAGGCAGCCTCAGGCTTTGCAGATGAGCTAACGAATATGCCCTCCTGCACTTCTTTCCCTCCTCTTTTTGGCCCAGCCAAGAGTTCTTAGTTACTCTTCTGTTTCATAAGGTCTTTATCATTAGCGACCTTCCCCCTTTGATAAGAAGAATGTTTTCACTAATGACATACTCACGGCAAAACACAGCACAGAGGATCCTCTGAGCTCCAGAGAAGCAGGTTTAAAATCCATGCGAGCCTTTCACAGGCAATATCCTGCCCATGTCTTGATTCGGAGTAAATCCCAGAGGTCAGATCTTTTTTTCAGCCAGTAGGGTAAATGTTGGTCACAGATTTCTGAGGTCAGCATAGGGCGTAGAGAGAGGCTATCCTCATTTGCCTCTTTGCATACCCACTGACACAAAGGGAAAGGAATTTTAAAACAGCCTAACTTTCAAGGGGTTCTTCTGATTCAAGTGATTTTTTTTCTTTCCTCCGTGATTCACTTATATTATTAGTTCAAGTGTGTTGAAGAAGAGATCTCTAAGACTTCATCTTTGACAAATTCAATAAAACCTTTCAAAACCATTAAGTGATATGAAGTCCTTTAGAGTCTTGCCATTTGTTGAATTTCTTGCCTTTCTTGCTATTTCTACAAATCACTGGGGAATAATTAGTGGTTTTCAAATTTTTATGTCAATGGTTTCCAAGCTGATGAACTTTCCCTCAGTAAATTAAAAAGAACAAAGAGGTAACCTTCTGAGGGAATTCATAGGAGTAGTTGCTAACTCTTAAGAATTGGAGATGAAAGTTGGTTAAAAAAAATATACACCAACAACCCACCAACCAAGAAAATAAATAAAAAATGAATCGTGACCAAAGGCATTGCTCTTTAAGGGAGTTGGTAGTTCCTCGTGTTTTCTATTGAAGATTCAATTTACCAATGTGTTCTTTTCCAAGCTAAATAATGAATTACATTCATGTAAGACTTTTTCACTTTCCTCACAAGTCTTTATAAGAGCAAATGAGATGATTATTTCATAATGTCTATTGACTTATTGAAAGAGTTCTGAATTGGACACATCCAAATTCAATAGGCCCTATGGTCTAGGTCCATATTTTAAGATTAAAGAGCTTTCTAAAGAAAATGAAACTCTTTGTTTTTTGTTAAGAATTTATAGAATACAGAAATGTCTCAGTGTAATATTAGCTGCTGTTACAAATAAGGTACTGACATTTTGAAATTGAACACTGTAGACCTTTATTTTCCATTCTTATGTATAATAGTCTAGTGTGGGCCCAGGCTGGGGGCAGTTGGGCCGAGAGCCCTGTTCCACACCGATACCCAGGTCGAAAAGTACTCTGCCATCTTCAACATGTGTTTTCCAAGATTGCCCTCAAGCAGACATCAGGATGGCACAGGAGAAAAGTCCCCAGAGGATCCATGTGTGAGGTTTTTGTGGGCCAAGTCTGGAAGTGGATGGAATGGCAGCTAGGAGTATAAGTTTAGTAGGATGCACAGGAGGAAGAAGAAAAGAACATTTGACGAGCAGCTGGCAGCCTCTGCCACACTTGGCCTTATAGGATTTTACTTAATAAAATGGTCCTGGCAAATTGTTACAGGAGAAAGTACTTAAAATTGAATATAACGATTACTTTTTTGTTTTATAAAGGAGTGCCATCTTTTAAAAAATCCGATTAATTGACTAAAGTAATGTTTTTAAAATTAACTTCATGATTTTTTATGTTAGTGAAGAATTAAGCCATATTGACTAGATCTTATAAAATTAGATCCTTTCCTAAGCTTTATGTTATTAAACCATTCCCTAATATTTCTATAAAATAAATATTCTCTTACCTTCACTCTGATAAGATAATTTCCCAGATATAGCAAAGATATATGAGCGTATATTGCTACTTAATTCAGTAAAGCAAATACCATTGAATAAATGCCAACTTTTCCAGGGAAATCACTGTATATAGCCTCTCTGGATAATATATTTATCAAAAAATCAATACTAAAAGTAAACAGATTTTTAATATATCTAAAGGAGCTTCCTAATAAACCAAAATGCCAACCCATAATTTAAAGGTATTGATACCAATAGGTGCTTATAGATGACATCATCATAATTTTTGTAGATTATTCTTCATCGTGGTCTTGTGTGCTGTATCTAATTTAGTTGTAACTTTGTGCCCAGGAGACGTGATTTATTTTGGAGGTATATGTAAAAACTACTCTGGCTTCTCTTTCCATAGAGGTAAACACCAGAAGGTGCACAAAGAACTCATGGCTCTTGTGATTTTTTCCCTTCTGTTTTGCTCTATTTAGCGCTGGATGGTTTTGTCTTTCTCCTGTCTAACATCCCTCTGAAAACATCTGCTCAGCTTCCTGAGGCTCAGACCTCTTGTTATATGGGCTTATGTTTCTCAAACTTTAGCTATTTATTGATTATATGACTGTCACGTATTAATTTTTACAAGGTCAATCACAAATTTTAAAATAATTTTTGTAAGATTGTATTTAAATTGGCATAAATAAAAATATTTTCTTTCCAGTGAAAGAATTTTTAAAAAAATTTTATTATCAAGTTGTCTACATAGATGGCCCTTGAGATTTCTCCTGCAGACAATGCAAGGACCAAATTTAAGGACTATTCCACAAGTGAAAGCTGGAAATTTGGATACTTCAATTTGGTAATAATAATAGACTCCTAGACCACAATTTGATTGCATTCAGCTTTAGAAATTTTATTTTTTTAGATTCTTTTGAAGTATTAGTGTATGGTTTCTAATTACACTGTATCATAAGCACAGTAAGAAGGTAGCTGTTAGCATAGTTGTTAAGAGCTCCCTGACTTTGGCACCTTCTAACTGTGTGGTCTTGTTCAAGTTACTTGACTTCTCTGAGCCTTAGTTTCTTCATCTGTAAAATGGAGAGAACATGACTCACATCATAAGGTTGTTGTAAGAAGAAAATGAAAGAATGTATACTTAGAACCATGTCTTATGCAAGGTTTAATTATTTTCTTCTTTTATGGTTAATGCTTTTATTGTATCTAACAATTAGCACTTTCTCTTATGTGCTCTCTGAAAAGTTTTACGTTCATTCTAAGTGACATCTAAATGACAATGTTCTACTGTAGCCAAGCACTTTTCCTGCTCCATGCTCAGTGTGCTGGAAATGCGGCCTTTTGGAAATGTGGCTAAAATTTGGCATTTCCCCCATTCTCACTGTTTTCTCCAACAGTGAATCAAGATTGGGGGTTTACGGTGTTGAATTCTACCTGGGTGTGCTATGGGGTGAGGGTGGAGGACAAGAGCACCATAGGGCCCAAGCCTCATGCCTAGACTCTCAACGTTATCTTCAGAAATGGAAAATCTTTAAGGCATAGAGACACGTGAACAGGATTAAAAGTAGAATGTGTTCATCATGTGACCAAACCTATGTCTCACTGTTGGATGATGCAGCTGACAGTGTATCATGAATTAGTACTTTTAGTGTATTTCATTACATTGTGAATAACATAACTATATTGCATTATAATTTTTAGTGTTTAAGGTGTTAATATGTGAAACAAATAACACCACTTAAAACTCATATCGTGGCACCTTTTCTTTTTTTTTTTTTTTTGATGTGCCAGGGACCTCAAAATAGCATTGCCATGGGACTCTGACCCTGAGTTGCCCTGTGCCAACTGTTCCCTGGGAATAAATCAAGCGTGGAGTCCCAGCCAGGTACAGCTCTGACCTCCCTCGATGGGAAGCTGGCCAGTGCTCCAGTAGGACTGACCTCAGAGGACTTTTCCCAGTCTACATCATGGCTTACAAAGCAAGCCTCACATAGTTTAAAAAATGCTCTTTACCTATCCGAAGGCTGGAGTTGCAGAGCAGTTCCCTGTGTGACTCCCATGTGCACCAAGAGCTGATTCACAGGCTGCACTCAGTGGCTTATCTGCTGGCACGTATTGTAGGTAGTAATTGTCCTCCATCGAGTGCCTTTGATTTTCTGTTGCCTTTGTATTTTGGTATTTGATTGGTGGCCAGCAGTGTCATTTGATGTAGGAATTCTGCCAGTAGACTCCTCTACTTTATCCCTGAGCATAATGTGGTCCATCAGCCTTGCAGCTGGTTTTAGGAGCTTCTCAAAGTGTGATTTATACACTTTTTTTCCTTTGAAGAGAACAATATTGAATTGTGCCTCTGTAATTCTGGGTTCTTTTTCTTTCCTAACAACATGCATTGGGTTTATAGAGGAAATTAATGTACTTGTTCTGGAAAACCCCTGTTGGATTACCCAGAAATGCTATTTTGAGAATTCAGTAAACTTTTCATCACGCATTGTTTATGAAAATTTTCTGATGGTCAGCGTGCTGCGAACTCAGGGCAGATGCGTTGCAGGTCAGGTCAAATCTGACCTTCACGTATTCATCATCTGCCCTCTTCTTTGTAGTTTGTCTATTTTGGTGAAATCTATGAAACCATCATTCTTCAAGATGTTTTTAAACCAGCACACACCAATTTACAGTGTATATTTGCAGGTTTTATTTACCAAGGTATCATTGTGAACTATAAAGCTGCTTATTATTTTTGTTGCTTTTTATTTTAATAAACCACTTTTGAAACACGGATTTGTTTTTGTGAATCTGGACCAAAACACCACATAGCAGCCACAAAGACGATAGATTTAACAGATGTGATTAGTAACAAGACAATGACGTAAATACGAGACAACTGATGTGAACTGGTCACTTTGCCGGACATGCCCAGACCAGTGCTGGGGGATCTCGGCGCTTGTCCTCACTCAAGTCACAGGCAGAGCTGTGGATCAGAGTACAGATCCTTTGACCTTGAGTTTGGAGGAAAAGAAACATACATATGCATAACCTTAAGACTGAGGGGAAAAAAAAGACTTGCACTACATGCAGGGTTAGACCACGTGGCTCAGAAAGGGTGGGCAGGAGGGTGTGGATATGCCCCTTAGCCTGCCTTTGCCTGGGCCGACTAATCCAGAGGTAGGGGAGTCGGAGCTCATTGCCCCCCCAGCAGGTCCCAGTGGGGACTGTGGTGTCACCCACCCAATGGAGAGTCCCTGACACACTGGGCCATTGCCAGAAGGCTCGAAGGCCAAATGGGTGTCGTTGCCTTATTTCAGCAGAGTCCGAGCAGATCAGAGTACAGATCCCAGTTGTCAGCCTCCAGTTGGATCAAAGTGTTCCCATTCACACCTACACCTATGTCACCATAACACAGTTCATAATTCATAATTTTAAGCCTAATTTAGTCATCTGGTGACCATCTCAAGAGACCCTTGTCACGTGGTGTACTGAGCCTGAGAATGCCAGCTGCAAGAGGAATTTTCTTGTCTTTTCTCTCTAGATGCCTGGTATATAGTACACATGTAACTTTTAGGGGTCAATTACTACTGTCATGACAGGATGACTGTCAACACGATCACTATGCCTGTATTTCACATCTGTGACGTGTGCAAATACAATGGCTTCAGCCCCCTTCCTCTGCAATGGCTGCATCACCCTCTGGGGATTGCCAGGTACGAGTTCGGGGCTTTGTCATGCCACGTGTCAAGGACAGAATCACCTCCACTCGTCTACCTGAGTCACTACTAGGTTCCCTAAAGTGAAGATGGAACACCTCCTTGAGCTGAGTGTCTGGAGCTGGGCTTTAGTCAGTGCGTGTGGCCTGACCCTCCCTCACCTCACTCTGCTCTCCTGAAGTACTTCCAGGTGCCCGGCCTCCCCTGCCTCCCCTGCCTGCCTTTGCTGTTTGTGACACTGACCTGTGAAGCCTCCCGCTTCTCTCCTGAGGCCCAGCAGACATTTGTTTTTTGTGCCTGTGCTCCCGCTGCTTTCTGTGCGTTTTTCTATGGCACCACCTTTATTTCTTTGTTGCTCTTAACATTCACACAACTGATGCTGGTCTCTCCCCAGCACACGGGATGCTCCTACACTCAGAGTATCCTTATCTTTGGCTCTTTACTTTGTTTAACATTGCACTGGTCGTCTATGCTGGAAGATGACAACCTTGAGAAGAATTATGCAGATTGTCCAGTGTGGCTCCCAGCTAGTTAGATGCATGGGAACTATTGTGGGCTTTTAGGCTATTGTCCAGTAGTTAACTGAGCATAATGCTCTCTTCCTCTGGCCTCCAAATCTGGGAGAGCACCACCAGGGAGAATGTGCTGTTATCTCAGCAGCAGCAGAATCCCTGGGACGTTGAGCTCCTGGAAGCCTGCCTTTTTCCTGGCAAGGGCCTGGGCGACTCCTGCAATATTCTGGGCAATCCCGTGAGTTCTTTAGCCACAGCCTTGGGGGTAGCTAATCTCAAATTCAAGGTCTACAGCTGCTGCTGCCATCACTGATGGTCACTCTCTCTCCCTGAGGAATCCCCTTCTCTGCTGGGGTTTGATTTTGACCTTGGTATCTGCCTTGACCTCAGATGTCCCTATGCTGCTTTCATTTCACCATTCAAGTTAGCACTGTCTAATGAGATGCATGAAAGGGTGATCCTGTTGTCTGCTGGTTATAGGTACCCTAGGGTTAGAGTCTTCTGCTTGAGTGACAGAGATGAGTGAGCTCGTCAGTAAGAAGGGGGACATAAAATAGCCACGAAGGTAGGTAATTTAAAAAAATCACGGAGATTGGTAGCACAACAATGTGAATATGCTTAACACCACTGAACCCTTAAAAATGGTTAAGATGGTAAATTTTATGTATATTTTATCACAATTACAAACAAAAAAAAATTTTTTTAATCACCTCAAATTCTCTTCCAGGTTTCCCATGTTTAATGATTTAGGATACAGAAACACATTTATCAGTCATTGCAGTATGATAAAAGATGCTTCTCTAAACTCAATCAATATGCATTTAAAAAGTTAATTTTTGTACCATTTGCTCATAATAATCTTGATGTTTGATATTATTATAGTAAGAAGTCCTGAAATAATGTAGTATTTCATAAATATTCTTCATTATTCTTTTACCAGCAGTAGGGTTCTAGCTTTAGTTATAAATATTTAGGCTGTGTTTCTCTTTGTAAACACACTTATATTTTTAGTAGTCCACCAGACAGGTACTTCAAACTCAGGATGTTCAATATTGAATTTGTGTTTCTGATTTGTATTTGCCAGTTTTTGATAAATTTATTGAAAACACCTACTGGTCAAGACAACAATGTATTATAGTTGAAAATTAATATCTCAAGTACCCATTTTTGGTTTTGATTTATAAAATCGTAGTCATGTGGGTGAACCCTAGAATATTGGCAATATATTTTGCCCAGTGATCTTTATTTTTAGAATTTTTTTAGTTTCAAATATTAATTTTTTTAATTGTGGTAAAATACATTCACAATGGTGTGTAATCATTATACCATGATTTACTTCTAGAAGATTCTCATCACTCCAAATGGAAACCCCTCACCCATTAAGCAGTCACTTTTAATTATTCCCCTTCCATAGCCTGGACAACCACTCCCCTGTTTTCTGTCTCTCTGGATTTTCCTATTCTGGATATTTCATATAAATGGATAGTAATACTTTTGAAATAAAATTTAAATTAGTCTTCAGATAATTGAATCTGTTCCCTATTTGAGGGGATTGCAATTTTTAAAAAGTATTAATATATAAATAATAATAAATGTAATATATAAATACAAATATCCAACAATACAGGATTGATTAAACTTTGGGGTGTCCTTCCGTTAGAATATTCTAAAGCCTTAAAGGGGAGCTGTAGATACACATTTGTTGACATTTAAAATGGTTTATGCAATAATAATAACTAAAGGAAAAGTCAGATTAAAAATTATATGATATGATTGCATTCTGCCAAAATACAGAACCACACACAGTGTTTAGAAGTATATAACCAAGGTGTTTATAAGGTGGATAATTTCTTTATGATCTTTTTCTTTATGATTTTTCTATAGATTCTTATTTTCTGATTTGTGTGAACATTTGCTTAAATAAGAAATAAAGGTTTATTTGTTACCTTAAGTAGCGCTAATAGACTTTATGGTATTTTGAAAATACAAGTAAAGTATATTAATGTTCTTTTAATTATCTTAGACAACAATTCATTGCCCAATTTTGAAAATGAAAATATTGCAGATGCATTTGTGGCAAAATCACCATTTGAATTTTTTAAAAAACATTTAAAATAGATGTATAGATTAGCTCAACTCATGTAATTCCCAGAAGAAAGTAGACAAGTCAACCAAGCAGTAAAATAAGAGAGTTGGACTAGAAATTTTAAAGGTCATTATTTGGCAAAGTGATTTCAATGCTCATGTTTCCTGTTCTTTTGTGACTGTAAAGAAAGAGCCTCCGAATATGTGATTTATACCAGAATACTGAATCTGGCAAATGATTAAATTAAAAGAAAAACTAATGTAGGACCCATTAAATGATCCCTTTATCTTGTCATGATGGAGAATGTAACATCTTTTCAGAGATATAGTTAAGAAGAAAACATCTACTTTAGTCCAAAACTTCCTGTATCCATGATTTCTCTTTAAGCTTATTATAGGTATTCTCAGGTTTTGTGACACATCTTAGCATTAAACAAATAAGAACCATGGTTGTCTTAGGCTAATTTAAATTGATAATGTGCCTTGTTCTAATGTGAATTATTTGTCCCACACAATATTTGGTGATAATGATAATAAGATCGTGGTTCATCCTTTCTGTATATGTACTTTTTGTGCCTGTGTAAAGACCCTGCCCCAGTCATTTCCTGACCATGTGCTACCCATGGATCATACATGGTGATTACTCTTATGATTACTATTTTATGTATATTTTAATTACTTTACATTTTTAGAGAAAGTCAAGGAATAAGTATGTAATATTCGGGGTGCCCTGATGTAGGACGTTCCATATTTATGTGACCCACTGAAGTTTCAGTTTTTCTAAAACACTTTTGTTGTGAAATATACTTACAATAAAATGAATAAAATATGAATGTACAGTTAAATAGTTACATGGTTGATATCTGCTTAATGAACACTCAGGTCAAGAAACAGAACCCTGCCCATATCTAAGAAGCACTCAGTTACCCTCTCCCAGTCACAGCTGCCTTTCTCTCCCCAGAGGCAACCACCATCTTGAGTTTTTTATTAATATCTCCATTGCTTTTCTAAGAATAATTTTAACACCTATGCATACACTACACTCTATTTTAGTTTTGCCTGCTTTTTAACTTTATATAAATCAAATCATGTACTCTATATTAGCTTATCTAGGTTCTTTTTGTCAATATTATTTAAGAGTCAAGAATATTGTGTGTAACTGCAATCAGTCATTTACATTGCTTAGTGATATTCCTGTCTGTATATACCTCATTTTGTTTATCTATTCTACTCTTTTTTTTTTTTTTTTTTTTTTTGAGACAGAGTCTCACTCTGTTGCCCGGGCTAGAGTGCTGTGGCGTCAGCCTAGCTCACAGCAACCTCAAACTCCTGGGCTCAAGCGATCCTCGTGCCTCAGCCTCCCGAGTAGCTGAGACTACAGGCATGCGCCACCATGCCCGGCTAATTTTTTCTATATGTTTTTAGCTGTCCAGATAATTTCTTTCTATTTTTAGTAGAGACGGGGGTCTCGCTCTTGCTCAGAGCTGGTCTCGAACTCCTGACCTTGAGCGATCCGCCCGCCTCGGCCTCCCAGAGTGCTAGGATTACAGGCGTGAGCCACCGCGCCCGGCCTATCTATTCTACTCTTGATGGACATTTGCCTTATTTCTGTTTTTAGGCTGCCATGAAACACTGCTGCTATGAATGTTCTTGTACATGTATCTTAGTGAACATAACCATGCAAAGATGAACTGAGTACAGAGTATGTGTAACTTCTACTTTATTTTTGGTACTGATGAATTTTTTCTAGGATTATTGTACTCATTTACATTCCCAGTAATGGAGTATGAGAGTTATTCTTGTCCCATATTTTTTCAAAGCTGAATATTGTCAATTTAATTTATCAATTTAAATTACCAACCTGATAGGTATGCAGTAGACTCTCATTGTGGTTAAAAATTGTATTTCACTATGTTAACAAAGTTGAACACATTTTCATGCTTATGTCCATTTGGAGTTTCTCTTTTGTGAAACTCTATGTATTTATTTATTTATTTATTTAGCCAATTTTTTACTTATATTTATTTTTATTCTTTTAGTTGTGTGTTAGCTGTCTCCTCCCATTCTGTGGCTCGTTTTGTACTCTCTTCAATAGAATTCTTACTTTCATCAAATTATTATTATTTTTTTATGGTTTAGACTTTTTGCATGTTATTTAAGAAATCCTATACACCAGGCTTTAGAAGATAGTATTCTGTATAGAACCTTTATACGTTTTTCTCTATATTTAGTCTACTTAGACTTTATTTTTGTGCATGATTTGAAATAAAGGTCAAATTCTTTTTTTCTTCTCCCTTTATTTCTCCCTATCATCCCCTTTTTTTTTTCTCCCTACCTCCCTTCCTTTATTCCTACTAATTTCCAACATGGAAACTCACTTTCCCCAACACCATTATTTAAAAGACCATTCTTCTCTGTCCTACTGGCCACCTTTGTCATAAATCACTGTAAATACATAAATATATATGTATGTGTAGTTATGTACCTGTGTTCCCTATTCTGTTCTATTGGTCAGTTTGTCCATCCCTGCACCGATAACTACACAGTCTTGATGACTGTGGTTGTATCCCGTGTTTTGATAATCTGCTAGATCAAGTCCCACCTTGTCCTTTTTTGTGTTCTTTAAGAATGTCTTAGATACTGGCTTAGTCCATTTGTGCTGCCATAACAAAATACCAGAGACTGGGTAATGTAGAAATAATCAAAATTATTTCTCATAGTTCTGGAGGCTGGGAAGTCCAAAATCAATGCACTGGCAGATTTCCTGTCTGGTTAATACTCACATTCTGCTTCCAAGATGGCATCTTGTTGCTGCGTCCTCATAGGCAGAAGACAGAAGAGCAAAAATGGGGGGTATGCAGGTCTCTGAAGCCTGTTATATGATGGCATTAATCTCATCAGTGAGGGCAGAGCCCTCAGGGCCTAATCACTCCCAAGCATCCTACTTCTTAATACCATCACCTTGGGGGTTAAGTTCCAACATAGGAATTTTGGAAGGACACATACATTCAAATCATGGTAGATACTATTTGCATTTCCATACATATTTTAAAGCCAGCATGTCAAGTAAGAATTTGATTCTGATTATGTTAAATCTGTAGATCAGTTTTGGGAGAGATTTAAAATCTTAGGTACATCATGCCTTTTAATCAGTGAACATGATATCTCCATTTATTTAAATCTTCTTTATTTTTGCTCAGTGAAGCAAGAAAATATTTGTGTGTCTATGTATATTTACATACCTTATAGAGTCTTTGAACAGTTTTGGTTAGATTTGTTGTTAGTACTTGATATTTTTCAGGCTGTTTTAAATGTTATCTTTAAAAAATTTACTTTTTAACCATTGCTGGTGGATGGAAATATATGCCACATTCATATATTCACTTTGTATCTATCTACCTTGTTAAATTCACTTATGAATTATAAAAGTTTTTTTCTGTATAGTCTTTTGGATTTTAAAAATATACATAGCATCCTTGTCTTATTCCTGATCTTAAAAGGAACACTTCAATGAAGCATCATTAATAATTCGTGAAATCCATCAGTCCTTACTTTTGATTGGGGTGTATATTATTGAAAGTACCTGTGAAAGTAAGATGATACAACCCTGCCCTAAATCTATTAAGCGTTGTGGGATATTTGGATTGTGGCATCTTAGAAATGTTAGTCTAATACTTGTCCTAAGCAGTAAAGTCCCAGTGCCCAAATTAATTATAACTTATGTTAGTATGCACATTGAAAGTATTAAATCTCTCTCCTTTAGTCGATAGCAGTTATATTAAATAGACAGGTGAGCCCAAAAGCATGTACTGATTCTATTACAGTGCTGCCCAGTGGAACTTTCTGTGATGGTGAAAATGTTTAGAGTCATGCATCACTTAATGACAGGGATATAGTCTGAGAAATGTCTATAAATTATCAATCCTTTGTTTATAAATTTGTATTTTTCCTTTAAGGCAATGGAAGGATACGCATGCTATTGGGGCAACAGTTAAGACCATGTTATTCTAAAGGGAGTAGCTGAGGGCAAGATCAGATGCATCTGAGAATACAGTTAATAAGTTTCAAGCTTTATTTGTAGCCAAGATATGGACTATGATATAACAGGAAACAAATTTCCCTGTAATTTAAGGCTACCAGTTTGAAAGTTAGACTAAGTGTTACGAAAATGAACAAATCAAATAATTGAACAAGAGTTCTCAGAAGTAATGCAAGTTTTAGTTTATACAACTTATTTTTTTGTTGTAAAGATCAGAGTTGGTAATACAGTCATGGATTGCTTAATGATGGGATATGTTCTAAGAAATGCCCTGTTAGATGATTTTTATTCTTTACTTTTTAAACTTTGTTAAAAACTAAGACACAAACACACACATTAGCCTAGGCCTACACAGGGTCAGCATCACCAAAATCACTGTCTTCACCTCCACGTCTTATCCCTGTGGAAGGTCTTCAGGGGCAGTAACATGCATGGAGCTGTCATTTCCTATGACAACAATGCCTTCTTCTGCAATACCTCCTGAAGGGCCTGCTTCAGGCTATTGTACAATTAATTTTTGCCTTTTTTAATAAGTAGAAGGAGTATACTCTAAAATAACAATGAAAAGTACAGTATAGTAAATATGTCAACCTGTAACATACTCATTTGTTATGACCATACTGTGCATAAGTGTATATGCTATACTTTTTTTTTTTTTTTGGAGACAGGGTCTCACTCTGTCAGCCAAGCTAGAGTTCAGTGGTACAGTCATAGCTCACTGCAGCCTAGAACTCCTGGGCTCAAGTGATCCTCCTGCCTCAGCCTTCTGAATAGCTGAGACTATAGGCACCCACCACTGCACCTGGCTAATTTTTAAAATATTTTTGTATAAATGGGGTCTTGGAATGTTGCGCAGGCTGTTCTCAAACTCCTGGCCTCAGGTGATCCTCCTACCTTGGCCTCCCAAAGTGCTGGGATTACAGGTGTGAGCAATTGCTCCTGGCCAATACTTTTATATAACTGGCAGCACAGTAGGTTTGTTTACACCAGCATCACCACCAGCAGGTGAATTGTGCATTGTGCTATGATGTTGTGATGACTGAGATGTCACAAGGTGACAGGAATTTTTCAGCTCCATTAAAATCTTATGGGACTATCCTTGTATATGTAGTCCATTGTTGAGTGAACCATAATTATGCGGCTCATGACTGTATATCTTTGCTGTCCAATATGGCAGCAACTAGCCCTGTGTGGCTATTGAACATTTGAAATCTGGCTAGCACCACTGAGCAACTCAAGTTTTAATTTTAATTACTAAATTTTTAATTTAGACAGGCAGATGTAGCTAATGGTTACTGTATCAGAGAGTGCTGTAGAGAAACTATGTTTAGAAATATCCTACTCCCCCGCTTCTCTTACTCTCCAGCCTTTAGACAGAAGAACTTTTTCTTTCTCCCCTTCCTCCTTCGCTGAGGCTTTCTTCTACCTTTCTCAGTTTGAGGCGGCTCCTGAGCTTCATTTGCTGGCCCCTGTTTCCTGGGGTTCTTGCCTTGGGCAGTCTGCTCTGGCCACCCCTTTCACAGTCTGACTCTGCTTGCTTGGGATCCTGCTGCTGCTTCCTGGTGCCACTTGGGAAAGCACTGAATCTGTCGTCGCTTTCCAAGGGGCCACCACTGGGTGAGGAAATTGCATTATTTAAGCCAGTAAAAGATTTCAGAGTTTTCAAAGTTAAGGACATAGGGACAGAGGAGATAACATCGTGTCGTACAGGCAAGGTTGCTGGAACTACAAAGGTTGGACATGCTGTTGGCCAGTGAGGATTACCACGGGGATGACAGGGACAAAGGTGAGCACTGGAGACAGAGCACCAGGTACTCTTTAGCATCACCGTTTAAGGGAAATTTAGTTTGCTATTTCTGCACTGTTTTCTGACACTTCTATGTGACAGCCCACTGCTGCTACAAATGTGCAAGAATAATAAATAATCCGTATTGTAATTTGAAAAGACTCAGACTAATCTGAGCAAGTGATCACATCACTTTTGAACTCAGCCTCCTAGTAAATTGAATTTTGCCTACAATAAGAAAGTTAGACTATTTCAGTTCTACACAAAGTGTGACATCTCTTTACTGATTCATTGATTCATTCATGGATTGTGTCATTCACTCAACTATTGAAAAACTATTATGTTTCAGGCACTCTGTTGGGTAGTGCGTATTCAACAGTAAACAAACTCTCAAGGAAGTTACAATTTATTGGGGATATAGACAAGAATAGAGTATAATTCTAATTGTATTATGGCAATTAGAATTATGGAAAACCAACTCCGATAACATAGGGTGTTTTGGAAGCATGGAAGAAGGGAACCTAACATGAGTGATCATGCAATGCTACAGGAAGGGAATGGTGTTTAATCTGAGACCTCAGGGGCTGTAAAGATTGATGGTGGGAGGATGGAGAAAGGAAGAATGTTCTAGACAAATATATCGGCTTCTTATTGCTGCTGTAACAAATTACCACACACTTTGTGGCTTAAAATAAGGAAAAAATTTTTATCTTATACTTCTGGAGAATGCATCTCACTGGGCTAAAATCAAGGTGTCAGCAGGGCTGCATTCCTTCTGGAAAACCAATCTGCTTGCTTTTTCCAACTTCTAGAGGCTGCCTGCTTTCCTTGGCTTGTGGTTCCTTCTTCTTTCTTCAAAGCCAGCAGCCTGGCATTTTCAAATCTCTGTCTCTGACCTCTTGCCTCCCTCTTCCACTTGTGAGGACTCCTGTGATTACAGTGAGCCCACCTGGATAATCTCCCCATCTCCAGGTGAGCTGATTAGCAACCTTAATTTCTCTTTACTTTAACATATGCATTCATGGGTTCTGGGGATTAAGACAAGGGCACTATTGGGAGAGGCATTACTCTTCATGTCACAGCAGAAAGATCACAGCTCTTCATGTCTGAAGAGTTGAAAGAAATTCAGCATGGCTGAGAGCTTAGCCCAAGGAGAGAAGCAAATGGCAAGGAAAGGGCTGAAGAAGGAAGTCAGGGGAAGATGTGATTGAATTTCATCCTAAAGAAAATGAGGGACCATTAAAGAGTGAAATAATTAGATCTGAGTTGTTGAAAACTCCCTTTACCTGTACTTGGAGGCTCTTAACTGAAACACATGTCTACTTCACTGACTATAAATTGGAGCTAATGAACTGAGAATTATCAGAGTTTAATCTAAAATATGAGATAGTAAGGGAGAAAAAGCAAATGTTCCCATATGTAGGCAGAACACCAAAAATGCAATTCTGTAAAGAGTTTAATGGTAGACTGTTGAAAATATTGACCAACAATTGAATTAGGACTCTTTTTATCTGGCGAATACCCATTGTAGGTGGACCCAAACTCATAAAGGGTGATTTATTGGTTTGTGTAAGTGAAAATTGCTGGTGTAATCTCTCAGGTGCAGCGGGGTCTAGAGGCTGAAACAATGCCGTCCCTGCTCTCCTCTGTGTTGGCTTCATTATCAGTCAGGGTGGGCTCTTCCCTTGTGGAGACAAGATGCCCAAGAACAGCAACAGGCTGTTCCCCTGCTGGATCAGACACCCCAACACCGAGGGAGAAGGGGCAGCAGTAGTTCATGTGGAAGTCCTAGGGTTGAGTCTCAGGAAACCATCTTGAGCCATGTGCCCATTCCTGAACCAGTCCCTGCAGCCAGGGAGGATGCGATCCAGAATTGGGCAGGCCAGAGTAATAGTTCACTACTGTGCTATTTTAGGCAATCCTGAAAACTTGTTCTGAAAGTAACAGTATGTTTTGAGAGTTCGGCTCTGAACTTTGTAACCAAAATTCTATTAGAACTGTTCAAATGGGGCACTGTGTAAATTTGTCCTATGTTATCATTAGTATGGATCTGAAATCTATCATATTGCCAGTGTCTGATTGTTCTCTACCAATGGACCTGGATTGAAACCTGAAGATGTACATGTCTGTGTTTGTTACATTATCATTTCAAATCAGCACAAAGGCTTTTGGTAATTGACATCATTTGCCTGACTTCGAAAATGGAAATGTTTAATTAAACTTTATATAATAACGAAATAAAATCATCCTTGTATTTTAGATCACTTTCTCCCCTTGAGCAATTGACTGTCGCTTTCAGTCTTTGTCAGCAGATTTAATCTCACTTCCAGTAAATCCTTTTCCATCACATTATCTTCATTAAAATGCAGATGTTCGTTAGAATCAGTCCGTGTTCCTTTTACATCGAGTATGTAATGACATTCTGCCCCAGCATGTCTGTCATTTGTGCCTTAACATTTGAAAATGGGACATCTCTTTTTTTTAAGGGCATAATTTCCAGATTGAGTCAATGGAAATTATATTAGAGTGTGGTTATTTCTCTGATTGGCTTTCTTTATGTTAAAGGTGACAGAAGCACTTGAAATCACTCTCTGTCTTGGTCATCTTCTGCTCTCAGGTGCTGCCCTTCCCTGCTCAGGCTTCCCCAACATTTCTCTGCAGACGACTTGCAGAAGCACATCTCCAAATCTGACACCTTTCTCTACTTCCGTATTTCCAGCTTTGTCTTTATTTGTCTGTTGATAAACACAGTTTTGTGGACTTACTTCTAAAACCAACCTCATTATCTCCATCGTCTCTGCTTTACTCGCTCCCCGTATCCGTACCCTCACCACAGCTCGTCATTTCTTCCCTCACAGCTTCTACTCATTTCTTTCCAGAATGATTGCTACCAACGATTTAGTTCCTTATAGGATTTCTGAACCTCTTCAGTCACCTGCTGTGCTTCTGTCTGTAAGCTCTTTCACCATAGTCTTGGTACAATCGAGATAAAACCTTTCTAAAACACTGTTAAAGCCCAAAGAGTTTGAGAGTTGAGCTTGTGTCCCACTCCTTCTTTTGACAGCCTGTTGAGAAGCAATTTTTCTGAACTTCTTCACCCTTGGTAATTGCATTATTTCCTTAATACTTATTGGTTCCATGTGCAACTGTCTTATCTTTTAGTCAGGATTTCAACTTCTTGGAGGCCAGAAGGCATGGTTTATGCTTTCCTATACAAAGTATATACAGAAGTGAATACTGATTTTTTTGTGTGTATGAAGGAGTCTCACTACATTGCCCAGGCTGGTCTTGAACTCCTGGCCTCAAGTGGTGATCCTCCTGCCTCAGCCTCCTGAGTAGCTGGGACTATAGTCATGTGCCACTGTATCTCACTGATTTTTAAAATTATATTTAGAGATAGGGTCTGGCTGTGTTGCCCAGGCTGTTCTTGAACTTGTGACTTCAAGCAATCTTCCTGCGGTTGCGTACTAGTCTTTATAAAAGGTAGATGCTTAGTATATTTTCTGTGAATATGATAAAAGAGAGCTTTGAAGTTAAGTGAGAAGGTTGACTTTTCTTCAGAAGGGCAGAATCCATTAAAAGTGGGTAGTCCCCTCCACTCCTAAATCAAAGGAAAGCCTAGAAACCATCACGTTTTTAATATTAAAATATTTTAAAAATACATACTCAAGCTTAGAACCAAGAAAGGGGTTCTTCAGGTGTCAGAAATGAAGGGGGAGGCCACAGCGTTGAATGGCAGGGGCAAGCTTGAGAAGATTTCTGCAGTGAGGTCTGGAGTTTTAGTCAGAGGCTGCAGGCCTCAAACCAGGCGCCGCACTGGAATTGGGCCGAGCCTTGCACAGGGCAGTCCCACTAGAAAAACTCTGAATGAACCCAGTGGAAATTGGACCCCTAGCTTACCCTTTCTTACTTGATAAGCCAGGTTTTCATGGTGTGGAAGGCCCAGGCTCAGAAACTAATGTAAAATTTTGCCTGCACATTAGTGAACCCCAGATGACCTCATCAGGGACAACCCAAGTCACTCATGAGACCTCCATGGAGATGAAGGAGTCTGAATTTTTATGAGTTCACAGACAAATATTACAGGAAGATTGGAAAATTTACTGGCATGAGATATAGTCAGCAGACATGACAAACAAGATCAAACTAATCCATTACAGATAATAAAGGAATAGGATCTGCAAGGAACAATAAGGACATTAAAAATAAATTACAGACTAATTTGAGGGAAGGAGAATCTAGGCATAAAAATATAGCAATTAAAAATTTCAAATATTCAACAGATTGATCTAAGAGTGTACCACATACAGCAAAGAGAGAATCGGTGTGCTGGAATGTGGATCCAAGACCACATTCAGCCTTGCATTGGCAGAGCTGAGCCATGGCCACAGACTGCGGCTGCACCAGGAAGAGATGGAGCTCCTGGTGAATATGCATTTGTCGTTTATTTGCCCCTTTTTCTTTTAAATTTAGGTGACTTGACTTTTGTTGCCTATGTATGCAACTGCAGGTGCAGTTATAATCCTAGTTCTTGAAGAACAAGGCATAGTTCACCATATTGGTAAAACCATACCATGCCTAAAATTGTCCCAGTGATGGGAGGGAGAGAGCCTATGTGACACAAGGTTACTCTGTAGAGGACAGAACTTTGTTTTCTTTTCCTCTTCTCCCTGACTGCAGTGTGTTCTCTGCCAGGTGTCTGTGGCCTGCCACCTCCTCCCCACCTCCCATGGAGGTAGCTGCAGGTGGTGTCTCATTCATCTGAGGCACCTGGGCAGTGCTGCTGCTTGTGGGCAGCCATGCCTGTCATGAGATGAGTGATTTTCTTTCTGTATTCCCAGATTTTTCTCCTTTGCTAAACCTGGATCTGCTTCCACGTGTTCATGTTTCTTCACAGAGTCCAGTTTTCAAAGTTGGAATTGTTGAGGTCATTATTTTTCTTGTAGTGCTTACATAGAGTAGTAAAGAGATGTCTGCTGAAAGGTCACCTGTAGGAGAGAGTGTCTCCTTTCATACTGCCTATGGAGCGATGGCAGCAAATGCAGAAAACAGAAAAAGTAAATTTTTGTAAGTTAACTTGACTGAAGTTTATTCAAATACAGGATATTAGGCATTTTTTGACACGTGTCCTTCAATTAAAAACAACTGATACGTATAGGTTTTTAAGAAGCCTGTTTGTCCACTCATGTATTCATCTCTTTATCCAGCTCTCCCCTCCCCTGTCTTATGTGTCCCACTGTCAAGGGTTTCTGGATGTCTAATTAAAATTATTTAAATATCAGGAAGTCAGGGGGAAAAATGACGTGCCTGTAAAGTGATTGCTTACCTTTCTTTTCTTTATTGTAATCTAAGTTATTTTTGTGGCTTTAACACCCAAGAAGGCCCCAAGTGAATGAACAAGCAGACTGCTGCGTTGGGAAGTGGAAGGTGAGCAGCATCATCTGCTGTTCCCAGGTGAGCAGGTATGTGCAGACCTGGCCCCCGAAGGCCGAGGGAGCCAAGAGGGGGAAGACAGAGGCTGACAAATCCACTTTCTCAGAAAGAAACATTTAACAGGGATTTGTGAACAGAGATGGTATCTCAGGCGGCCAAGAGACAGTGGATCCCCATGCCCGCCCTCCGGAAAATATCCTTTACATATAGCAAGTTTCATTTGGTAAAGCATGTAGCTGGTCACATCTCAGATTTTCCTGGGAAACTCGTGACCACTGGGGAGGTCAGTTAAGCGTTTCTGTGAGGGGTTGTTTCTGCTACAGGCATTGTGTAAAGACCTTGCTGGAGAACACCTTGGTGGGCAGGAGTCAAACATCGGTCATCGTGGTGGTTTTGCTTCAAGATGGTGCCACTCTTGCCATGCAACAGGCTGTTCTCCTACATCTGCCAAGACTCTGATCAGGGATTGGCATTGGTGGTTTTTCTGTGTTTGAGGAAATAGATATACACAATATTTGAATATATGTGATTTTTCACTTTGTAATATTTGATTCAGTGTCTGCAGGGTCTATACAGTTTTACCGTTTGTTAAGTGGGCATAGGTTTTGCCTCACGTAATTTACTCTGGAGGTACAGACATAACCTGTTATTTTTTTATCCTCAGATTCTTCACACTCTTTTCTAACTGTAAAAATAAAGTAAGAAATCCTTCCTGCTGTCCCAGGGAGGCTGTGTGTTCCTGTGTCCTGGCGTCTTATGCACATTTGTAACGTACTGAACTCTGTTGGTTACGAGCAATAGAGAGAGCTTGAGGCGGTTTGTTAAAGGCAGTCCCCAAACTGTATATTTGCCAATATCTTTCTGTCTTCATTTCTGTTTCATCAAATCTGTGAACTAGAAACAAAATTGACAGAGTGGAATTTAATTTTCCCTTTTTGTGTCTTCTCACACTCCCCTGGATAATTAGAGCTGTGCGCTGCTGTGGTGCAAGAGTAGGTGGCTGAAGGCGGGGAGGAGAAGCAGAGGGTGGGAGCTGGCCGGGGTGGGGGTGCCCACCACGGAGAGGTGATTCGGATTTGGGGAGCGTAGAGCTTCCTCATTGTGAGATTCTGGGTGGTGATTCCTGAGATACAATGTGTGTTATTCAAATGGGTGAACCCGACCACAAATAGAAAACATAGCCTGTCTCTCTGTAGAAAACTCTGCCTCTCATAAACTCTTATGAGGATTAAAGGAAAGAGTTGTCCTAACTCTTAATTATTCATTGGATTCAAGTAATAGAAAACGAGCCTGAATTTGGTGACATACTTGAGACTTTTTTCTTGTCATGCTTAATCTTACTGTTTGACAAAGGACTGGGGTTGAATTGTTGAAATTACATATGAAGATCAAAAGATTTCAGCTAATCTTGAAGAAAGTTTTTGATGAGTTGGATAGGAAGTTGAACTCTAAATATGAGAAATTTCTTTGAATAAAGAATATTATATTAGTTTTTTTAGTATTATAACTGTCTCCTATGTTTCCTCAAAATATAAATCTCTAATATTCTGTATTATTCAAAGTGAATGTGCAGTGACTATAAAGACATTTACTTCGGATTTGTAGTATATTCCCTATTGGAAGAAATATAAGCAATACAGACGCTCCCAGATTTTAATAACAACAATAATAATATCAGCTGCCAATTACGGAGGATCTGCTCTAGGTAAAACGCCGTGTTAAGTTTTCCCAATGGATTTAATTCTCAGCCATCATTACCCACATTTGATAGTTAAGGACCCAAGACTTAAAGAGGTTCAGTAACTAGTCTCATTGGAGCTGGTGAATGTTCTAGAGTCTTCTCGCCTGGCTTTCTCTGGCTTCAGCCTGCTGGACAGCCTGGTGTTCTCTGGGATGCCCATAGGAGCAGGCAGGTAGGAGAGGAAACTCTGACGAGAGCCGGGGTTTGGCTTTCTGCTCCAGGCCGTGGGCCAGTCTGGCTGCTTCTCCGTTTCCCATTTCCCACCTGTGAGTAACGGCACCTAGCTCATGGGGAGGGCGACGTGAGTTCACAAAGAGAGCTTAAGGCGTAACCAGACCCTGAGCAGGTTCACTGTGTTGGAGGTCTCCCCTTCCCACTCCTTCCGTGGACAGCTGCCGGGAACACTCTTCTCCCCCTGGCCTGCCCGGCTCAGGCCCCTCCTGGTCTGGCCCATTTGCGCTCTGCTGTGTTGGCCTTTCCAGGGCAGGGTACAGGGGAGGGGATAACTCTGCCTCTGTAGCCCGGTCCGCACGTGGCCACTGCCCTCCTGCGTTACCACGACCGCTCCTCCTGTCCTCCACCCCGCGGCTCGGGCCCCAGCTCCTTCCTTCCCTGCATTCGCTGCCTTACTGCCCAGGCTGAACCCAGCCCTCTGATGATTAAATGCTCCGGGTAACCTGAGCCCGTTGCAAGCCTGCAGTGATGATAACTTTTACTTGAGCCTGCCCTGTGATTTTTGTCTTTCTCTTAGTTTGAGATGAGTAGGGGAGCGTGGCAGACTAGGGAGGAAAGAATGAGAAAATAAAAAAGGGTTGGGAGCAGAAGACAGAAGCACCCTAAGGGTAGAAGCAATAAAATCCCTAAGAAAACCTCAAGTATGGACCTGTTTTGGGGGCTAATCTGTGCTTTTCTTCTTCAGCAGTGAATTGTCCAGAGAAAGTGATTAGCCCTGAGCCTCTGCAGGACCTGGTAACTTTAATAATAGGAGGGAGGTGGAGTCTGGGGGTGCGATGGAGGGAAAGGCAAGTAGAGAACCAGCTGGAGTCAGGAAATATCTATTCCTTGGGATTAGCAAAAGCTCCCACCTGTCTCCCCACCCCGTTTCTCACCCCCTCCCACCTTACCTCACTCCAATCCTGTTCCTGTTCTTTTGGGCCTCAGGAACTGCCCAGTGGCATGTTGGGGCTGAGGTGTGGATGAGATTGGTCCTCAAATGTAAGAGAAGACTGAATTTTCCCCCGGTAGCCTGTGATCTAGTAGTTCAGTTCAGTAGTAGCGTGTTACACTGCTGTGGGAGATGCAGTGCGTTACCTTGATTCATTATGAATAGCCTGGGGACACAAATTACTTGAAGTACACAGTTCCCATAAGAACATTCATTATGATTTCTATATAGTCTGCTTACAAATGAATTTCTTGAGCAAAGCCTCTTTTTAAGCAGCAGATATATGCATTTGTGCTTGATTCATAAGGTATTTGAGTTGCAATGGAAATAATGGGAGCCCAAGTCTCCTGAGAGGCACCTACTTAGTAGCTTGTATGTGCACGTGTGTTTGTTTGGGGGGGGTGGGAAGGGAGGGACAAAGATTTAGACGGTTCTGTCTCTGGCGTTCGGTGGGAGGCATTAAATCTGTGGACCTATTGAAGCAAAGTGTCTCGTGTATACCTTCATAAAATGCATTATATTTATCAAGCCTGTTTCATTTATATATGAAATAGACTTCAACTAGAGGCTTATTCCCCTTAGCGGTTTTTTTTTCCTGTTTGAAATATATGATTTTTACCAAAACTCCATTTTTAATACCTTTCATACTTTCTGCCAGGCCAAAGTGAGTATTTTTAATAAAGCTATTAATTTAACTTCATTTTAAATTAATAAAATCAGCACATCCACAATTTACGTTTTTTTTCTAAACGGTTGAATACTTGTATTCTACCTTTTGTCCAGTGATTTCTTTTTTTCCAACCAATATGAGGCCAATGCCCACCAGTCCCGTTGCAACATAGGCAAGCAGTGAGCCTCGTGAAACAATCCTATAGGAAATAAAATATGCAACAATCAGCGAGGCTTCCTGGACCAGTTTCCAGAAGGAGCAGAGGAGAGGCAAGTGTGATTTAACAAAGTGGCAATAGCCCGTGACAGCAGGCCCTGAACCAGTTTCCATCGGAGCCACCCCTCACCCAGCACAGTGAGAGTTTCCCTGGCGTCCTGTGCAGTGGGAATGTTTTTCCCTGGGCATCCCCAGCCTGGCGCTTTGCATCGGCTTTGTGCAGGATGCTTGGAAGACACGAAGTCACCACGTCTGCACTGTAACTGTGGCCAGTCCCCAGCTGCAATTTGTGAGCTGAGAGCCAGAGGGAGGAGGATTTGTTTTCTGCTCTTTGGTGTTCCCGAGAGGTCACAGGGGGCTGGTTTTCTCTGTAGCACTGTCATACAGGCATGCAGATCCCTCGGAACGTCATGTAGGAAGTACTGTCAGGCAATTATAATCATGTTCTCAACACTCATAGAACTTAGTGTAAGCAGGGTTTGGCGTGATATTTGCACATATTAGGTAACCTCTGTTTATGAGAGACCCTGGATAGATTAATATCTGGGATTACTTTCTGTAAAATGAAGTTCCAGTGTATGTCATTGGGGTGAATTTGAACCCTGGTTCTGAAACCTTTTATGTGATAGTTATGTCCATCAAGGCCCTTGTCCACTGATTCATAATCAAGAAAAAATGAATTAAATCCATTTTCAATTTAATGTATTTTCATTACCAACCCTGTCTGGGATAACAGTACTGGATGAGGGAGACATTATTGAGTGACTGCCACTTACTCCTCAAATTCCCAGCTCTTCTCTGTCCATCATTCACTTCCTTTCAGCCTCCCTTTTTTCCTTATTTCAGCTCTTCAAGTGACTTTTGACATTTTTAAAATTTTCAAATTTAGGTTCTTCTAGATGTGTTGTGTGCTGCTATTGCTCTTCGTTTTATCTCTCCCCCGCCATGAGCAGGAGCATACTTTATAAGCTGCTTTTCTCTTTCTAGTTCTAGGTACCTGGAGGCAGCCCCATTTGTGTTTGCAGGACTGAAGGTGAATGGTATTTCACAGCAGGAAGTGAGCCTCTTAGGTCTTAAGCTCCCTGGGTTTAGCACAGTAGGGGCATGATCTGCTCCAGGAATCTCCTGCAGCTATTTATAAAAAAGTGGACTCTTTTCTCTTCCCTTGGGGGACAGAGTATGATGGATTGTCGTGGCGCTGTATGAAAATAAAACTCTACAAAGCAGCACTGGAGGGCTGTGTAATCAGTCTGGAATTTAAAATATCCAGTTGCCAACTTTACCACCGAATGTTGAAAACTGAGACTTGGAAAGTTTTTTTTTCCCCCTTTGACAGTGGTACTTGTTCAAAGTGCACTTGCTTATGAAGGAGAAATTGAGTGTAGGCGGTCTAGCTCTTTGAAGAATGAACATTGGGTGCCACTGCACGGTATGTGACTAGGGCGTGAAAAGATGTGGCCAGAGCAGCAGGAGCGCACACTCGTCAGTCTGAGGTTGAACTAAAGCAGGGAACAGGGTATTTCTAAAACCTGGCCTAGCTTATTTGTGCTGCTTCTTTGTACCTGACAATGTCGTAACCACCTCACTCTATGAGATATGATGCATGAATTTCTCCCTTGACTTATATGTGATTGTAGATTATGCCTACTTTGATATTTACCTTCTAGAGGGTCTCTTACCTTCTTTCCTCAAAAGATAAAGATACGCCAAGGCTAGGTTCTCATGTTTTCAAATGGAAATGAAAGTAGGAGGCAGCAAGGAGTAGGGGGAGAGGCAGAGAAGAGGACCCGTGCGAATGGAAAGGTGCAATGAAAGCACATGTGTTGTGATCTCAAAGGGGAATTTTGCTGCAGAAACTTTGATGGGATTGAGAAAGAGCAAAAGCTTAGGTTCAACAGCCAGTAAGACTATTTCTGAAAGACAGAATCGGGTATTCATTTCTGCACTCTGCTTCCGTGCCACAGTTGAAATACTGAATATCCCTTAACCCTATAAGCAATGCTCAAGTGTTTAAGACAGAGGGCCTGGCTCCAGGGGGTACTGCTTATCCAGACGCGCCATCTTTCCCTTCATCCTGCTTGGAACTTCGTGAGCCCTCTGGACTAAGAATGTGTGCCTGCAATGCTGGATATTTTTCTTCTATTATTTTGTTAGCCTCCTCTATTACTTTATATATGTTTTCTTCTTTTGAATATTTCTTTTAAATATTCTTTATCATATCAGATATATTATATATATGTTAAAGCATCAGAGTTCTTGCTTGTCATAACTTGTCTTTCACATTTTTCGTCTTTTGTGTGTGTGTGTGTTTGTATGTGTGGGAGGGAGTTGCCTTGTAGGATAATTCTTTGGCTCCATCTTCCAGATTACTAATTTAGTCTTCAGCTGTATCCTTTCTTCTATTTAGACTAAATATTATGTTTCTCATTCTAAAAATCTTTAAAAAATGTTTAGAATCACCTTGTAAAAAATTATTATTAACATGGCAGTCTATTTCTATTCAGACCCCTTTTTAAATCTCTTCTTTGCTCTAATACCTGTTAACTAAAGTGTTACTTACGCTGTTTGTTGTATTTGCTGCTTCTCTGTCTTGGTGTTCATTTTCTTCAAATGTTCAGCAGTTTGTGGTTGTGTGCACATCTCTGTACTTGAGGTTTGCTATTACTCGATTTGTGAGGCTGTATTTGTTTTCAGCTACTTTTCTTCAGAGATGGTGGGAGGTGGGTGCTGAGAGGGGTGTTCCGTGGCTGCTGTGGGGATCCCCATTCCCCCAAAGTCTCAGCAGCCCCCTACAGCAAACTCGCTCAGGCTTGCTTGCGTGTATGTGCTGTGCTAGGCAGGTTTATCGTCTTGAGCATATAGGCGGTAAAGTAAGTGCCACGTTAAAATTATGGCTTTATAGGAACATCAAAAAGTGAGCAGATTGCATTGAACTGCGGGGAATAAGAAAAGCTTTCTGGAGGATTCTGAGATGGGCCTGGAAGAATGGATGAGATATCAGCAGGAGGTGATGAGGGAGTGTAGTTTCAGTGCGGACACCTGAACGGGCAGGTGGCGTGGAAGACAGGTTCTGGGAAACCTCATGCTCCATTTCATCGGAGAGGGATGACAGGGATGCTAAATAGCAAATCCAGTCAGTCGGGCAGTTACCTGTGTCGAGCACCACCATCCAGCCAGCCATCTAGTTGTTTAAATGAGAAATTGGAGACTGGTCCCAGCTGCTTTTTCCTTCCCTTCGTCCAGAAGCTAGCAGTTCCTGGACTTTCTTCCTCCTGAATATCTCTCAGTGTGTCCACTCTTCTCTCTTCTCATATCTGCCATGCTTTTCGCAGTCATTAGCAATATATACACTAATTTATACTTTGTTCTGTGAAGGCAGGAAAATTGATTATGGGATAAAGTAATATATGTGGTTCGGGGCATATTTCTTTCTTAGTAATAGGAAGTTTTCCTCCTAGTGATGGCTAATATACAATTGGAAATAAAGGTCTAGTGTTTGAGGGAAAGTTTAGGGTGAAAAAAACAGATTTGGAAGAATCTAGATTATAAAGTATGGGGATGGATTTAAGATTTGGAGGAAAAATCAAGAAAGAGAGGCATAATGAGGTTCTTGTATAAAAGTAATGGAACTCCTAAAGGTAAGGGAACAGCTGCCCTTGTATTAATACGTCGAGCAGGAGTCCCACACTATTTGAAGGACGCCAACTTATGTCCTCTCCCATTGAAGAGATTCTAATTTAATAGATGAGAAAAGACATGTCTGAATGAAAAATTCAGTGATGATGACTAGTATATTGAGTGCCAAGTGAGTGATATGTACTTTTGGGTTCAAGTTATGTTCTGGAAGATCTAAAGCTTTATCAAAACTGAAGAATTCTGTGATAAAATAAGCTTATCCCTTTACTCTAGGGCTTAACAAAGCTTCCACACTAAGTATTGCTTTGATGGCATCCCGTAAATTTTGATATGTGTGTTTTGATTTTCATTGTTCAAAATGCCTTATAATTTCATTTTTTCTTGAGATGGGGTCTCACTATGTTGCCCAGGCTGGTCTCAAGCTCCTAGGCTCAGAGGATCTGCTTGCTTTAGCCTCTCAAGTATGTAGGATTACAGGCACAGGCCACCACACCTAGCTTCATCTTTCTTTATTTCTTTGACCCAGGAGTTACTTTAAATTGTATTAGTTTCTAAATATGTGGAGATTTTCCAGATATCTTTATGTTATTGATTTCTAATTTAACTCCATAAAACATACTTTGGTATTATATGGATCCTTTTAAATTTATTGAGATTTATTTGTGGCCCATATTGTGTCTCTCTTGGCAAAAGTTCTGTGTGCACTTGAAAAGATTGTGTATTTTGCTGTTATTGGGTATAGTGTCCTATACATGTCAATTGTGTCAAGTTGGTTAATAGTGTTTTTCAAATCTTATGTAACAGTACTGCTTTTCTGTCTACTTGTTCTATCAGTTATTGAGCAAGTGATATTGAAATCTCTGATCATTATTGTGCATTTGTTTATTTCTCCTTGTAGATCCATCAGTTTTTGCTTCGTATATTTCAAAGCTCTATTATTAGTTGCATAAACATTTAGGATTGTTATAGTCACTTGATGAGTTGACCATTTTGTCATTATAAAATAACCTCCTTTATCTCTGGTAATAGTTCATACTCTGAAATCTACTTTACCTTATAGCTACTTTAGCTTTCTTGTGATTAATATTAGGTGTATTTTCTCCACCCTTTTACTTTTAACCTATTTGAATCTTTGTACTTGAAGTGCATTTCTCATAGGCAGCACATAGTTGGGACTTGTTTTTCTATCTAATCTGGTACTCTCTGCATTTTAATTGGCATACATATGGTTAAGTTTAAATTTTGCTGTTTATTTTCTATTTGCCCTTTTTTGTTGTCTTTTTTCTCTTTTCCTGCCTTCTTTTAGAAAAAGTATTTTTTATGATTCTATTTTGTCTCCTTTGTTGGCTTAACTTTAATGTTATTCATTAGTGTACATATTTAACTTATCAAAGTCTACATTCAAGTAATGTTATACCACTTTAAGTGCATTATAAGAATCTTCAGTGGTGAAATTTCATTTCTCTATCTCAGTCTTTTTGCTCCCATCATACATTTTATTTTTACATCTTTTATAAACCCCATAATACATTCTTACTACTTTTGTTAATACAATTTTCTTGTAAAGAAATGTAAATAATAGGAATAATCTTAAATATTTACCCATATAGTTACTATTTCTGTTGCTCTTTAATCCTATGTGTAGATACATGTTTATATCTGGTATCATTAATTTTTTTCCTGCATAAAGGACTTCCTTCAGAAGAGTATCTGTGGGTAATGAGTTCTTTTAGCATTTGTATGTCTACAGATGTTTTCATTTCGCCTTTATTTTTGAAAGAGATTTTTGCTGGATATAGAATTCTAGTTTGACAGTTTTTTTCTTTTAAAGATGTTGCTCTTCCATCTTGTATTTGGTGAGAAATCAACTTCTATCCTATTGACTTTCTCTGTATATAATATGTCTCCCACTGCCCCCTCCTGGGATGCTTTTAAGATTATTCTGTTTATCTTTGGTTTAGAATATTTTCTAATTTTCTAATATTATGATGTACCTGGTTTATAGCAATTTAATTATGATATACCTTGGTATAGTTTTCTTTAAGTTTCTTGTGTTGAGGTTCATGAACTTCTTGGTTCTGTTGGTTTATAGTTTTCATCAAATGTGGCTAATTTTGGTCATTTCATCAAATAATTTTTCTGTCTACCCCTCTTTCTCTTCTTTCTTTTGGGGACTCTAATTATATATTTATTATGCCTCTTGAAGGTATTCCACAGACCACTTACGCTTTCATTTTTACATAAATTCTCCTTTCTCTCTGTATTTCATTTTGGATAATTTCTATTGCTATGTTTTCAAATATACTGATCTTTTATCCTGTGATGTCAATCTGTCGTTATTCCAGTCAAGTAGAGTTTTTATCTCACACATTGTGGGTTTATCTCCAGAAATTATTAATATACTTGGGTCTTTTTTTTATGTCTTCCATGTCTCTGCTTAACTTTTTGAATATGTCCTTATCTGCTAATTCCAATATCTATGTAAGTTCTGGGTTCGTATTGATTGACTTATCTCCTTATTATGGGTCATGTTTTCCAGTTTGTTAGATGCCAGACATCGTGAACTTTGCATTGTTGAGTACCACATATATTTGTTTTCCTGTAAGTATTCTTTTTTTTGTTTTGAGACAGAGTCTGGCTCTGTTGCCCTGGCTAGAGTGCCGTGGCATCAGCCTAGTTCACAGCAACCTCAAACTCCTGGGCTCAAGTGATCCTCCTGCCTCAGCCTCCTGAGTAGCTGGGACTACAGGCATGTGCCACCATGCCCAGCGAATTTTTTTTTCTATATATATATATTTAGTTGTCCAGATAATTTCTTTCTATTTTTAGTAGAGACAGGGTCTCGCCCTTGCTCAGGCTAGTCTCGAACTCCTGACCTTGAGCGATCCACCGGCCTCGGCCTCCCAGAGTGCTAGGATTACAGGCATGAGCCACCACGCCTGGCCTTCCTGTAAGTATTCTTGAACTTTGTTCTGGGATGTATTAAGTTATTTGGAAACAGTTTAATATGTTTTTTATCTTGCTTTTAAAATCTGTTAGGTGGAACCAGAGCAGTGTGCAGTATAGCGTTAATTATTCCCCGCTACCAAGGCAAGACCATCTAAGTTCTCTACACCCGCGGTCACCTAGCCCCGGGGCCACAGACCGGTACCAGTCTGGGGCCTGTTACCAACTAGGCCAGAGCTCCACCTCTCCCTCACCGCACCCACTGGTGGAAAAATTATCTTCCATGAAACTTTGCATGAAACTTAGAGCCAAGCCACATGGTAGGAGGCGAGTGGCGGGCCAGCCAGGGAAGCTTTATCTGTATTAACAGCCTCTCCCCATCGCTTGCATCCCCGCCTGAACTCCATCCTGTGGAAAAATTGTCTTCCATGAAACCTGTCCCTAGTGCCCAAAATGATGGGGACTGCTGCTGTCCCCGACACTATGCTCTGTGCATTATAAGGTTTTTCAGTCTGGCTGGTGGGAATATGCACTATTCCTAGCCAAGTGTTGACATTGTTACCTCTAGTGAGTCTTTCTCCAGAACTGGGTAGTTTTTTATGTGCTCGCGGGGATTAGCACTCAACTGAACACCCTGAGGGGAGGCTCTGCGGATCTCCAGGAATCTTTCTCTCTCTGTGTGGCTCTCTTTTCTTCAGTACTCTGTTTTGCAATCTCTAGCCTCCTTGGTCTCTCCAAACTCTCTCTGCATTGTGTCTTCAACATTGGGGATCTGCTGGGCTTTCTGCATGAATTCCCCCTACCTGGGCCACCACCTGGAGACTCAATGGATCTAGCTGGGGTAATGGACAGTTTACCTCATTTGTTTGTTATCTTTCAAGGACTATTATCCTTCACTGCCTGAGATCCAGTGTCTTGTTAGCTATTGTTTTATATAATTTGTCTGTATTTTATTTGTTTCACGTGAGATGATGAATCTGGCCCCCATTTGTTGCATTTAGAGTCCCCTTTGCAGTGTTCTTTCAGATTTTGAAGACTGAGCCCTTTCTCCAAAGAGCGCCTGATTGGACTTGCATTGCCTTTACAAAATGCCACTGGAAAGTCATATTCTGTTGGTTAATGAATATTTCTCTGATGGGGTAGTCCTTACGAGCTAGAGTCTCAGAGTTGGCATGGCATAAACAGTTGGCATACAGACCCTCCAACAAGTTGTCCTCAAACTCCTCCTTGCATATTGCCTAGAAGAATTTTTTTAAAACAATAATGTACTCTCCTCACACACTTGCAAATTGACATGCAAAGTTTTGTAACATAAATTGCAATATGAGCAAAGGATTTATTTTCAATAAATTGTAAATATTGGCATTTAAAAATAAAATGATATAATTATTCTTTTAAATATACCACCTGGAATCTATCATAGCAATTTGAGGCCTGTTATTTCATTTTGCATCGTGAACAAGTTCTACTTTAACATTTAGAAATTTTACATCATTCCTTTTTCTTCTTGGAATCACATTTTTATTCTACTTCTCCCATTGAATTTAATTCCAGTGTCATGTATTTGCTTCCTTAACACTTTGATGGGAACGTTATTATGTTTGTCTACATCTAAAACACATAAAATAATACTTTAAAAAGTGTCCTATCACCATAAATTTGTTACAAAATTAAATTCTTCTGTATTTAGTTGTCATTACAATTATCAGTAGCACACAATTGATTTGAACAGCATTATATAGATATATTAGGAACTGATAAATAATAATTAAGCATAGTAACTGAAGGTCTTTCAATTTTTCTAGTTATTTACCTATGGGTGATGATAATTTATTACTAAAATAAAACCAGGTTTGGTAGATCATATTGGTAATCCAATGTAAACTTGACATGAAGGAAAGATAGAGTGGGAACTCCTAAAATATTTATGTATTATATGAAATAAGTTGGTAGAAATACAGTGAAATATTAGATACCATTTGGGAGTTCTTATTGAACTACTTCTCTTTTCTAGTATTAATATACCACTATAAACTTATGTGCTGGATAAAATGAAAGATATGGTTTTTATTATTATAAAAGGGGTCCTAGTTTTATGAATGATTTTAAATGATTCAATTTATGAAATGGTTTCCATGCTTTTTTTTCATATCTACTCCACGAAATAACGCATACTTGTATAGGGATGAACTTTGGCTGTTCTGTTTTCCTGTAACAGTATGATGGATAGAGCTATCTCTGGTAGGATAATTGGGGTCAAATCATAAAACTGGACTTGCATTTGCACCATGCGATTCTCAGAAGTCCTGGAATTTGAGTACAGATCCCAGGTAGCCTGTTGCTACTGTGTGTCATATTACTTGGACTGCTGGTCTTTACTTGGAGTCAGGCTCCTGGAGGCTGGTAGGCACCGAGGCTACTGACCTCTCTTTCTGAGCTTTCAAAAACTTTCATTTTCTGAAAAATGTTTCAAGCCAGCAAGGAAAGCTCTGCAAGGCAGATGGTGTACACTGAAAGTGGTGTCTGGCCTTAACCTCACTTCGGGTCAGATCTGCCTGTGGATTTTGCATTTTCTCACCTCCCTCCCTCCCCCAGAGTTAAGTTAGTTTCGTTTTATCTTGGCCAACATCCTCTTTGGAGGAAGCTTTTCACTAAAGTTGTTAAGGAACAATATCATTTAATTTCTAGGGAATATGATTTTATACAATAGCACTCTTTCTACTAAACTAATTTAAGTTTGTTTTAAAGAGAGTTGAGCTGAAAAGTAGCTTGCTAGTTAAGAAACTATTCTAAATTTCCTTGGCTAGATGTGGGTATTATTGCCTCTCCATGAGAACTTTAAACTGTTATCTAACCACGTTCACTTCCTTTACTTTGTTCAGTCATTCAGGAACACTTTAGGTAAGATTCTAAGGTAAGATTATCCCTCCCTCCTTTGCGCCTCCTCCTACCAGGTGCAGACCGACATCCGGGCACCTGTAGCAATTGCTGCCTTCCGTGTCTTGTCTCCTCCCACTGGACTCTGAAGTTGTATTCCTCTCTGCGTCTACTCCGGAACCTGGCATACAGTGAATTCTGGGAGAGGACAAATAAAGAACAGCCCTAAGCACTTGAACAGTGTTTAATCCGCGCTTACACTTAGTAGCTATGATGTCTTGGGGGCAGCTACCTACGTCTCTGGTCCTAGTTTTTATATCCCCAAAATGGAAATAATAGTAAGCCCTACATCACAGAGTTGTGGTTAAAATTACATGTCTATAAAACACTGTGTGCAGGTGCCTGTGAAGTGCGTCATTGGCATTAAGTGCCATTATTCTTGTTACTGGAAGAGTAAGCGCGTGGACACGTGAACGAGCGCAGGTGTGTGGATTCCATGCTGGAGTCCCAGGAGCCTGAACACAGCTCCTACCCGCGGGGAGTCCGCGCCCCGGCAGAGCCAGACACGTGGAAAGGCACGGTGAGAGCGCAGAGTGGTGGAGAGGATTACAGAAGGAACCCAAGAAGGTTCAGGAGTGAAGTTTGATTATTTTTAAGGTTAGGCTTGAGGGAGTTTCCTGGGGGAGATAAGTCCTGAGCGGTGATTCGAGGAAAGAATATCAAAGTTCTCTTCATGGTCGGTATGGTACAGATAATAGGCTTGAGGGAGTTCAAGTGGTTTCATGCTTGTGCGCTGTGACACTTGAGAAGGGAGGAGAGCCTGGGGAGGGGGCAGGCCCCTCCACGAAGGGCCTTTCCCCAGGAGGCAGCCAGGAGCCACTGAGGGTTTGTCAGGTGGACAGTGATGGCCGCATATTAACCTGTGCAGTGACCGGCCCTGTCTGTGAGCTACATTGCTAATTTATATTAATACTTACCACTTTACTTTCAACTAGGGTGAGACTGCAGGACCGTGTGGGAAAACACTTAAAGCACTCCTTTCCACGTCCCCAGATTAGCCGCGGCCACTCTTGTCCAGATGCTGTGCCGAACGGTAGCAGGAAGCTTTCTCCCCAGAGGTGGGGTGTCTCCTGCCCATCTGTTTCCTGCCCACTGCGCTGCCAGGGGGCCTGCTGGCGTTGGTCTGCTCTGCTCAGAAGCTGGTTAAATACTCGGGTCCAAGCTGCCCGGGCTCGCTCTGGTCAGCAGGTGCCTCAGCAAGTCAAAGAAGGTTATCTTAGAATGCGGCCTCTTTAAGCTTCAGACAGTAATCCCCAAATCTATTCACGTTCACGCAGTTACACTTGCTTTGCTTTTATTTTTTTGTGTGATTCCCGAGGGAAGAACACTTAGAGTCTGTCAGCAACAAAGGCAGCAGACACTAATCTTGAACGTCGTGGAAATTATGACAGAGCCCCCAACAGCTTTACTACTGGAAACCAGCCCCTTCCAAGAACCCCCACCCCCACCCCAGGCAGGTCTGAGAGTTTGTTCCTGGTGATCCCTGACCTCTCTGGTTCAGAAACGTTTCCTCAGAAAATTCTAGGCTGTTACATTGCCAGGCTGATGATCCACTGGGCGCAGCTGCCTTCTGTGGGTGACTTCTGCCAGCACCACTGTGGCTTGAGGGCAGAAAGTAAGGGGTCTCCCTCTGGCTGCTCCCTTCTCCCTCCCCCTCGATTCCATCCAGCCTGCCTCCCAGGACTGCGAGCTCCAGACCAACGGGCTACTGACTGGAGGAGGAAGAGGAAGTTCTTCTGCAAACCCAGGCTAAATCCCACCTCTTCGTTCCCTCCTGGGACCGACCTTGGTGTCAGTGACGGGCAGAAAACCCATCTGGTGGTACTCACCCTCCCTGCCCCAGGACGTTGGTCTGGTTCTGTGGCCCCAGCAAGGCAATTCCGTGAGAGTCTATCATGGACACGCTTCCCACAGTCTGTATTCTTTGGAATTCAACAATGCCTGTTGCTTAGCAAGTGTACACACAGTGTAGCACAAGGTAGGCTGTGCTAAGCAGGGACGGTTGCTTTTCAGTCTTCTCCATCTAGAATTTAGAAAAATGTGACCGTGAAACGTGAAGATGTTCTTGTTACCTGATGGGCTAATGTGTTAAAGCAGCCTATGTAAAGTAGCCCTTTGAAATATGACAGAATAAGCTAGCTCCCCTCTATCCCAGGGGACACTTCCAAGACCCCTAGTGGATGCCTGAAATCTCAGATAGTACTGAGTGCTATATACTCTATGTTTTTTCCTATACATGCATACCTATGATAAAATTTAATTTATAAATTAGGCACAGGGAGAAATTAACAATAATTATAAAATGGAACAATTATAACAACATGTCCGTATCACTACTCTTGCACTTTGGGGACATTATGAAGTAAAATAAGGGTCACTTGAACACACGCACTACAATACTGATACCACAGCAGTCGATCTGATAACTGAGCTTAAGCGACTCGGGTTGGCAGTGTCGACAGTGTAGATTAGCTGGGTAAAGGGATGATTCACATCCTGGGCAGGATGGAGTGGGGCGGCACGAGATTTCATCAGGATACCGAAAGCAGTGAACAATGTAACACATAAGAATTGTTTATTTCTGGAATTTTCCAAGTGAGAGATTTGGACCAAAGTCACCATGGGTAACTGACGCCTCAGAAAGGGAAATCGCAGAGAAGTGGAGACTACTGTGTTACCATTTTGTAAACATATCAGCTTGAGATGTGATTCCAATTATAGTTGTATTTGCTTCCTTTACCAAGTAATTTGTTTCATTTGTATTTATTGACAACAGCCAGCCCCAGATGTATGCTTTAAAATGATACTCTCTCTCTCTCTGACCTTCAACACTGTTTTTTCTCTGCCAGTTTCATTGGAGGCGTATGTTTATTCAGAGCTACTTAGTCAAACTCTAAAATATCTAGTGTATTTCATAATGCCCAGCACGGGCTATAACGTGGAAAATTTCTTTCCTCCCATTGTGATTTGTTTGAGTCATAATAATCTCGACCTATAACATTTTTGTTTGTAGTGACTTAAAAAAAAAAAGGCAACATTAGGGATAGAATTCATTGATTTGTATTTGGCTTGAGAGTTCCTGTTCTGATTGGTACTTTATATGCTCTTATAATTTTGCCAATAGATAGATTAGCCAAAGAACATTGCACATAAAATAAAGAGTCTGGGTGCAGTGGCTCATGCCTGTAATCCTAGCACTTTGGGAGGCCAAGCGGGAGGATCACTTGAGGCCAGGAGTTCGAGACACGCCTGAGCAACATAGTGAGACTGTATCTCTACAAAAAAAATAAGAAAATTAGCCTGGTGCAGTAACATGCGCCTGTAATCCCAGCTACTTGGGAGGCTGAGGCAGGAGGATCGCTTGAGCCCAGGAGTTTGAGGTTGCAGTGAGTTATGACACCACTGCACTCTAGCCTGGGTGACAGAGCAAGGGCCTTTCTCAAAAATAAATAAATAAATAAATAGGTAGCACAGATGATTTCTAGATGTGGTTTAAGTACCTCAGGCTGTTTGATGTGATCTGTGTATGGGATAGAAGTGTAGAAGTGTTATCTCTATCTTGTTCTTTATTGTGCTTTTTTTTTGTTTTTAAATGAGACAGCATCTCATTCTGTCTCTGGAGTGCAGTAGTATGATCATAGCTCACTGCAACTCAAGTGATCCCGTTGCCTCAGCCTCCCGAGTAGGGAGGCACAGGCCACCATGCCCAGCTAACTTTTTTGGTTTTTGTAGAGATGAGGTCTCACTGTTGCCCAGGTCTCAAGTGACCCTCCTGCCTCGGCCTCCCAAGTTCTGGGATTACAGTTGTGAGCCACTGAACCTAGGCTTTTTGCTTTTTAAAATGAGCCAAGTCTTCATGGGCTGCCTTTGATTTCATTATAACCCTTAGAAATCTCTCAAGGCTGCCATGGACCTCAAACCAAATGCAACTGCCTCAAATCCCCTTTGGACTGAAAACGGATGTATATAAATGGCCAAATTCAGCTGTGTCTTCTCTTAGTTCTCAATTCCTGCCTCTTGAAACGCTCAGCCTCTCATGGCTTCCTTGGCATCACACACTTGTGAGTGTGTTCTTGGCAACCTTCCCTTGTTTTCACACTACCTCTCATACTTTCTTTCCTGTAGCAGCTGAGCGCTGTGGATCATGCTCACATGTTCCTTTACAGGGAACGTGTGTTGTGTAGAGTCTCTGTGACGTCCTGTGCAGTGTAGGATGTTCAGGGCATTCCTGGCCTCTACCCACTAGATACCTCTAGATTCACCCCCCTCGTGACAGTCAAAAATGTGTCTAGGCATTGCCACATGTCCTCTGGGGGGACAACATCGTTCCCGGTTGAGAACCACCACCCTGACGTTTCTCACATTTGTAGTATCCATTCTCCTTAGGTTTTAATATTTTGGTGGCCCCAGGATGCTTACAAAGCTCTCCCTGTGCAGAAACCCTCTTGCCTCCCTCCCTGCAGGGACACAGTAGAGGAAGCCGACACTGTGTTGTTTACCTGGGTGAAAGGCAATTTGGAGACGGCGTGAGTCCAGGCTAAGGAAACAGAAAGGTGGTGTGTGGGGACAAGCGGGGAGGGAATGACTGTTTCACACGTGCTCAGTTCCATGAGCAGAAGGCACCCATGGGAGGGGTGCCCAGCAGCAGTTATAAATTCAACCTGGGACCAGAGGGGCCTCAAGCCCTGATGCACCAGTCAGGCCTGCCGGCTGGGTCTGTCTTTATTGGCTTCTTGCACTGGCTTCACGAGAGCCACAGCAGTGAGTGTCCCCTTGTCCTTCCTCTAGCCCCACTCCTGGGCCACTCACACCGTTACCTCGCAGACAAAACCTGGGTCTCCATCTGGGCTTCATGGTGCCGGCCCCATTCTATTTCCCCCAGGTCAGAGCATCCTTGTTCTTCTCTGAGTGTTCCCTGGACCCTGTCATGGGCTGGCCCCACTTTCCTGTGCGGCACTCCCATTTGTAACGCTCCTTTTTAGAGGAAGCCTCCAGAGGACGTTGGATTTCTCACTGTCCCACAGGGTGATGTCAGTCTAGACAGTCTCTTGCCACTTGCAGCCGGGGCATAGGAAACAGTTCCGAGGGGTCTCAGTCCGCCAGTCAGCCCAAGAGCAGCTGGATGTGGTTGTGTTTGTGGCTGCTGGTGGTTTCGTTTTGCTTTTTGCTCACATTGTCTTTGTGAGAAGAGATCCTTTAGTACTAAAAAAAAATTCACTTTTATTGCTCATTTTTTCTTCATAACTTTAAGGGTTTTCTTCTATCTTTTTCTCTCCACTTTTTCTTATTTTTTTTTTCTTTTCCTCTTAGTAGCTGGTAGACTATTGCCATCAGCAAGGTACATTTTTATTACAGTTGTACTTTTCCTGTCCAATTACTAAGATGAAAGGCTTTGCTTTTCCATTTATATAGTAAAACAAAATACCATCTGAACTATGGTTAAAATATGGCTTTCTCTCTCAGAATGTGGTGAAGGAGCAAGTGCTCCCTGTCCCAATATGCTTGCTGACTTACGGCCATGCGAAGCCACAGCCCTCGGTGAGCCAACTCTGGCCCCGCCGCAGCTCTCGGGGGCCGTGCTCCCTAGGATGGTGCTGGTTACTTGCTGGAGCTCCTGGGACGAATGGAATCTCTATCGTGTTTTCCAGACTTTAGCTTGTCTTCATGGATCTATACCTAGTGCTTCTAAGTGTCTGTCTGTTTTTAAGATTTGGAGATATTGGTCTTCTCTTGCTTCAGCTGGTGTAAGTAAGGCTGGCTGCGTTTCACAAGCCGTGGCCGTGAGTACTACTGGGACCAGAGTTCCTATCCAGCTATTAAAAGAGGAAATTGGCTGGGAAGAAGTGGCTGGGAGCCAGGATGCTGAACTAAACAGCATTACGAATTTAGTCACAGTTGTCCTAGAGAGAAGACAGGGAATTGCTAAGGCCCTGATTCCCAAACTTTGTGCCAAGGTACCCGGGAGCACTGGAACAAATTCACAGTGCTGTGAATTTACGAGAGACTCAGTGATATCAGCTGGGCACCATGCAAAGGACTACTACGAGGTCATTTAGACTTAGCTGTTTAGTAAAACTGAACAGATAGGTCTCTCTTTTGGCCTAGTGGCAACATGAAAAAAATCACTGAAAGGTAAGAGCACTGTGAATCAGGAAAGTTGGGAAACTTGCTCTAAGGGAACTGAAGATCCTCTAAAAGCTGGGGATATAGCCAGGCGTTTGCGAGGGATGGAGGATAGGCATGAAAGAGTGTGAGAAAGGAGAAGAAAACAGATTTGGAAGCTGGATAATTGCACTAAAATGACTCTAATTTACAAGGTGTAGAAGTTGGCTGGTAGCCACTGATCTCTGGAGTGCGGTGTGCTGGAGGCTTATTATGTTACCTCTGACATGCGAACCCTGACACTCCTGTTCCTTACCCTACCTCAGGCCCTCAGACCAAGCATTCGCCTTTGTTCTTACCCCAGTATTTATTCATCCATTAAATATTTATGGGGCACTGTCTGCATGCTTGGAGCTGGGGAGGTAGCAGAAAGCACAACAGGTGGAGATCTCTCATGCCTCGAAGCTTATGTTTTTCTGGAATAATATTTGATAGGATATTACTGGTGCTTCCTATGTGCGAGGCATTGTTCTAGAAGCTTAGTGCATATTAACTCATTTAATCCTCACACCATTTATTCCATAAGGATAATTATTACTGCCATTTACACATGTCTGGTGTAAGGGTGACTCTCACACCGCTTTGCCTTTCGTCCTCGTTAGACTCTATCCCCATCATCCGATGTCAGAGAGCTCAGGCAGAGGAACAGCGTTGAGGACCTGTGTGTGTCACTGAGGCGGGCTCTGATGGGTGGCGTGAGCCTGCTCTGCGTCATCTCATGGAAAGCTGCATGCTGTTGAAGAAAGCTTTTGTCCTGCCACATCCTCCCCTTCAAGTGTGAGATTTATATTTCAGAAAACATACATTTCATGAAGTAGTTATAGTCAGTGGGAGCCACAGTAGCAAAGTGGTAAGACTGTTGAGGTGCCTTTCTAGTGCTTGCCCACCCAGTGTAGCATGCAGGGGTGGGTTTGACACTGGGGCTGCCACCCAGACTGATTTCTGATCATAATAGAGTGGCTTGCTTGGTAATTGTGTTATCCAGGGATGCCACGCGTTGTTACTCTGAAAATATGAACTGGACATAGTAAAATGGTTTCTTTCCATTTTTTGCGGGGCTCACTTTTTTCCTTGAAAAGCAGAGACTACGAAATTAAACATTGAATTATTGAATATTTGATGGTTATAGCAAGTGAAATTTCCATGAAACAAAAAAGTTTGTGTTGTTCTTCTCTTTCCCAATAATAAAAGTAATATTTGTTCATCATGGAAAATACAGAAATATATAAAACAAAATAAAAGTAACTAACATTGTCCATAGAAAACAGCTCTTTAGTTTTTGGTGTATTTTCTTTTACTCTTTTTCTAGGCATAGACATGCTTCCATTTCTTTAATTAAAAAATTATTGTGTATGGATTGTGTGCAGGGCATTGTGATTGTGCTTTGGAGCAACATACGTTCCCTGTTAATATAGGTATAAAGAAAGACAAACAATTCTCTCTCTGATCTTAGACAAACCCGGTACCTTCCCACAACCACACATCTCTCTCTGGTCTGCTGTCTACTCCCTTTACTTCTTGCAGCTGTGGAATTGATTTCATTAAAGATAGCCTTGTGGCCCTTCTCAATTTTCTATTAAAATTCACCTGATGGTAGAGGCGAAAGAAAAACATGTCCGTATCTCACTTCCTGCAGCTGTACCCTGGTTTACAAGTCTCTCTCCCCTTCTCCTGAGAGCACAGTATTTGAGTTTATGGACTAGAGTTTATCTGTCTTTTTACCCTTGGAAAATAGTGAGTGTTTAATAAATGTTTGCATCTTCTTCCTGTGAGAGTCTTGCTGCAGCCCATCAGTGATCTTAGTTGGGCACAGTTGTTGTGTTTGTACCACATAAGCCAACATGTCCCACCTTTATTGCACCCGATGCCTGGGAGGCACTTAGCTCGTGAGTGACGGTCAGCTGGATTGAGTGCGGGGGAAGTGTTCTGTGCCACATGTCTGTTTGGAAGGGCGCTTTATTTTCTAGACTGGAATAAGAAGTAGGAAAGAACTAGGGGTAAAAGGGATTATTCTAGTCCAATAGAGAAACCGCGGCTTGAAATTACCTAGGGAAATTGGAATATAGAACCAGCTCTGCTGGTACTACAGTCGATACAATACCTGTGCTGCTTATGCAGTGTATTCGAAAAGATAAATGAAGGGATAGGTATGAAAATATATTTCTAAAAGATAAAAATGGCTACACAAATAAATGATGGTGTTATATAAGTATTGCAATAAAGAACCACTTTTCTTCTCTTTTTGTCTGTGATCCCTAGTGAGTTCCAATAGTTCACATTCAGTACTGTTAATTCCCACAATATCAATATGTGCATTTTCTGAAATACCAAATTGTATTTTGAAATAAAAATGAAATGATTTTCAGATAATCTGCCATTTGGATTATCTGCACCATTTTTATTATAAATAATAGAAACCTGAACATAGATGATAATAGTGATACCTTTGTGACAATATTTGTATGGTTCAAAGCACTTCTGTGTTAAGAGGAACAAACAAAATAATATACATAAATGTTAAAGATGCTTTTGTGCATAATATTTTCAGTGAACCTGTATCTGTATACATAATAATTACATATTTGCCTGCCTTAGAATTCAAGATGATAATAATAGATGCACATTTTATATCCAGGAAAATACTAGAATATTCTACCCTAGCTAATCAATGTATTTGTATTTCAGAGGTGAGTGACTGAAACTAGATTGCTACTTTAAAATGGCATTTTTATAGCCGAGATTTGTAGGTATGTGGAATATCCTTTGAGAAATTATATGTATGAGTAAACAAAACAGGTTTGTGTGTTACTGAAATTGTAACATCATAGGTATGAGATCGCTTAAAGACATCTTAAGTCAGCGTGGCATGTAAATCTCATGGCGTATCGTAAAGGATCTGCAGGATGACTTGCAAGACCTGTTAGCATGTGTAATTGTGAGTCTCATGAGGTAGAATTCTTTCATTTGGTCACAGCAAGACTTCTGTGTGGTACTTCTAAAATGTTTCCATTTTTAGTAGAAATGAGATTGCTCCTTTTTGGGAAACAATTTCCTAACCTAGGTCCTCCTTCCTTGGGAATTTCCATTTTCCTCCTTTCCATTCTTCTTTCTTTCTATTTAGTTGTTTACTCATTTATCTATTTACTTTTGTCCTTCTATTTTGGTGTCAAACATTTCAATATTTGAATATTAATTATCCTAATTTTTATGGTCAGGTAATAGTAAAATCATTTAACAAATGTTGCGCTTTATGGAATGAACACTCTGGTTAACTTGGAGCTAAATGGGGCTCTTCCTTTCTTTCAACTCTTGTGAGTTAAAATCTCTTTAATATAGTTTAGAACATGTTATTATTTTGATAAGTTTAATATAACAGAATGTAGCAACATTGTGTTCCCCATGTTCATTCCCTCCGTTTCAGTACCAAACCCACATTTCCTTTGGGTCCCACCCCCCATTACTATAGGCTGTGTTTTTTAGGTGGAGCCCAACCCCAGCTGTAGGAGTGGAACATGCCACTCAAACCTGGCCAACCAGAGCCTCAGTTTCCCCCAGCCATAATATTTGATTCATAAGTGGGGATCTGACTTAGATATTGCAAGTCCGTGTAATTAGATCCCCCTGTGTCCACAATTACAGTCATACCTCACTTAACAGCAGGAACGTATTCTGAGAAATCTGTCCTTAGGTGATTTTATTGTGTCAAGATCATAGTGTACTTACACAAACCTAGATGGTATAGCCTACTACACACCTAGGCCATATGGTATAGCCTGTTGTTCCAGCCACCATCACGTATGCAGTCTGTCGTCTGTCATTGACTGAAGAGTCCTTACGCAGTGCATGACTGTACTTATGCAGAGACTGAGTTCATCCAATCAGAGTGAATCATGAAATTTATGTCACGGTTGCTAGGAAGAGGTGTGTTCTATTCCCCAAGGACCTTGAATAGGTAGGATATAGGCCCATTGAAGCTGCCAATCATCCTGTCTAAAATGAAGGCAGCCAGTGGAGGGCAGAGCTGAAGGATGGAGGTGTGTCAGAGGCATCTTTTGTATCTCTCCTTCACTAAGCACCCGAAAGTGTTATTACCCCTGTACCTATTTGTTACATGAGCCTGTATATTTCCCTTTAGGATTAGCCTAGTTTGATTTGAGTTTTCTGTCACCACTCAACAGAACAGACTCTGCATTTTGTTTGTTTGTGGTAGGGTTTATCCTGAATTGCTCATCTTACTAAAAAATTTTGAGTACAGTGATAAGCTTTTTAAGAGATGGGGTCGAATGTATTCTGTAATGTTCCAGAATTGTGTTTAGGCAGAGTTGTGGGATAAGGTGGTAAGAATTCAAGATTTTTGAAAGTTCTGGACAATCACAATCTTACTGCACTTAGTTTTTGAGGAAAATACATACACTTTTTTATTTTCAACAAGGGCCGGATCACATTTGTCAACTACTGATTATCTTTACTGAGAAGTGGAGCAATGGTCTTAATATTATCAAAGGTTATTTATATTTTACTTTGAAATAAATCCCTTGAGGAGCAACTCTACCTTCCTTAGCATGTTGGTCTTACTGCAATACAAAAATAAATTTTTGAGCATACCAATTAACATTCCATGCAGGATCACTGACTAGCAGAGAAAAAACCCCTGAGTTATAAATTTTGTTCTAGATAATTTTCAAGGAAAGATATGTATGTAATGAGAAATAAATTACTTACTAGAGGACATATATAGTGATTAGGCAAATTGTTCCTCTGAAGGTATCATATTTTGGAGCTCTTGGGGAAGATACCTGGGTGCTGTAAGAATCACTACGTAGATCTACTTCCAGAAATTCGTAGTGTAAGTAATCCAGGTGTCTCACTATTCTGGCAGAGTCTGTGCTGGAAAAGCCATTGGCAACATGTCTGTTATTTTCAATCAAGATTCAGCTTCCTGTTCAGACTTCAGAGCTTGGTGCAGTAAGAAACTGACAAATGGTCAGAAATGTACCTTCAGTGACTAGCCTCTGTGGTGTTGTGTTTGTTCAAACAATGAATTGGCTTTATGTAGAATAAAAGCCATTAGAAGCATATGGTACAACAGTTGGCTGCAGAATTTGTTTGTTTTGTTGTAACTTCAGAAGCTGCTACTATATGGCTTTGACATGCCCTTGAAAATCCAAGATGCCTTGGTCAATGTGTTTGTTGTATTAAAACTAGTGTAAATTTTAGTGGGACTTTTGTTGTGTAAGACAAGGTTCACTTCTTTTGGTGTATGTTCCAAATTGATCTGAGATGAAAGGACAAGATGTAATTTATAAAGTATCATGAAAGTAATTGGAGAAGTTCTTTGCAAAAAATCAGGCTAATTATTTTATAGTCATATGGCATTGTTTTAAGTTCCTGGAGCTGAAAAGCAGATCATATGTAGGAATTTCTAGCAACACTAAGCTCTTGGTGGATTATAAGTGATCATAATAGAACCCCAAATTGTATAATTCAGAAAAGATATAGGGGCTATTCTGGAGCCTGCCTTCCTTACAAGAATAGAATAGTTGTATTTCTAACTTTGGGTTAGAAAGAGTTGGGCACTTTTGGCTCAAATCATTGCTTAATGTAAGGGATGATTAGCACTTGATTATTCACTGAGTGTTTGTAGGTTATTCAGTACCAGCGTTGCTTAAAATACTCTGACATTAGCATAATCATGAAAATAGCCAGTTAGCTAGAAAACAAAATGACTGAGCAGTTGAAGCTGTGACTGGCCTTTTCCAGGTGATTTGAGCATTCTGTATGATGCCAGTACAATCTGTAGGTTCAGAAAATTCATAAGATGAGCCGCTTCACTTGGGAGCAGGGCATGCAAAAACAGTGCAACAAAAAAACTGTGTAACTTAAACGCTTCAAAATTCTTGTCCTTTGGGCATATAAAGATGACATTTTGCATTATTTTGCTTTTTGTTTTTTCTTTAGTACCATATGTTGGCTGGGCATGGTGGCATGTGCCTGTAGTCCCAGCTACTCCTGAGGCTAAGGCAAGAGGATTGCTTGAGCCCAGGAGTTCAAGGCTTTAGTGAGCTATGATCACACCACTGCACTCTAGCCTGGGAGACAGAACAAAAGAACAAAACAAAATAAAACAAAAAAACCTAGGTTAATTTAAACTGTTTCTGGAGCTACCAGAGTATATAATACCTAAGCATTCTAGAACCCGAGAAAGGAATTACTGTAGTAAGTATTTAAACACATTAAGTACCATTGTTTTGAATTTAGCTTTGTTTTAAGTGAGTTTTGTTTCTAAAATGAATTAGGTACTCTCTGTTCAAAACAGAGATATGATAACCATAATTTGGCTTTTCTTATTGACTCGTAACTCAGAGAGTTGGTTACTGTGATGGAGTGTGACTGTACGTCCAGTTCCTCGAGTGGGTGAGGGCACCTGGAGCTGAGGAAGATGATGCCCTGGACTTGAGTTCTCAGAAACATCCAGCACATCTGCTTCCTTTTTCCTTTATAGCCACTTCGACACGAAGCGGGGATGAAGCATGAGGCTACATGATCTTCCGCTTGCAAGGTTAATTTGTATGTAATAACTAAGGGACATGAGTGTGCTATGAATAATTATGTAAGAACAATAGGTATAAGCCAGGGCCATCCCAGTAATAATTAACATGCTTTGAGCATTTACTCCTTGCCTAGCATCATGCTGACCACCTATGGGCATTATCTCACCGAAGCCACACAACCAGCCAGTGAGGTGTAGTTACTATTTTTTTTACCCTTTTGATGGTTAATATTATGTGTCCACTTGGCAAAGTTATGGTGCCCCACTGTTTGGTCACACAGTCTAGATGTTGCTGTGAAGGCATTTTTAGAAGTGGTTACCATTTAAATCAGTAGAGTTTGGGTAAAGATTAGCATTTAAGCAGACTTGGAGTAAAGCAGATTTCACACCATTATGTGCCTGAGCTTCATCTAGTCAATTGAAAGCCGTTAGAGAAGAAACTTGAGGTGTCCTGAAGAAGGGATTCTTCAGACTGTAACGTAGAAGCTCTGCCTGAGTCTCAGGCCTGCTGGCCTGCAGAATTTGGACTGCCCAGCCCTGGCAACTGAATGACAAAATTTCTTAAAATCTCAATCTCTCCCCTCCCCCATCTTTCCTCCCTCCTTGTGTGTGCGTGTGTGTGTGTGTGTGTGTGTGTGTGTCTTCTGTTTATCTGGAAAACCCTGACATATACAGTCTTTATTTTACAGATGAAACAAAGTCATAGAGAGGTTAATTAACTTAGCTAAAGCCACACAATTCATAACCGGCAAACAGGAGATTTGAACTTAGATTTTTGGACTCTAAGGCTCAAGCTCTTTACTTAAGTTCTATTGCCTCTTAAAAACAAAACCAAAACATCAATAAAAATCCTATGTGATTTTTATTTCAACTGGCCCGCTCTCTTCTGAGAGTCTTCATGGTTAACTGACAGTTTTCTTTAACTTATGATCAAGCAAAGCGTCTGTGATTATTTCGTATCACTATTACCAAGGATACAGGCATTTCTGGTTGAGACTGTGCATTCTTCAGTTGACTTTACTGAGTTTATTCAGGGCATATAAAGGAATATCCCTGTGTATTTTCAGAATTTCTGATAGGTGTTTCGGGGGGAAGACCTACTTCAAGTCTACCAATAAATTATCATAGTCGTCATTAGTTGGTACTAATTTAGACATGACAGTATAGGCTAGCGTTTACGAAACCTGCTAGAATGAGCTGTTGCATAAACATTAAAACTTTCATTTTTATATTATACTAGAATATGGGATTTATATCCAAGATTAGTATTTTGAGGCACAGAGATATGAAATATGTATTAGTTGTCTATTACTACGTGGCTCAAAACAACAATCCAACAATCATTGTTATGCCTCACAGTTTCTGTTGTCAGGATTTCAGACAGAGCACAGTGACGATGGATTATCTCTGCTCCATTGTGTGGGGCTTCAGCTGGAGGTCTCAAAGGCCAGGGCCTGGGAATCCAGAAGTCAATGCTGACTCTCAGCTGGAGACCACACTGCTGGTGGGAGTACACATATACGGCCTCGTCATGTGGTCTGGGATCCCTCCCAACATGGTGACGCAATTCCAAAGGCAAGCATCCTTAGAGGGCAGGTGGATGCTGCACCACCTTTTATGACCCAGCCTTGGGCATCATCCAGCATCACTTACACTGAAGTTGCAAACCTCCCCCGCACCCACTAAGTTCAAGCTAGAAAATAGACCCCACCTCTCAGTAGAGGAGTGTCAACATCACCTTTTAGGAAGAGCATGAGGGACAGAATATATTGGTGTGGCCGTTATTGGGAAATACAGTCTACCCAGTGTCCTCTGACTACAATAATTCACATCATATCCCTCCCACATGTAAAATATACTTGCTTCCCTCCCCCAAGATCTATTAATAGCAGTCTCATCTCATCAGGACATCAGATAAGAGTCCAGGATCTCAGCACTTACGTCAGGTTCAGGGGCAGAAGAGATGTCTTTGGTGTGGTTTTGTATAGATCCTCAAGTATAGATCTTAGTCTGAAGGCCTGTGACAAGTTATATGACCCCCTCCCCCTCTCAACATACACTAGTAGGACAGGCAGAGGAGAACTGCCGGGTAGTAGCACCTCCTATTCTGAAAGGGTGGAAACAGAAGGAATGTAGGAGTCACTGGTTCATACACATTCTGAAAAAACACCTGGCATATGATACAGTTACTTGATTAGGACTCAGTCTCACTGCCTAGGAATAATTCTCCATAATTCTTAACTTCTGTCTGAGTCATTCTTCCTCTTCTGTGAGAAATGGCCAGTTTTGTTGAGTAGCTTTCCCAGTGTGATTCCTGCCTGTGGTATTTTCAGCCTCTTTGTAGCCTAAAGGCCCTTTTTCATTAGAACTGCCTCTGTGCATTTTAGGCTGAACTGGCAATGTTTCTGTCAGATAGATCCTCTTAAAAATGTTGTGGGTCTTGGTGGGGCGCGGTGGCTCACACCTGTAATCCTAGCACTCTGGGAGGCCGAGGCGGGCGGATTGTTTGAGCTCAGGAGTTCGAGACCAGCCTGAGCAAGAGTGAGACCCCGTCTCTACTAAAAATAGAAAGAAATTAATCGGCTAACTAAAAATATATAGAAAAAATTAGCCGGGCATGGTGGCGCATGCCTGTAGTCCCAGCTACTTGGGAGGCTGAGGCAGGAGGATCACTTGAGCCCAGGAGTTTGAGGTTGCTGTGAGCTAGGCTGATGCCATGGCACTCACTCTAGCCCGGGCAAAAGAGTGAGACTCCGTCTCAAAAAAAAAAACAAAAAAAATGTTGTGGGTCTCTTGTGAATTGAGATTCACTTTATTAGACAAAAGCCACACCCATATATTTCTTTGAGATAAGCCCTTGGGCTTTTGCTAAGATATTACCCCCTTAAGATCTTTAGAGACAGTACTTCGTTTTATTTTATTTTATTATTTTTTTTTTATTTCAGCATATTATGGGGGTACAGATGATTAGGTTACGTATGATACCCATACCCCCACTCCCCGCCAAGTCCGAGCTTCAAGTGTGTCCATTCCCTGGGAGGTGCGCATCGCAGTCATTGTTTGTGCATATGCCCGTCCCTTCCTCCCCCCTCCCCCATCCCCCTGCCCAACATCCAATAAATGTTATTCTTATATGTGCACTTAAGTGTAGATCAGCTAATACCAATTTGATGATGAGTACATGCGGTGCTTATTTTTCCATTCTTGGGATACCTCGCTTAGTAGAATGTGTTCCAGCGCTTTCCAGGAGAATACAAGAGGTGCTATATCACCATTGTTTCTTAAAGCTGGATAGTACTCCATGGAATACATATACCATAGTTTATTAATCCACTCATGTATTGATGGACATTTGGGTTGTTTCCACGTCTTTGAGTGAACAGCTCCCAGAGGCATCTACTAACATCTTTCTGAGATTTTATTAAAAGGTTTTACAGTGTAAGCTCAGCTTCATGAGGAAGGTTGATTTTTCAGTGGAATTCATTTTTATCTATCATAAATGAGCATGAAACTAAAATAGTTTGGGATTCCGAAATTACTTTTTACTGAAACAACAATTAGCATATGGCCAATTGTGTTCAAAATTGTTGTATTTCATGAACTTACATTTGGTAAGTTCTGTATTTAATGTATGATGCCTTTGAAAACTTCATGAAAACCTGAAAGATTTCTAGATCTGTATGCTTTACATAAATTAGGTTGTGTGTTCAGTCACTTTTTTTGTGAAGCAATGCAATGATACTAGTATTCACACTCATGTGAAAGGCATCTCACTTCTCATGACTACACAGGTCCTGTAGGATTTTCTTAGGATCAAAGCTTTTTTGTGAAAAGTTTTCAATCCACTGAAACCTAAATATCCTATAGGATAAACGAAACAGTCTGATTAAAATTTTTTTCTATTGATTTCTCTTTTTCATAGTTATAGACAAAATTCCCTTTATTCTGAGTTTGGCAGTGCCTTTTTATTTTTCCTCGTCATCTTTCAATAGAGGAAATTTAGAAATAAGACTTCCTTCTCTTTCTAGAATCTCTGTGGTCATCCCCTGTGTCTGTAGATATAGCACACTTTTGCAGGTTAGATTTCCTGGGAAGCCAACTCTGAGATGCAGATTAGCACGCAGGGTGTCTCTCGGGGCTGCTCTTGGGATCATTGTCTGGGGAAGGGAAGGAAGCAGCCCTACTTCTGCCCCTACCCAGTCTGCGACACAGGCTCAGCAAAGGCCTCAGCTGACCCTACTCGAGACGTGAAGCTTTGATGACCTTTCAGAGTTGTCCTGAGTCGGGGTAAGGAGGTTGAGTCTTTAAAGGAGGTTGCGTCTTGACCAGTGTTAACCGGTCATTGGATATGGATTGCCCTGGGCAAGAGAACTCTCTTCATTGAAGGCAGTTAGAGGCTGAAAGCTTATGGCCAGCAGTGTTCACTGCAGCTGGGAAGTAAGTCAGTCCTAGCAGGAGAAGGCAGCACTTCACAGGGTCCACTCCATACATATGAAACAGAGTGAGGTGGGAGCGGCAAGACAACGAACTTGTGTGCAGTAGTTCTAGATCGCTCATTAGATACAGCAGTGGTGTTTTTGGTTAATTTGTTTTCATTTCTAAATAAAGGAAAATTTTTATGATACTGTACAATGAATAAAACAGTGACTTTCATCTCAAAAGAATCATAGGTAATTTCAAACACTTCTGCCTATTTTCCTGTGTTGCCTACAACTGGTAAAATTGTTTCTCTCTGGGCTGTTAAGGTACTGTCATTTTCTCATGCTTTGGCCTGGGCTTGGTGGGCCTCTCCTGTGCTTCTGTAACAGGAACCCATGCGTAGCATTGTTATTATCCTTACAAGATCGTTACTGGTTTATATTCCTGTGTCCCGCAATGGACTGGAATGCTGGGACCATGTGTTATTACTCTTATCTCATTTGTCTAGTGAAGTACGCAGCACTGGAAGACGCTTATTAAATGCTTAGGGAGCTGACTCCTGCCCGCCTTCCCCTGCCATGAGGTATTGCTTTGCTTTGCTCCTTGGCTTTGGAACTCCGCTCAGCTGCCCTGTGTAGTTGCTACCTTCTTCTAAGTCTAATGCCTAATCACAGCAGGGTTTCCGGACCTGTTCCTGATGTTTGTCCCCCTTGCCTTTCTTCTTATTTTCACTACATTAAAGCTTATCTCTGAGACTTATTGGGTACCTACCCTTTATTTGATCTCTCTGCCTGTTTAAGAGTGTCACTTAGTTTTCAAGGATACAGCAACCAAGCAGATTTAAATTAGGAATCTTTGGAAGGTCCCTTAGAGTTTAGTTTGTAGTTAGTTATCCAGTAATTGCTTCTTGACTGACAAAGAGCATTGTTTACCGTTGGATGTAGAAGGGTGTTGTACTCTAGTTCTTGGTTGTAGTTTCTGAAACACGAATTTAGTTTAATCCTAAGTGGGATTGTATTGGCTTATATAATTGGGAATAGAGGACTAGAGTTTGGCTTCAGGAATAGCTGGATCCAGAGGCTCAAACAATGCCAACTAGGCTGTGTCTTGCTTTTCAGAGCTTGGCTCGCTTCCCCTCATAGTGTGGCTTCACTCTCTGGCGAAGTTTCTCCCTATGGCATGAGAGATGACTAATGACAACCTCAAGCCTGTCTCCCTACAATTCGAGATTGAAAAGGAGAAGGAACCTTCATCCTACCTTTCAGCATTCATATTATACCTGTTATGGAGAAAGTCACATACTCAAAATTAAATGATGTATTTGCTATTGCTAGAGGGTGGAGGATTCTCACTGGGCAGCACAAGGCATCTGCTCACAATAATTGATGGACCCGCTCAGCCTCTATGCAATTAGAGTCCTCTCAAAGGAGTGGACACTAAGCAGACAGCAAGTGTCTTCTGTCACAGAAGAGGGACAATGGGTACTTCTGTATGGGGAGCGGTTTTAAGAGAAAAATGAACAACGCACAAATAGATGAAACCTCTGTATCAAAGTTCCATCAGCTCATTAATGAGTCAGAATTTGCACCCAAATACATTTACATTTCAGAAGATGTAGGGTTGCACCATAGTCACATTGTATTTCCCTCCTTCTATCTGGGTTGGTCTCTCCTCTCACTGCCCTCTCCACCAGACCGTGCATCTCTGCCCCCGGCCCTGTGCCCAGCTTAGAGGAGCCATTGCACAATAGTCTGCCGGGGTCAACTGAAACCAGAATGCCAGGTTTTATTTGCGTCCTGACTTAAATAAGTCAAACATTTCAGAGTTGAGATTGGCCAGGCAGCTCTAAGAGATTTTGTCTTTCTGCAGTCAGATGAACGAATATGGAAAATTCTTGTTTAACCATGCTGGTTGCCATGTTGCTAATAAACCTTACTCATGCAAAAATAGGCAGACCTTGATATTTCACATGGAAAAAAAGGTGGTTTACTGTCATCTAATGCCTTTGTTTTCATTAAGTTCTGAATTACAAGGAATTGCTTAAAAATCAAATTTGCTTTGGAGTGTTCCTACTTTACAGGGTAAGGATAAGGCCACTGTTTCTAAAAGGAAGTATCTTCATTTTCTTTTAAAACCATTGGTAAATTATTGTATAAAGTATAATAACTTCAGTACATCAAATTCAGGAAGTTAAATAGCTTTCACTGTAAATAGGGTAAATTTCCTTATAAACAAACTGGCAAGTATGTTTCAGCCTTGATTGTGGTTTAGGGATTTGAAAGTTCTTAGTTCTTTTCCCTTCCCCTACCACAGGGGAGCACATGGCTGATTTGCCCTGATTTGAGAGGACATCTGCCTCATTAATGTTTTTTTGTTTTGTTTTTTTGTTTTTGTTTTTTTTTTTTGGTATAATGTATTGCACCCAGAATGATTCTGGCTTTTCCTTTTACCTGTGAAATGGATTTTCCTCCAGTGGCCAACTGCGATGCTTTGCTCATTTCACTCTGGATTAAATTCATATGTCTATGATTGTAGGTGAAAAGCCTCAGATTTCAGTGGAGGTCCAGAATGTTTCAGTGATGTTCCCCCAAACCTCCTCCCTCCATTCCATGCTCGCTCCCTGCCCCAGTAAACTTTAGCAAGGAGAATGAATCCTAGGTGAGTCAAAGAGTTTTAGACATAAAGTGTACCTGGAATATTCAGATTAAGGTAAATCTCTAAGAGATAGATGTAACTCTAGCTCTAGTTCTTGAATGGAGAATGAAGAACAGATGCTGATGCGTTTTTTCTGGGCATGCTGGTACTAACTATAAGGCGTTTTTAAAAGAGTTTTTTGCAGTCTGTGTTTTCATTTTAACTGAAATGAATGGAATCAGCTTGTTAATATGTATGATATTTAGACTTTTTGGAAGTACTTTAAAATAACGAGGTACCAGTGAGAATGATGGGAAAGTAACTTAAAAGAACAGACCGATTATGCTGTAGAAATTAGCAATGAGATGTGAGGGAGTGACAGGCAGAGTCACCAGAAGTGACAAACTCTAGAGAGAAATTTCCAGTATAAACCATGGGACTGTCTTTAGGGAAACATGATATGAAAGATGCTACTTACATTAATATTTATTTTAATACTAGTAATCACAATAGTTTGCTAACATTGATTTTTATTACATGTAGTAGTATGTATTTTCTTAAATACATTCTTGTGTTTTATTTATATTCTCATAGCTACCTATGACATAGGTGGTAAAATTATTTCTCATTCACAAATATTGAAATGGTTGCAGAGGTTGAGTACCTTATCCAAGGTCTAACAGCCAACATTTGAATCCAAGCGATCTTTAGATGTGGGTGATACATGTACCAATGCATAAGTTTTGAATAAGAACGTTTTTGTATGTGCATGTTTACAACAATTTTTTCCCAAGGTGTATCTGAAAGTATATGTAATTTAGGAGAAAATCAAATGGGGCCTTAAGATTCAAGGCTTTGTTCTTGAGCTTTAAGTAACAATATAGGAATTCCATTCTAAGTAGTGGCCAATTTATTTGTTTCAGACTATTCTTCATTTAGAACAAATAAAAAACCCGGTAGGGGTAAGGGATATCAGTATCTTTTCAGTATTTGAAAGTATCGAGATACTGAAAGTATCGAGATCTGTAAGACGGCAAGAATTTGCAGGGCTCATATTCCAGAGATAAGATAGCGCAGAAAATGAGCCTAGCATTTGGTGCACCTTTTCCCATTCAGGCGTTTGCCAAATTAAAAATTTTATCTGGGAAGCTGAAAAGCTGACTTGAGGTTTTGGAAGACGCAAAGAGCTTTGCAATTCATGTTATGCCAAGGAGGAGGAGCCCTGGTAAACAGCCCAAGCTTTCACTGGGACCCCAAAGTGTTATACCATAGAAATAAGAGTGAATCTGAAAGCCCAGTTCTCCCAGGGACTGAAGCCCAGCTTCTGATCACTCCAGCACTGGAATAAAGTAATCCGTTCCTAACCTATCCTCTGACAGCTGCAAAAGTAAATACTCTCTAGAGGAAGGCAACATCAACTGAAGCCTCAAATTTTCTCCATGACTTTTTATTTACAGTTATTCAATTAAAAATAACGAGGAACCCCAAAACATAGCACTTAACCAAAAATAAATAGGGCAAAAAGCATAAAAATAGAAACCCATAGGTGATCCAGATATTAGAGTTAACCTTAATATAACACTAAACAAAGGACTTTTATAACAATGATTAAAATATTTAGAGAATTAAATGACAAGATGGAAAATTTTCATGGAGAACTAATTCTATAAAGCATCAAATGGAGATTCTAGAATGAAAATTTATAATAAGGTAAAAAACCTGGGGGGTTGGTTTAACAAATTTAACCAAAATTTGGACCAAAAAAAAAATTTAGCCTGAAATACAGAGAGGGATAAAGGAATGGAAAACACAGGAGAGAATGCACAATCCATCTGACATGCAAGGTCTAGCATCCATAATTGGAGCCTCTGACGGAAAGCAGACTTGCAAAGGGGCAGAAGCAATATTTGAAGAGATAATCACTGAAGGTTTTCCAACATTGACAAACAACATCAAGCCACAAATGTAAGGAAGAGCTATGAACCCAAACAGGAAAATGCAAAGAATATTTCGGCATACTATGTCAAACTGCTAGAAACCAAAGACAAGAGAAAGTATTAAAAGTAGCCAGAGAAGAGAGACATCCCACCTTTCAAAGAGCAATGTAAGACTGACAGTTCACCTCTCAGCTGAAATTATGGAAGCTACAAGGCAGTGGACTCACATCTGCAAAATACTGAAGGAAAATACATACCAACCTGAATTCTGCTTCCAGTGAACAGGAAGTAAATTTATTTTCATACCAACAAAACAAAACTAAGGAAACTAATTACCAGCACATTTGCAGTAAAGGAAATGCCAAAGGGAGTTATTTAGGCAAAAGGAAGTGATCCTCGATAAAGCACGATGGTGCAAGACGGAATGAGGAGTGATGGTTGGCAAGAAGAAATGTTGGGACAAATCTGAATAAAAATCAATTGTAAATTCCAAAAATAATAATGGGTTTTTAGGTCTCATAGATATTTAAAATGCTTGAGAGCAATAGCATGTAAGAAAAAGAAAATGGAATTAGCGTTTTAAGCTTCTTGAGTTTTTCAGGACGTGGCATAAGTACAAATTGGTGTTGTAGTTCAGGGAGCCAGATGGTAATGTCTGCAGCAATCACGAGAAGAACAAAGAAAGAATGTGTGAAGAACAAGCTTCTCACGTGAAGATGTGGAAAGGGTGTAATAAAAGGTTACGCAGCCTAAACAAAAGAAAAGCTGGTGTAACTGAGCTAAAATTTTAGAAAGTTGACTTATGGCAAGAAGCTTAATGGGAATTATAATAATAAAAAGACCCAATGCAGAAGAGGGCAGTGAAGGGGAGAAAAAAAGAACAAAGAATAGGTGGCTTGGTAGAAAGTTCATACCCAGATATATTTGTTATAGTAAATGTACACAAAATGTGATAGTTTCCTCTTCAAAGGCAGATTTTCAGATCAGATAGGAAAGGATAGTAAAAAGTCTGTCTTCTGCCTGCAAGAGACATATCTTAAACATGAAGATGCAGAAAGGGTATAAGAAAAGGTTACGTAGCCTAAACAAAAGCTAGTGTAGCTGAACTAAAATTTTAGAAAGTTGACTTATGGCAAGAAGCTTAATAGCAATAAATAGGAAACTTTACACTGATAAAAGGTTCAATTTAACAGGAAAATATACCCCTTCTAAATGTTCTCCACCTAATAGCGTGACCTCAAATATGTAAAAAGCAGCATATTGCCTAATATTCCAGTAGTTTGACTGTAAAGACTAGCATTTGCAAAAGGCAAAACAGACAGCCTTCAGGGCATTGGAAAAATATTGTTATTCCATCTTTGTGCAGCTTTTAAATTCCAGACCATGCCATTCCTTTCCACAGTCCCTTTCAAAGGAAGTTGATGTTTTCTGTTACTGCTATATCAATTATCTAGTTAAGGAAATAGAAATTTAGGGCCCAGCTTAAGGTAGGAAAGAAGAGACTTATTCTACGTTTTGCAGGTGGAAGTCGATGCTGGGTCCCTACCCCACCACCACCACCAGGGAGCTTCAGGTAAAGTGAAGAATTGGTAGTAAGGCTGTTTGCTGTTGTATTGTTAGAGGAAGTCTTGCCAGAGTACATTGGCTAAAAGCATGCCAAGAAGAGTGAGAATCCCACCTTCCCTTATTCTTTGGTATTTTACCCAATGCATCAAAATTTGAGCATCAAGAAAGTTGCACCAGGTTCCTGAATCCTCTCTTCATTTTGTTTCCCATATACCAGTTATTCGTTGACTGATGAGAGCAACCCCATTGATTAGAAGTGATGGAGATACACACGTGCCTTTGGAAGGGAGAAATAGAATGTGAAAAAAAAACCTATTCTTGGAAGTGCTTAAAATAATATTCTATACCAAGCTGATTGTCTTTGAAACTGCTGTTGTCCACCAAGATAAACAGCTTCAATCAGGGAGCACTTTTTTCTAATCAGGTTTACAGCTTCGAACTTCAATGAAAACTGATTTTGTAAATTGTTAGTCAGTGGAATTACGTTTTCAGTCTGGTTGTCTTTTCATTCAAAGAAGCCGAGCTAATGAGAGCAGGTGTTGGAGAGAAGATGAGGCATAAAATTATCTATCTGTTGGACCTAGACTGCTGAATTGAGAGTTGCTGAATTGGCCATTTGTTAGGATGCATTTCAGGATTTCCCCCTGAAGTTTCACAAAGCAGAAAATTTAAACAGCAATATTAGTTTTTATGTACCACAAGAGGATGAAAGAAAATACTTTCTTTAGCCAAAGGAAATGATGGAAGTAGTTGCTTTTAAAGAAATTGTTGTCTACTATTTTCCAGTAATTGTCATTCTTCTTTTACCACGTGACCTCTGATTTCTATTGCGGAAAGATAGACGAAATAAGAGCGCATTAGGGAAAGAATTTTTTGAACTTCCAATTCTGGTCTTATAGTTCTTTTTACCTCTCTTGGCGAAAATAGAAATAATGAGGATCTAGTATATTGTCCCTTTACACTTCTGCAAAGGTTTTTAACTTTTGTAAGAATCAAGTCAATTTTTTATGTAAAATCTTGACAGGTCTTGTCAAAGAAACTTAGTGTGAAAAATGTAATGGAGCCTAATTTCATTTTACTTGAAACTCCACTACAGTATGAAAGTTTGTAGTATAAGATACTGGTGAGTATTGAAAATGCAGGTACCAGAACAGAAATATTCTTTGGCTTTCTCCTTAACCTTAAAATACTATTTAAAGATGAATCTAATATGCGGAAGTGCGCACACCAGATTGTTAGCAGTTGGTCACCTCTGAGGCGTGAAATTAAAGGGTTGAGAGAGTGGGAGACTTCTTATCTTTACTTTTTAAACTTTTAAAACGTTAGGATTTTTTATACTGACATACATTTTTAAGAAGGAATTTTTAATGACCTGGACGTTTTCTGTGTAAATGTTACATTGTAAAATAAAGGGGATGGAAAAGAAGCTTCACTTCTTATTGCTTCGTCCAGCAGACCCAGACTTTTGAGCTTTGACAGATTTGTTTCCAAGGAAGGAATTTTAAATAAGTAACCGCTTTACGTACATATCCTCGGAGGTTGGGTAGCGTTATCTCCTACCCTCGGCCATGAACATGCCAACTAACTGTCCCCAGCAAATGAGCATTCTATATTTAAATTTTCCGGGGCAGAATTTATAGCTTTATTTCCTATAAGAATGTTCTTGAGTATATCTGTGTTGAGTGGCTCATGCTGCAGTGTCACTTATTATTCCTCTGTGTACATCCCCTCTTAAATTGTTAGAATGCTATGCAGCGTCCCAGACGTCGTGCGACGTGGCTGGCATACGCGATCACTGAGGCGTGGTCTCGTGCAGAGGCGCTGGCCGGGCATGCCGCTCAGAAGGCCTCCTGGCTTGGGAAACGCTGCCCCATTCACATCTCGCCTTGACACTCCTCTGTCCAGTGGGATCGTTCCCCACCCACAGAGCTGCCTGGGGCTCCTTTTCTTTCCTGCCTTCTGTGCTTGGGGGGCGGGGCCTACACAAGGAAGCAAGAAGGCAATGAAACAGTCCTAGTTGCAAAGACTTGGAAACTGACCTGCCTTAGGGTCCCATCTCTGCCTCTCACTAAATCATGAATCTTTATTTGTAAAATGGAAAGAATAGTACTGAACTCAACCGTGTAGGTTGTTAGAACTAAGCGAGCTTTTTGTCAGTACATGGAGAATGGATCAGCTTCTCGGTAACTAAGCTCCCAAAAGACTTACATGAAGTTAAATTCCAATTTATTGTTTTGCCGTGGAAAAATATAATCATCCATCTGAGAGGACCTATTTCCTCTGGCTAACACATGAACTGCCTGAAGAGACATCCGCTTGGCTTAGTGAACACAGAATCAGAGTAAGGAGAATTTATGGCATCATTTGAATGCTTAACATGGTCTGGAATGTGGCAGAAAGCAGCATCCCTGCAGTGCGTAGGCCCAGGTTGAAAAAGCAGACCTGGGGAGCACACACACCTAGGGTAAGTTGCTGCTTCTCAGCTTCTGCAAGATGGGTGTAATAATGCTCGCTCATTGGCTTTGTTTAATTATGAGGTAATTTGGTGTGAAAAAGCTCCAAAGATGCAAGGTTTCTTCATGCTCCCCCTTTAAAATGTGGAGTCATGGCTGATCTGTAATGGGTGAAGTTAATGATTCAATATCCTGGATTCCCTTCTGCTTTCCATGGGACTGGAAAAGTTTTCTGATACCTGCTCTGTTCTTATTTGTGCTTGTTTATATCATGCTGGCCTTAAAAGCCATAGTTAATCGTCATGATCACAAAGGTTTATAAACAAAACACAGTCACATTTTATACATACATGCTCACAGACATGCAAGGTGACTACTGCAGCAGTTCTAACGGGAATTTTAAAATATATTGAGTAATGCCCAAGTCAATGTAAATTTTACTTAGAGATTCATCTCTCTGTTTTTTATGTTGACATCCCTGAGTATTGGACCAGTTGAAAAGGTCCTCAGAGTGTGCCTGCTTTGAATGACGCTATAGTCATTTCCATATCAAATCTGTAGATAGTTGGTGGATATTCGGGTGACAAGCAGTATCTGTATTCTCTGTGCTTCTGCAGAGGCAATACTCATGTCAAAAATATCTGACCTATAAATGACTCACAGACTGGGACGGTGGCTCACACCTATAATCTCAGCACTTTGAGAAGCTGAGGTGGGAGGATTGCATGAGGCCAGGAGTTCAAGACTAGCCTGGACAACATAGCAAGACCCCATCTCTAAAAATAAAAAAAAGTAGCCAGGCGTGGTGGTGGACACCTGTAGACCCAGCTACTGGGGAGGGGCTGAGGGAACAGGATCACTGGAGTCCAGGAGTTCGAGATTACAGCTATGATCACACCACTGCTCTCCAGCCTGGGTGACAGAGCAAGACCCTGTCTCTTTAAAAAAAAAAAAAAGACTCACAGGTAGGAGCATTTGGCAGCCTCCTCTTGCTCTTGCCCCTGCAGGTAGTTTTCAGAGAACCTGAGGATTCCGAACGCTTTCTCACTCCCTCTCCTTGTACATTCCCTGTCACCTTTCAGCATTTCAACATCACCTTCCATCTCTTCTGGGAAGTGCTTCTTGACTCCTGCAGAAGTAGTTGCTGGCTTTTCTCTGCTGTGGGAAATCCGAGGATGGTCTCTGTGGCTGAGGGGTGGTACAGTGGGGCACACGAAGGGTGGGTTGACAGATGGTCACACTTAATAGGTAGGCCGAGCTCAGTTTGAAGGTTCGCTTGTATCATGCTGAAGACGCTGGGCTTTATTTGATAAGCAACTGGAAAACTAGATTGTTAAACCTTGAAATAAAGTAACTAGATTAAAATTATTAAAATTGTTTTAAAATAAGCAGCCTGCGGTCTGATTGGCACTGAAATCCGATAAAGTGCTCACAGGTAGCCTTACTCTGCATATGGGATGCTGGCTTCAGGGACTCTGCATGAAGGAAATCTTCACACAAAGGCTGAAAATTACAGGAAAAAATTCTTGCAACACCTGCACGATGATTTGCGGAAAGGGACGTGAGAGTATACCTGTGCTCACATTTCGCTTTGGGATTTCTATGGCAAGAAAAACAAGCATTGGGCAGGGCAGCTCTGCCTCCCTGTCCGCATGCCCTTGGAGCATCCTGCCTGCTGGAGGACTGCGGCCTCCCTCCTCATGGCCATTCCGTCACCCTGCACTGGGGACTCAGTCCCGGGTTCTTTTGGCCATTCCCTTTCCAGAAGGGGCCTATTGTCTGGCTTGTTTGTAGCCAGTTCCTACAGTCACCTTCTCTGTATCCATACAGAACCAGAACAAAGCCCTCGAATACTGAATCAAGGTGTGGGTGGGAATCAAGCTGAGATTATATCGTAATATTCATTCCTTAGGGCTGTTGGCAAAGACGAAGAGGCAGACGATGGGATCCTTAAAAAAGTAAAACAAAGAGGAAAAAGGGCTTACTTTTTTTAAAGGGCTTTCTTCTTCTTAACTCCTGCTAGAAGAGGGAGAGAAGACAAATCTTCATTTGAATCTTTCCAACTTGGTTGGTTATAAGGCTCCTTCTGCTGGGCCCTGAGTATTTTCAGCAAGTAAATCAAAGCCCGCTAAGCTTAGGTTCATCTTAGATCTTATTAAGGATTTAAATCTTCACACATGTTTTAATTTTCTTATCAAACAGGATAAATAAAGGTGATACACAAGGGAAGGTCCCATTTTGAAAGAGTATAAGATTACTTTACCAATGCTTGTTTGCAATGTGGCACTGAGAAACTGCAGTTATGTTTCTGTTTATTAAAAAGTGAGTTCTGGGGCCAAACTCTATTATTGTGATGGGAGTTACCAGTATAATATAATTTGATTTAATATAATCATAATGTGTTATATGTAAAATACTTAACACAGTTCTTGGAAATGTTTTGGAGAGAAATCTTGAGTTAAGGATAAAAGCTAGAGCTCTTATAATAGACAGCCATGTGATCCTTGTAGGCCAGCTCCTTGCATTGTGTATATTAGATAAAGAAGGTGACATTATTTACTAAGCACCTATTAAGTTCCAGACAGCATGCTGACACTGAGGGTATCTATAAACAAGTTCTCTTGGAGCTACCTTCCAGTGGACGATTGATTAGCCAGTCAGTCAATAAAGAGAACAATTCATGATTTAATTTACTTGTTACTCTAATCATATGACTATCTAAAAAGTACTGTGTCCACTGATTGCAGAACAGAGTTCCTCAGACAGTGAATTCTGAAGTCTTGCCCCAAAGTGCAGGAAATGTGAAATCCAGACATGTAAATGAGATTTGAGCAGTTTCACTGATTCTGCTTTCTACTGATGTTCCCTGTTTGTGTAAGCCTCTGCAAAATGAGTTCCATGTAAAGCTGAAGCCAAGTATTTCATATATGTCAGCTACATGTGTAGGTATAGATGTCTGTAATACATACATTGGTGTACATGCAGTGCTGGTCCCAGTTCATGCATCTTCCAGGATCTTGGCCATCGTTTTCTGCTCTATTTCCCTGATCCCCTCCAGGGAGATTCCTTGATGCCCACTACATTCTTTAGACACAGAGGTCAGGTCTCTACCTAGATCCATCATGGTGGCAGCCAGGTAGTCATGGCACCTCTGCTGGGCCAGCCAGGCCCTTGTTATGTCCATCCCCCAACACTGATGTCACTTGTGATCAGGATCCGGCAAACTAGCATTCTCGCCTGGTGCCCTGAGTTTCAGTGAGCTTCTGAGGTTCAGTTTCCTCCCCCACCCCCACCCCCAGGCACCTTTGGCCCAAACATGCCCACTGGTGCCCCGTAACCCCGGCCTGCACAGCAGACGTCACTCCTGTGTGGGGACTCAGGCTTCTGATACCAGGGGGACAGGAATGTGTAGGCCATATGTGTGATTGAATATTGGAGAGAACCCGTTTCTCCAGATTTACTTCTTATCTAGGTGCTGAAAATTCTACGCTTTTTGAAAACTTCTTTATAATGTGCATGGTCATAAGGGAAGAGGAATCCCAGAAAGATATGAGCATCTAGAACAAGAGTTCTTAATTGTTTCTGTGCCATGCATACCCTTAGCACCAATCAGAAATATGGGGGGTTGGTGCCTGTGAGGCAAACTTTGACCATCGGCGACCAGAGCCGGTGAGTACATTTCCCCCTGGCAGACCGTGTGCAGATTCAGGGGATTTTACAGCTACTTTGATCTGCTGCACCTTGAATGCCGCAGCCAGGTCAGTAACCAACTGATTCCTATTCGCCCTCCCTCACTACCATTTACACATAAGCCAGGAAGTGTTTTCTCAGGCCGCCTTTTCCAGGGAACCCAGGCAAAAGTGAAGGTGGAAGGATCTGTGATTTGTACCATATTTGCACAGGGATTGTGATGCCTTTTTTTAAAATTTATTTAAAGATACAGGGTCTCTGTCTGTCACCCAGGCTAGAGTGCAGTGGTGCAATCCCAGCTCCGTGTAACCTCAAACTCCTGGGCTCAAGCTGTCTTCCCGCCTCGTCCTCGCAAAGTGCTGGGTGGGTAAGCCACCTCACCCAGCTTGTGACGCTCTTAGACATGGTAGAGGCCCACTCTTTATCTCAACCTTCTGAAGTCTTTATTTTACAGGCCATCTCCTGCCCTCTGGTTCCTGCCCCTACCATTTCACAGGAATCATGCTGACCAGTGCTGTCAAGTGCCTGCTATTTCAATCTGTATCCCAGTTACACTCAGGCACAGGTGGCAAGCGCATCCTTTAAAAATTTTTCCTTGGAAACGAAAGCCGTTTCTGATCCTACCTCCCTATCCATTTTTCCTTAGTCCCTCTGTCCTTTGTGCTGCCTTCGTACTTCTGCACCAGGCTGTATTCTGCGTTCTGTCGGCGGCACATCTGTGTCCTGTGTAGGATGAGCCTGTGAGCTGCCCGAAGCCCTGGTCCATATCGTCTTCATTTTTGAATCCGGGCTCGTAGGCTCTTGGTTCCACATCTAGACCTTTAATAAATCTGTTCTGCGTGGTTGAACGTAGGATTTCTCAGCCTCTCTCGCCTGCCCTGCAAGGTTTTGTTTTGTTTTTAAACTAGAGGTTTACAGTTCTGTAAATCCCCTTAAAAAAAATTTATGCTTTGTACTTTTAAGTTTCTGCTTATAAAGTAAACAGAATAATGATTAAAATGAAACACAACCCAGTATTTATAGTAATATGAAAACTAAGTGAGGCTAACAATTACTCACTGAGGATTTTCACGTCTTTAATATTTGAGTGCAATCTGGCTTATTGCAGCAGAGCCTTGCAAGTGACAGCATAATATTTTTAAATATTTATACTTGCACCTAATCAGCATTTTCCACAATTTATTTTGGGTAAATTGGAATGAACCTAAAAACTCTACAAAATATACCTAAAACAAGTCTAAAAACCATCAGCCTTTGAAGGCTTTTGTTAAACTAACTCAAATGTTGAGGTTTTGATTGATTCTCTTCCTAGGGATCAGGTCTGTTTTGGTGGGGTTAAGACACGACTTGGTGTATAGGTCTTCTACCTTTCACTCACGGTCTTGCCTGTTTGTCTCTCACAGGGGAGGCAGTGGGATGAAGACTGTTTGATTTGAGAGAGAGAGGAGAACCTTCTTATAAGCAGGAAGCCAAAATCCTGGTACAGACAGCAGTACCTAGCCCCTCAAAACAGGGGGACAGGGATGTGTAGGCTGCATGTATGATTGAATATTGGGGAGAACGCTTTTCTCCAGATTTCCTTCTTATCTAGGTGCTGAAAATTCTATGCTTTTTGAAAACTTCTTTATAATGTGCATGGTCATAAGGGAAGAGGAATCCCAGAAAGATAGGAGCATCTAGAACAAGAGTTCTTAATTGTTTCTGTGCCATGGATGCCCTTAGTAGCCTAGTGAAGTCTACAGACCTCTTTTCAGAATGGTGTGTCTAAATGCATAATATAAAATTCATGAGACTACCTCGGAACCAATTAAATCAAAATTAAGACATCCGAATCTTAAAAACAAAACCGAATTTGTGATATACTAATAAATGTCTTTATTTATTAGTGCACTAATAATGAGCTCTAGCAGTAGGTCTGTTCACTCTGGTAATTTTGAAGTAGTGAATGCAACACAATAAAATAACATGAAAAGTCTGTCATTTTTAGTGATGACTGAGTCACAAGTACTGCTAATACTTTTGTGGTTTGTCGCCTACATTATATTTGAAAGAAATGCAGACTTCAGTTAGAAGGTATTGAAAATTAAAATGTAATTTTGTTTTCATCCAAGTTCATGGTCACCTTAAATTTTATCCAGGGACCCCTGCCAAGGATTGCTCTGATTTAGGTGAAGAAATTCTGAAACAAATGAATGGAGGGGCAAGGAGGCGGAGGGTAAGAAAAGTAAAATGGGAAGGAGGAAGGTAGAAAACAAACCTGACACTTTTGCTGGGACTCGTTCTGCTGAGACTGTGAATGCCATTCCTATGATATGAAATAGACTAAGTGCAGTGACTCAAGGAATGTGACCAAGGCTCTGAATAATTTCACCTTCATTTGTTTCAAAAGAAGAAATGGTTCCTCTTAATTAGTAATACTGAATCCTGATATCCCTAGCCACAGGCCTTGGTGTCCAGCCTGCCTGGGTAACTTACCTGGGGATGCCTACGACCTCTGTATGTTGATTAGGTTGTCAGAAGTCACACTAGAAACTGTGGCCACAAAGAAATGAGATATACATGTACCTGTTAAGGGAGATTTCTATGGAAACCGTACTTCTTCCTGTAGTCATACTTAGCCTTCTGCTGTTAGGTTTAGAATGGGGGAAAGTTTGATAATGGGATTAGTCCTCACAATTTCACCATCCTTTTTGCTTAAGGGCTTGTCTTCTTTTTTTTTTTTTTAAGTATAAAAATGTAATATAAACTGTGGGTTTGATTTAATTGATCTGGGGTTTGGCAGTTTCATGTGCGTAGGTGAATGGTGAGGATTTAAGTGTTTTAGATTTTAAGCTTCCCAAGGAAAGAAATGAAATCTTTTCTTCCTGTAGTGGCCAGTAACTGGCCTTTGTTAAACTGAGGGCATTTTTAGGAGTGCTGATTTATCTGAGCATGTTCCAATGCAAGTGATTATTGGATGCTTCCTATGGGGCCGTGAGTATCAGCTCACTGGAAGTCTGACCAGTTCACTCGAGGTTCTTCTTCTATAAGCTCCTAACTAGCACATGCGTCAGGAATAGCCTAAAGCTAAAGGCCCCAGTGTCTTCCCTTAGGCTAGAGACTGGGCTATGTGCAAGTGGACCTTTGTAACCTTATCGTGAAAGCTCGTGGTTCTGAAATGAAGAGTGAAACTGAAGTTGAAATTGTGCCATGGCGTGGCCGTCTCAGTCCTTGGCGGATGAAGTTGTTCCAAAGAGCTGAATTTTCAAGATGGCTGACGATCGGCCACCCTTTTCTACCAGGACTTAATTTATTGCTTTTAGGAGAAAATCACTCTAAATTCCGTATCAGACACCTCCCTGCCTTATTATTGAAGTAAACTAACCTATTCATGTTAGGCTAAGGTCATCGTTAAGAACATAAATGTTTTCCCACTGCCCTGCTGCAGCATAGCGGCTTACGCTCCTCACTACCCCAGCTGCTGTGTTGGAACGTGTCCTGGCTCTTTTTTCTATTTTATAATGTCTTTCCTCCAGACAACTCAGTTTTCTTATTGTTGCCTGGGTGTCTTCTTTAGCAGTCTCTTCCTTTCTTGTGCATTTTTGAAGATGCCGAAACCAGATAACACAGTTTTTGTGCATATGGTTGCGTCGTAGGCTCTGAGTCACTGGAATAAATGCATGGATTTGAAGACATCTGTTTCGGCCGCTCAGTTTTTGTTTTGGTGTACTTACTCTCTAGAACTTAATTTTCCATGTAGCTGATAGATAATTCTAAATAGAAGGTATCCCATCCTCTCATCTCTTAATTTCACTGGTTACCAAACAATATAAAGTCTGATAGGTAATTTTAAATATTAAATCAACTGAATGATTTTTATCTGAAATATTATAAAACTACTTAGCATTTTTTTTCTCAACAATTTTTAAATATTTGTTCCCTTTATGTCAGTTTTCTCCTCTGGGCCTCATATATACTCTATGGAAGTAATTCTGCCTAATGAAAAACTTTAAAGATGTGCTCTAAAATACTCTCCAAAAGAACTGCCTCTCTGGCAGTTAACTCTCGTGGGGGTTAAAGTAGCTTTCAAACCCCTGACAATAATGGTTAGTTGTGAAGTAACTGACCTGTTTGTGTGCCAGGTGGGAGTTTAACTCCCTAGAACACCACTCAAGGCAGCAATGTAGCTCTTGAAAGAAGTTTTATGAAAGCCAAACACCAAGCTGTAAAGAACAAAGCATTTTAATGTGAGCTGCTGTTACTTTTGGAAGGGCCCGGTTGCTTTCCTGGATAGCCATGGTGATTCCCAAAACAGTTGTGGAAATGCCGCTCCTCCTGTGGTTAAATCACATCTCGATTCTAGCTGTTGAGCGCTGGTTAATCCTCCTAAAGTCTGCACAGTGAATAAAGTGAAGCACAGGTACTCCTCCGTCTTCCAGGACATCTGCGATCGTGGTTTGCATCTGCATGCGCTTTACCTTTTCTCTGTGACGGTCCACTTTAGTGCCTCGTTTATACCCTGACAATAATCCTAAAATTGCATTAGCCAATGTTTTCTGCTGTTCCTCTCTTCTACCTAGGGCTTTGAGTATGTCTCTGACATAACGCTTAGAACTTGGTATTCTAATTATTTAATTACATGGTTGCTTGCCCTGTTGGACCTGAAGCTTTGGAAGTGCCATGAACATGTCTTCCTCATGCCCAGTGTCAGTGTCTGTTACCTGTAGGAGGCTCAGAATGTTTGTGGAATCAATAAGTGCCGAATCCTCAGTCTGTTCTCCTGTCTCCGGCCTGGCTCACCCTGGAGTATTCATCTCAGAGGTCCCTTCGTCTAAAGAGCCATCACTAGCACCCCCTTCCCTGAGTGCCCTCAGTGAATGTTGGACTGTCACCCTGTTCACAGCGTTGTAACAACATTATCTTCCTACCACACCTGACTTGAGAATGGGGCTCCAGTCACACTCAACTTTGAACCAGTGGTGTCTGGCACAGTCCTGGACAGTGGTTACTCAGTACATGTGCATAGTAGATTTAAGGGATGATCGAAGAGAAGGGTATAATTATAGACTGGTAAGACCTTGAATGCCTTGCTCAGAAATTTGGAATGTATTGTGAAGGTACTTCTGAAATATTTAAAGTTTTCTGTTTCTTCCTAGTATGTTAATTGTATAAGTGATAAAGGAGGAAAATTAAGGGAAAAATGTTTCTACCAGTAAGATACATAGAGTGATTTAATTTAATTTTTTTGTTTGTTTGTTTTTAGAGACAGGGTCTCACTCTGTTACCCAGGCTGGAGTGCAGTGACACTATCATAGCTCACTGTAACCTGGAATTCCTGGGCTCACGCGATCCTCCCACCTCAGCCTCCTGAGTCGCTGGGACTGCAGGCACCCATCACCACGCCCAGCCAATTTTTAAAATTTTTTTTGTAGAGATGGGGTCTTGCTATGTTACCCAGACAGGTATCAAACTCCTGGCTGGCCTCAAGTGATCCTCCTGCTTTGGCCTCCTAAAGTGCTGGGATTACAGGTGTGAGCCACTGCGCCTGGCTCATAAAGTAATTTTATGATGCATCCATTGCCATTTCTTACTCACAGTGCTCTGTGATAGTTAATTCTACAACTAATTGAGTGCCTGCCATATCTCAGATAATATGCCAGGTTGTTGGTATAGGAGTATAAAATTTACTTTTTTTTGGTCACGTAATACTCAGTTGTCAGCATAATATAGAATCACTGTTCTCTTACATTATTTGGGCTGAGAATCATTTTGGATACTATCAGTTATCCAGCCTCTCAATATCCATTTAGATACACAGTCATTGGATTATAACTCGAAATATCCCATTTATCCTTCCCCACGTCCCCAATATCACTACCCTGGATTACCACTGGTGTACTATTCCGACCTAATATTTTCCCTGCATATTAACAAAAAATTTTATCATTGTGCACTTACATTCATATTGCTTTGCAGTTGCATCCAATGTGTTTATATATGTATGGTTTGTTTTCGTACCTGGGTTAAGAGCAATTCCTTGTATGAGTTATTTGCAAATGCATTGGTTAAATGAAAGAGAAATTAACCTTGAATAAAAATACCTAAGACAGTCAATATTATTAACTCTTACAGATTTCTTCCCATTTCATTATCAGCAAGAATGAAAGTATGATTTGTACAGTAACGCACATTGGCAGTGATTCTTGTGCTGTCCCTAGACAAACCTGTGAAGGGCGGCGCTATCGAGGTAGAAGATGGCATGTACTCAGCATCAAGTGCTCTGTGATTCATCACAAATATGTTTCTGACCCTCAGACTCTTTTAGCACTTAGTAGATAATGTTTGTCTTCTCTAGGGTTGTGTAAGCTAAGGGAATTGGACATCTGTTTTGAATAATTTGACCTTAAATCACATTTTTAAGTAAAGCCACATGAGTGTTATTGTATCATTTTATTGCATTAGGAAGCAATAAACAGTATCCTCTGGGCTTCTGAAGAGATCAGGGGTTGATTTAATTGTCGATACTATATTAAATGTCTTATTTAAAATTCATATTTTTCAGTGAACTTTGGTAGTTTTAAAAATAATAGATTTAATTTTCATCTCCTTGTATTCTGTCAAAGATTCTTTTGTTTACTTAAAAAAAATAGTGGAATGAGTTTTGGCTCTACTGTCATCATAAGCATGGTGGGTTTTAGTTTTTGTTTTTTAATAGGAGAATAGCTCATGTAATTTGGGAATTGACTAATTTTATTTTTCAAGAGTTGCAATTCAAAGCTGAAGATGACTCTAAAGCTTCTAGTACATTTTTTTGTTCCTCTATTTTAAATTTTCTTCAGAGAGCATACACCACCGATGTTTGGTCGTCTGGCTCTGAGATGTGCTATGAAATCTTGATTATGTGTTAGGATAAAATACCAGTCCTAGAATCAGACTGACTGTATTAAAATCCTCGTTTTCTGTGTGACCTTAGGGAAGTGTTTTTTAACTTTTTGGAATGTAAAATGATAATAATAGTCCTCTCAATGGGTTATTGAAGGGACCAAGTGAAAGAATGGATACAAAGTGCTTAGCAGAGTGACTGACACATAGCGATTACTCAGTGCATGTTCAGCAAGAGCAGCCGCAACGATAACAGCAGCAGCGAGAATAACCAGGGAAGAGGAGGTGGTGACCACCCGTGCTTAGAAAAGGGAAGGCCAGGAGACAGCTGCTTGTGGGCTCCAACTTGCTTCCACATGAGCCAGTCTTCTGCCCTCTGAAATAATAGGGCCACTTTATGTAAACCACTGACTGTGATCATTAATAAAGAAAAAATGGACTATTTGCATGTCTGGAGCAATTGTTTAATATTTATATTCAATAAATCAAAACATAGAAAATTTAAAACATGTGTATCTGTTCCCCAGAAACCTGACTTGTAGGATTGTATTCTACAGGAATAAAAACATTAGTGTATTCATACGGCTGTTCATTGGGTTGTACTTTGTGTTAGTAGGTATTGAAAATGGTGAGTCGGTCTCTATGTCCACATTGGCCTGAAGAGTTGCCGTGTTATATCATGGATGAAAGGACAGAACAAGTTGCAGCTTATTATTCTTTGAAAACAATAGGAAAAGGCTAAGAATAAACCCTTCATATATGTGTATATATGTTCGTATGTGTATAAAGGGGTTCTGAAGAAATATACTACTGTTGTTGTCTAAAATGAGATAAATTTGTGCTTGTTTGTGTGAGAGTCATGAAAAAGTGGTTAATTTCTCCTTTGAAACCCTTTACTTTTTGACATTTTACAACGAAATTGTTTTAAATTTTTTGTAACGTAAAGGAAAAAGTTAAACAGGGAAGGAAAGAACTGGGCCTATGTGTAAACAGAAAACATTTTGCAAGGTTGTCTAAGATTTGGCTGTCTAGTCTTTTGCTATTCTAAGAGCTAATATAAAGAATTTTCCCTGGAATTTTCCCAAGTATACAGTTATTTCCCCTGTAAACTGATCAATTTATCATCAAGTGTGAGTACATTTTGAGCAAAGCTTAATAAAAATGAAAAATTCAAAGTGGCCATGCTAGAGACATAAAAAAAAAAAAAAAATCCTTGTTAGAACTCCATGAAAGATGAGTTTTAAAATGTTAGGTTTTATTAGAAATGTAAGAAGTTATACTGAATTCTGAGGAACAAAACAACTGAAAACTAAATAGTGGACTAATAAAAGTAACTTTCCATCCAACCAAGCTTAGACATACAGTGATAGAAATATGTATCTGAATATGTTTGTGGATCACCTACCAAAAAGAATAAACCAAAATACATTGAATTAAACTATTTTAATTAGCCTATAGCTCCTATAGCAAGGAGCTGAAAACACTAGGAGAAAGAGAAACCAAAAGCTTCATTCAGAAATTCTTCATAAATGGTAAGTAAAATCCCCAACACTTAAATATATTATGGTATATCCAAGGATACTACGGTGTAAGTGGAATATTCTTGGTAACATGTACCATTCTTGCCAAAAGTCTGAGCTTTTCCATCTTTACTCTTTTTTCAGTAAATTTGTTAGTAAAATCCATTCTCTCTCCCTCCCCTCTTCTTTTCTGTCTTTATCTCTGTTGCTCTTTCTCCCTGTGTATTTATGTATGTATACATATAATAGAGTCTCGCATTGCTTAACGACAGGGATACATTCTGAGAAACGTGTCCTTGGGTGACACCCTCATTGTGTGAACAGCGTAGAGTGCACTTACGCAAACCTAGACAGTAGAGCCTGCTATACATCTGTGCTGTGGTGTAGGCTGCAAACCTGTACAGCATGTTACTGTCCTGAATACTATAGGCAATTTGAACACAATGTTAAGTATTTTTATATCTAAACTCAGAAAAGGTACAGTAAAAATACCATATCATAATCTTATGAGACTACCATCATATATATGGTCTGTCTTTGATCAAAATGTCCTTATGCGGTGCATGACTGTATATGTGTGTGTGTGTGTGTGTGTGTGTGTGTGTGTGTACATGTGTGTTATTCAGTCTCTACTGAATATAAACTCATTATTAAATGATTTTTTAAAAAGTCAAGTTAATTTTGTGAATCATATGTCCAATCGAATGCCCAGGAAAGACACATTAATTTTCTGTAGTGCGTTCTCAATTATATAACGTCATCCAAAATTCAGTCCATTTAGATATTGTTAGCTTTTTTTAAAACTTTTTTTGATCACTTAAAACTTTAATTATGAAAATACACATACAGATATTGAATACAAATGTTCAAAACACACATGGGTAGAGAGTTTAGTTCTGTGAACCTTGTATGTCTATCACCCAGTTCCACCCTCTAGCTTTGTGCCTTAAAACAGCATCTATACCCAGTAATTCTTTGGGTCAGTGATTTGGGCTGGGGTCGGCTGAATGCTCCAGCTGACCTGGGCCACGCGAGGCTGATCTGGGCCGGCTCTCATGTATCTGCATCAGCCGTCAGGTCAGCTGGGTCCTGGCTGGGAAGGCTGGTCTCTGCTCTATGTGGTTTCCCGTTCCCTAGCAGGCTAGCCTGCACTTTTCCCTATAGGAGTGAGCATGTTTACATGTTTTTTCCCCTTCTCTGGTATCTTAGGTTTATTTATCAGAATTAGACTTTATTAACATATGCTCAAAAGGATATAATGTTATTCCTAGAGTTATCTAACTAGTGTGCTGCCCATAAACTGAGAGGCAGCATAGTGTCATGCTTAAGAGCAGAGACTCCATAGCACGTTTGCCTGGGGTTCATATCTCATCTCTGCCATGTACTGCTTGCATCATCTTGAGCAAGTTACTTAACCCCTGTATGCTTCAGTTTCCTCCTTGTCTGTAAGGATTAAAAGAGTTAATATATGGAAAGCACTTGGAAGAATGCCTGGCACATACTAAATATTATATAAATGTTAGCTATTATTGCTCCTCATATTAATAGTTAATATAGTTATCTATTTAACTATTCGAAAGTTCTTAATAATGGGTTTTGTAAATACAATTAGCAGCTTTCTAGGCCGGGTGCAGTGGCTCATGCTTGTAATCCTAGCACTTTGGGAGGCCAAGGCAGGAGGATCACTTGATGTCAGGAGTTTGAGAACAGCCTGAGCAACTTAGTAAGACCCCGTCTCTATAAAAAATAGAAAAATTAACTGGGCATGGTGGCATGCACCTGTAGTTCCAGCAGCTTGAGAGGCTGAGGCAGGAGGATTGCTTGAGCCCAGGAGTTTGAGGTTGCAGTGAGCTATGATCATGCAACTGCCCTCATGCCTGGGCAACGGAGCAAGAACCTGTCTCTTAAAACAAAACAAAACAAACAAACAAACAAAAACATTAGAAGCTTTCACAGTCACCATTAATTATTATAGCATTTTATTCTTGTGATTAAAAATCATATATTTATAATTTAAAAGATTGGGTAACATTTCAACATTTAAACCACATTAAGAGATTTTTCACTCCAAGTTACATCTGGACCAATTATTTGTATTTGAAAGTTAATGTTTAGGTATTGATGATAAATCCAAATAGTATACCTGGTTTGTATTACTGACCTTGTTATACTGATTAAATATGGATGATGGTAACCTATGTAATCACATGATCATTGACACACATAAATTCAGGGGTGCCAGAAATTACCTTGACATAGGTATTCAGCTGTTCCATCTTCCCAGGCTAAGTTCAAATACGTTTGGGTAAAAACTGGGACCACGGCCGGGCTTTGGCACATCTCTGCTCTGTATCAGCCACTCTTCTAAGAAGCCTTTTACATAAATTATCTCATGTAATTCACTTAACAACCTCTTTGAAATGGGTTTAGTCTTATCTTATTTCATAGATTAGGAAACTAAGGCATAGCAAAGTTAGCTAACTTGCTCAAGGACACACAGCGAGTGGCTGTGTCAAGGTCCAAATACAGGCTGTTTGACCAGCTCTTCCCATCCAGCTCAGAGAGCCCTCCTCACATGCTGCCCAGCGGGGCAAGGAGAGTACTTTGCCTTGGTCCAAGTCTTTCAAAGTAGGTCCTGTTTGTTTTTGATTTTATAGATTAATTGACTCAGGTTGAGAGTGGTTTTCATAAGGTCACAGAGCTAGTAAGTTTGTAGGTGAGATTTGTCTACCCTGCTTAAGAGGGGCAAAGAGCATGACTTTCTTCACGGCCTCTGCTCCTGGAATGCTGTAATAAATTACGCTGCTTCCTTCCTGTGCAGGAACTTTGCCAGAACCTCACAAGCATGTGCTGTTGAAATTGTTACATAGTTTTAAATTTTATTCATGTTGAAATTATGCCCAACATTTGCTTTAACTTAAATTTCTTGGTAAAGAGAAATAATTTCCCAGGCATCTCAGCAATAATTGTATTTCTGCTAATGCAAATTGCTTTTTCATATCATTTGCTAATTATTTATTGGTATCTTGATGCTTTTGCTGATTCCTTAAATTCCGGACTACTTTGATAATTTATAAATTTGATATTGTACCGTCAGTTTAATGTGGAGACCCATTTAATTCCTCTGCTGACTAACTGTGTTACATTTTGAAAATTCCTTCTTTCTGCCCTCTGTTCAAGCAGTGAAAATCCTTGGATTCTCACCCTGCCTGGTCTAGTGAAACATCCTTTGGTTTCCTCTTATGTATGGAGAACTCTCCATGAAAGATGTTGACAGAACCCTTGGAGTTTTTAAACCCTTTCATATGACAAAGGATGATTTAGCAAGCTCTTTTTTGAGTACCACTAGCATGTGTTTGTTATGCTGAACATATCAAAGACAATGCACTTTTTAAATATTTAAATTTAGTCCACATTTATATAAAAGCTAACTGTCCAGTTTAATTCTTAAAGCAAGTCATAGTTTAGCTGGTAGACTATCACCAGATGCACATGTGAAAAAAACGATCTCTGAATCAACAGTAATTTGGGGGAAAAAATAAGCGGAAGCTTATATTGTGATGGCTTGTGTCATTCTGAGATTAAGAACAAAAACGAACCCATTTCTAAAGATGTCAATCAATAAAAAGCTTGACGTATGGGAAATTAAGCAGTCTCTTAAGAACATTCTAAATAGTCTACCTGTCACTGCTCGATTGTTGTGCTTGTGGCTTATTTCCTGAGATATAGTCATTAGCGTCATCAGATAGCTAAAAGGTTGTGTTTGCTTTACTCAGTGTTTGTTTTTCCCTTATAAATTATAAAGCTCACACCTAATATTTTCTAGCTAAGTCACTGAAGCAGTTTGTCTAAATGACACACTGTAATATAATTTAGTTCTCATTAAAGCTTCACTTTTCTTGTAAAAGGAAAGCACGTTACTTCTTCATATGGAACTGCCGGGGTTTCTTCCCTTCGCCAAGAACCTCTTCAAATGCTTCCTTGTCTCTTATGAGAACTGTGTCTTAAAACTCCTTTTTAAGATTGATTGACAGTCCTCAATCCACAGAATTTACAGCTATGTCAGGTGATTATCTCTGTAAATGTTGGTGAACTTAATGGGTCTGATCTGTTAATTCTATTAATTTTTTTATTCTTTCTGTACTGAATATAAAAAATTTAAAATACGATATACAGCCAAGATGTGAGGTTCTTGCTGGAGGAATGAATCTAAGTTTTGATTGACCATAGTTCTCTAAATTCCCCAATACATGACGGATGCTCAGATGAATCCTGCCATGGCTAAAAGTGACTAGTTAAGGTGAAAGAATGTAGTTTGGTCAGCTTAGTATTTTTACAAATAATAATAAAAATAGCCATTCAGATGTGCTGTGAATCACTAAATTGACAATTGATATCTTTTGGATATTTAATATAAATGTCTTAAAGCGAGTGCTGCATGCATATGCGAGGTGTAGTGCCATGCCTGCTATTAATTTTATAGCACCTAGATTGATGTTCTCCCTCGAGGAGAACAGGGTGCCATGTACCAAGTGGTGTGACTCGTAAGAATGGCCCGTGCCAGGGTGAGCCCACCGGCTTCCGTCCCCGTGAGGGAGTAAAGATGCCGTGCAGTTGGTTGGAGGGCTTCGCACGGGCTTCCCGGAGCTGCTTCTTCGCCATCCACTGTATTTTCGCCAGCACGTGAGGAACTGGCAGAATTAACGCAGTTAACAAATGATCTTGTTCATTAGTTGTTGAGAATCCACAAGGAAGGCAAGGACAGAGGGCAGACAGAAAAGGAGATGCGTCATTTTTTTATTCTTGCCTTATTCTCTAGAGACCGAGAAAGAAGTATCTCATGTTTGTAGGAGGGTGGATTTTTGCAAGGGGCACGGAAGTGGCAGTAGCTTGAGAAGGATGCGTGGCATCGGGTCTGCAGAAACGGGATGTGGCTGTGGAGGCCACTGTTTCCTCAGCCGAAATGGGTGCTAATAAGCATTTTTAAAGTGATGGTGGCAGCTCCCGTGGAGGCTTTGTTCCCTTTGAGCTTTGCCCCTGAGTTCATTTATTTCTCCACAGGCTCTCTTCTTCCCCATGTCAGGTTTCTCATCAGAGAAGACACAGTCTTTAGGGGCCTTGGGGAATGAGATCAAATTTGAAAGGGCAAATGAAAAATAAAAAGCTTTCTGACTGAGGAGGCAGAGCACAGCGGTTTGGGTTATTGGGGAGGGGCTGCGGTATGGCTTGGCTCTTAAAGCATTCGTGTGCTCCGAAGTCAATTGTGGATTGTAGCCAGCATTGACTTATTTATGTTGTAAAAAGAAATGGAGTTAGGATAGAAAATGTGCATGCAACACACATACACACGTGGTCAGAAACAGAGCGACACACATTTTTTAATGAAAGCTTTGTGCCTTGAGTTTATGTGTGTGTAGATAAATGTATGTAGAGACGCATAGCTTTACATATGTATACTGGGATACAAGGTACAGTATATTTTGTAATATGAGTTAAACATAAAATGTTTGAAAAATACTGGTCTTAGAGCATTGCCTTTGGAGCTTATTTGGGGCTTGCATGTTGTATCTCTTTTTATTTCATTTTTCTAGCAATTCATGGTTATTATATTTTATATAAATTGGTCTAAGATGCATTAGAAATTTTTTTAAAAAACTGGTTCTTCATCATAGATTGTTTGAGAAGCACTGCTCTACTGAACTGAGTTGTTATAACTGGTTATATCTGAACAGGTCAGAAGAAGCACAAACGGCCACATGAACTAGAATTAGGAAATATGCCCGCAGTGTTGGAACTTGTGAACATTTTACGTAGCTTTTAGATCCTAAATCCACAAATTCGAAGGCGTGGACATACAAGAAAAAATGAAGGCAAAACAATCAAAGGGAGGGAAAGACAAATGACCTGTGTACTTTTACTAAAACTAGGAAGCTTAAAAAGCGAATTCTATCATGCCTTTGAAGTTTGTAAAATGGTGCTTCTCTGGTCAGCCAAAGTATGGAATAACACACAAAATTCTTTCTTCCTACTAGGTAATGGAAAATGTTCCCTCTTTTTGTATTTTTGCACAGTTTCTCAAATATGGGAAGAGAATTCATACAGTGTCTTCAGCCTTGACAAGTGTAGAGCCTCCACCACACCAATGCAAATTTTAATGATGGGTTAGAAAGGAATAACTAATTCTATGTAGTTATTACTGCTGTCGCAAACAATGATGGAAGATGGTCTAATCAAAAGCGTTTGCCAGTGGATATGATTAGCTAAATTTAATTCACCCAAAGATTTGAGAATGCGAACATTGCATGTTATCATAAGAGAGTTTTCCTTTTCGAAGAAACCAAAATAATTATTCTTAAAAACCTTCGAAGTCTGCATCTAAGGACTACTCCTTTGAAGCTGACTCCATCCTGCAGAGCTCATTTTATTCGCCGGCAGTGTTACATTCTCTACTTATATACCAGTGACTTAAGGGTGTTTTGTTATCTGAACACAACCAGAATTTCTATGCTAATTTGAATTATGATTTCTTTTATTTATTTACCCAGTTGGAGTGCTTTTTGTAGGAGAAAAAAAATTGAGGTAAGGAAGTAACTACAGAGGGAGACCCAATTACTCTTTGAAAATGCATTTCCTCACAGTCAAAACATTGAAGTAGAAGGTGAAAATTAAACATCCAGCCATACAGGAATAGTTTAAAAAACAGACTTAATAGTCTAAAATTGAATATAAATGCTTTGAATTCTTTAATTCTTTAAGCATGGGTTGGTGAGGTGAATTTACTTTCTTAGCAGACAGGTGATAAATTCAAACAACTAAAAAGCATCTCTTCCCTCCCTCCTGCTCTCTTTTTATGCACAACTGTGACATCGCCCACAGGGTCTGAATTGCTAAACTTTGTTAAACATACATGTCCACACTTGCTTCTGTAAACTCACTGGAAGACAGTAGTGTAGTGCTGTCAGGAACACTTGTGTGGGTGGAAAGGCCACCTTTTGTACTTTAAAGCCATGAGTTAAGTCCTGATGGTCACACACTGAAATAAAGATATTCTTCACAAAAATGCAAGGGCAAGATTAATTGAATTGAAGATTTTATATTATCTCAATACTAATGTTCCTTTCTCATAAAGAAAGGAAACTTAAAAATTACCGCTTAGGTAAATTAGAGTAGGACCAGAAGAATTGTGAGATGAACAGTGTGAGTGTGTGCAAAGGGTAGATAGAGATAGATGGTGAAGAATGCCGTGTAATTTGAAGACTCGATGCATTTAGGAGGTTTGAGGAAGCAAAGTCATCATAATGAAAGTCACCAGCATTGTTGGGCTTGTGCTCCCTGGCAGACTTTGCCCTAAGTGCCTTGATATGCATTCATGATTAATTGTGGGGGGCTGTATAGGAACACCAATTGGGAGACTCTGGAGGAAGAAAAAAAGGGAGCCACTCTGGAGTATACCCCAGGGCAGGGATGGGGAACCTGAGGCCTTAAGGCCACATGTGGCCTTTTAGGTCTTTAAGTGCAGCCTTAAGATTGAATCCAAATTTTATAGAACAGATCTTTTTATTTTTATAACTTGTCCTTTATATTTTTATTTTATTTTTAAAATGAATGTATTTAAAATACAAAAGAATAAAATAAGTTTCAACAAAATAATCCCCCCAGATTGACTGGCACAATTAGAACATTGTTAAGCCATGAGGGCTAAATCGATGGCTGCTACATTCATGATTTAGTTCCAGCTTCTCCCACCTGACTGGCACCACTACCACACAAGACTGGTTGGCAAGAGTTTATGGGGGTGGAGTATGCCAGTCTGTTTTCAGCTTTGCACTGTGTTTCTGTTTGAAGTGGAATTTGCGAATAGCTGCACGGCTCGTAATTCTGTCTGCTTAACAACCTATCACGTCAAAGAAGACCAAGAGAACCCTGAAGGAAGAAAACAGATTTTTTAATGAAGATTGGGAATTGCAATATTATCTTGTTTCTGCTAAAGACAAGATGATTTGCTTGCTTTGTGATACAATATCAACATTAAATAAATGCAATGTTATCAGCATGATAACATTCATAAGGACCACAAATAATTTAAATTAGAGGGAGAGGCGCAGAAGGTTGTATTGTAGAAATTAAAAGACGAAAAGCAAAAGCAAAGACAATTCTTGCCAGCAGCAATAAGACCTGGAAATAATGCCACTGAAGCAACTTACAAAGTAGCTTCTATACTAGGGGGAGGGAAGGGTGGAGAAAAGCCATTCAGTGATACAGAAATTGTGAAAGAATGCATTGTCGAAGTCGTAGGATGCTTAGACTCCGATAACATTTCAAAATAAAAACAGCTGCCTCTTTCAAGGTGAATCATAAACTGATGAGCCCCATGAATTAGTCTGCAACTTAACAGAACCACTTCATGCACATTTCAAACGGAAAATATATACTATTCAGTTGCTTTGGATGAATCAGCTGATACCACTGCCTTGGCACAGGTTTTATACTTCATTCAGCTCATAACAGAAGATTTTCTTTGCTACAAAGAATTATTTGCTTTGGGTGCTCTTGTGAACAGAACATAAGGAATAGATATCTTCAACAGCTTTCAAGATAAATTTCATGAAGTTGGACTGAATTTGGTAAATTTAGTGAGTATATGTGCAGATTTGTACCTTCCATGACAGGAAAACATGAAGGGTTTATTGCACAGATTAAAAAAAGCATTAACAGATCCACATGCTCTCATTTTTCATCGTATCTTACATCAGCAAAATCTCTGCACTAAAGCTACCATATTAAGTGAGACTTTGCAACAAGTTATAAGTATTGCAAGTGCAACCCGGCATCATCCGTTTGGTAACATGCTAACGTTGAAGGATGAGGTGTTCAGTGTGGATTTGCCGTATCATTCTAAAGTGCATTGGCTATTGCAGGGACAGGTGTCAGCCAAAATTTTATCTCTGTGAGAACAGATAGTTAAATTTTATGAAGGACAGAATCAGCAGTGTGAATTATTGAAAAAAGATTTCTATAGGAATGCAGCATTTCTGTGTGGTATCATGTCAAGTCAAAACAACTCGAATATTTCTTTGCAAGGAAAAGCTAAGTCTATGATAAGTGGCAAAAAATCCAAGCATTTTGAAAAAAGCTATCTTTTTTCAAAACACTTCTTAAAAAGGAAATTTTGGATGAACGTTTTCCCCATTTAGCTAAAGTCATTGATGAGCAGGATGATATATGTGAATCATTTGATGAATACACAGCTGTTATAGACATTTTAATTGGAGAATACAATGAGAGTTTCACTGACTTTACAAATCATGGCATCACACTCAAATTAGCATTTTAACTTCACCTAGTTGATATCACCAAGGCACCTAAAGAACTACAGATAGAATTGATTGAGCTCTTAGTAGATAACATTTTAAAGTCATTGTTTGATGCTAACAAAGATCCAGCTGAAATATGGAAAAATGCAGTGGAATACCCATGCCTTCGGCAACATGCCCGAAAATGCTCTTTTGCTTTTCAACCACTTATTGCTGTGAATCTACATTTTCCTACCCAGCCCACATCAAGCCTACCTTTAGGTCACAAATGAGAGATACCCATCTAGAGGATCAACTGAAACTGCGGACCTCCATGCTACAACCAAATATTCAAATGCTTTCCAACAGAAAGCAGACATAACAAAGTCATTAAAAGGTTAGTTAACTTTAACACATAGTTTTCATTTTTTCAAATTGTTAAGTATATAGTAGTTGGATTTTTACAAAATAATGTACATTTTAAGGATATCTAATTGAAGTTTTTTTGAATGCAGCCTTATTTCATTACAGCTAAATTAATGGGGCTTCCAACATGAGAAGATTCCCCAGCCTTGCCCCAGGGAGAGAGACTTTTCCTCTAAAAAAATTATGTGCATTGAAATCAGAGCACTTCTCAGCCGGCTTCTGGACTGTTTAGATGAAGATTATCTTTGCTGGTGACCGAGGGGGAATTGCCTCCACAGGCCAGAACAGGTGCCAGAGGAAGACTGCATAGAGCTGGTGTTGGCCTGCCTTGAGAATCCTCATACTAATTTCACAAAATCATAAGCTGAAAATAACAGATTTTGTGAGAAGAATGAGGTTGGGGCTGACCCCTCAAAACCTATGCGGCTTTGTAGCCAGAGAACTAACCAAGAAAGTTGCAACCATAATAAAAACACCATCCCTCTGAATCCCGCTCTGGCTTGGGATCCTGGTGAGCCAGTCCTTAGCCTTTCCCTCTGCAGAGATCTTGAAGTCCTTTCCCTTTTAATAGAGACCACCTCTTGCCAGCTTAAAAATATGATCTGCAGTTTGTCTTCATCAATCATTTCTTTTTTTCCTTTTTAAACACAGAGGAAGGGACAGGAGGCTTCACAGTTTCTTCATCTGTTCTTGCAATTTCCTGGACAGTTTAACACAGTGGAAAGAGAAATGGCCTTGAAAGCACTGAATCCCTTCTTGCTACTCCTTACACTAAAGGGAGGTACTTCTGTAGGAATTTTGAGCTTTCTTTAAAGGCCATGAGGTATTGATAAATCTTACCCTTTATTTGAAGGAAAATGTGCCCCTGATCACTTAACAACATTGAAGTCCTGCAAAAAATTACATGCGAACCAAAGGGGCTGGAGCTGCAGGGCTGCAGTCCCCTGTTTGCTAGTCCTGTTTGAGCTATTCTGCGCTGCAGAATTATGTCTCATAGCACCACTGACTGCATTCCAACTCAAACAGGAAACAAAAAAGGAGAAATAACTATAAAATTAGGATCACTTGAGTATTTGCGAGAGATTATACCTGAATTTCACCTGGTTCTTAACATGAAACCGCCTGTGTTCTTTAGACAGCTCAAAAAGCTGATGGTAGAAGAGCATTTTGTGCTGAAATGGAGCACAGTGGACTAAGTGTTGGAGGACAGGCTGCGTAGCTAGGAAAATAGTATTTTAGGAAACCTAGGTGATCCGCTGAACTGGTAGAAAGGTACCTGGCTTATGGAAACATATGGAAAGAGACTCCTCTGTTTTAGCTTCATCCAGGCGTGTGTCCCAGGATATGGACAAGGTGCGTTTTTGCTGTCCTTTGTGTATTGCCATGCTTAACCACCTATGGTTGCCCAAGTTCAGCTGGTGTGAGCAAGGTGAGAAACAACGTTCTTGGCAGTGTGGCAATACTAAAGGTTTCAGAGGTGCCTGCAAGGTCATGTCATGCCTCAGCCCCTCTAGTAGGAATGTATGTGGTAACTATTTTGCAGATGACAGAGCCCCCAAATGATAAAATGTGGAATAAATCAGCTTATATTTTATTTAGAGCAGAAAAATGCAGTCTTTACCTCATGTCATAAACACCAGTGACTTGCTTTAGGTTTGTGATGGGGTTGGCCCATGCTGCATGTTTTAAATTTTTTTTGTTTTCATTTTGTAAACAATAACTAAGTCAAATTTTTTCAATGATACTTTCTTTCCTCTTATTTCTTTCTGTGCCCCCAACTCTTTCTTAAATTGCATTTAAAGTTCTTACTTCTAAAATGTATGTTCTGTAGATAGTCCTTCCCATGTGGCTTGGTTTTTATATTTCCAGGTGCATAACATTCGTCTCTTGAAAAATTGCTCTATTTTCAGATAGCTACTATAATTTTCCTTCACTGTCGTGGAAGGGTTTGTTTTTCTCATATATGTTCAAATGGCACATGAAGAAACATGGGGTTATTGGAGTGTGGCACAATGAGTAATGGGCTGGAAACTCAGAGGCTCAAAGTTCTGGTTTTGCCACTAACTCATCCTAAAACCTGGATAACCTGTTTCCTAATCTCTGTGACCCAGTTTCTGGTTATCTTTAATGGTGTAAAAACTAGCTCACCTCATGTAGGGGTATTATAAAGGTAACAACCATAAGCAAACATACTATAATATTGATCCTTTAATAGTAGCCTATGAATTTATAAAGGATATCTACATTTGTATTTTTTTATTTGGTCATTATAATAATTCTTTTGGAAAGGTGGCCTTCCTGTCTTGTTGTTTAGGAAATCACAGCATGTAAACAAGATAGAAATTCTAGTATTGTGTATGTATGTTTATGGATATTTTTGGGTACACAATAAAGTATATGTAAACACAAACATATGTAAGAACACTTTGAACATTGTGATTCACACTGAGGGAACCTCACCTGGATAGTATTGTTTTCATAATTTTACTCCTGGAGTAGGTGTACTTCCTCCTCAGAGTTTCAGTACATTTTTTCCTTCCTACTAAAAAGGACTTACAATAACCCATTTTCCCTTTTACCTTAGAACATTTAGCTTTTATCTTTTTTATGTGAAATATAAAACTCATGTAATTTTTAAAATTGGTGTTTTTGTTGATCTTAGACATATGAGGAGGGCTCAAGTGCCAGGGTATCTGGAAAACTTGACTGTACCTGGAAACTCTTCAGCACTCATGGGTAGGTTAGTGCCATGGGTGTCAAGATACAAAGAACTCATGGAGACTTTTGAGAGTGATTGTCCTCCACATGGGGCAGTGATTGCATCAGTTATCACCTGTTGGGAAAACACCCCCACGTCAAGGAGAAGTCAGTTGTTCCAGAAATGGGAGAGGGATACTGGTGCCCAGCTGCAAGACGGTCATATTGCATTGACCACAAGGAGCATCACAGGGCTAAGATTTCATAAACTGGACTACTCTGTTATCTTTCTCTTGGTTATACCAAGTGCTTACCAAGTGGTGGTACCATTGTAGGATAGTGCTGTCTAGTAGAACTTTCTGTTGGATGGAGATGTTCTGTATTGGTGCTGCGCAATGTGGTAGCACCTCATCATATGTGGCTCTTGAGCACTTGAAATGTGGCTGGGGTGACTGAGGACCTGGATATTTAATATTGAGGAATTTCAGTTAATTTTAGCTTAAATAACCACCACATATGGCTGGTGACTACCAGATTGATCAGGGCAGGTCTGTAAACATTATGCTACATTTTTGTTGTTTAGGAGACTACTTAACAGTTACATGCAGGGTATGTTCAATTCACTGACTCTTGAGAACACACTGGGGGTGGAGGAAATGTATGAAAAAGGTATGAGAGAAATGGCAGTTTAAGCCCAAGTATCTAATGTGGAATTGCAGTGCCAAACCCTTATAACGATGGTGGCTTTTCAGAGGTGACCAGAAAGTGGTATTTAAGGTTGTGACTGTACTTTCATTTTGTTTTTGCAGGATCTTTCATGCTGGTGAATGCATCGGGGAGATCTGAGGGGCAAAGAGCCCACCTGCTCTTACCCCAGCTTAAAGAGAATGACACGCACTGCATCGATTTTCACTATTTTGTATCCAGCAAGAGTAATTCTGCCCCTGGGTTTCTCAATGTCTACGTGAAGGTCAATAATGGGCCTTTGGGGAACCCTATCTGGAACATATCTGGAGACCCGACACGTACGTGGAACAGGGCAGAACTGGCCATTAGTACTTTCTGGCCTAACTTTTATCAGGTATGTACTTTCCTTTTCATTGCATGGTTTGAAGCATCCTTTAATTTCTAAAAATTTAAATTTCTTATATCAGTATAATCAGAGAGGGTGTAAGAAATGTTTTTTTTAATATACCAATGTAAGAAAAACCTACACTATTTGATAAGGAGTGTCTTAAGGCTTTGTGAAATTAGTAGAAAAAAAGAAAAAAAAACATGATTCAAAATTTGTTTATGCCTGGCATATATTGTTTTAGGAAAATAAAAGCAGTAGCACGCAGCGGGGTGAGAAGTGCTATCTGCAAGGATATTTTACTTTCTGTATTAAGTAAGCCATATCCGACCCAGGAAGACATAGCAGTTGAGTCTGAAAGAAAATGTCCCTCCTGTTCATGGGTCTCAGGAGTATATGAGTCATTAAGAAATGAGCCCTCGTGCAGATGAGCTGGTGAGGTGCAGGTTTCTGCTTCCACTGACGTAAGAAATGGGAAGAAAATACCATACACAGACTGAGTCCTTGTCGTGGAGGGGCTGCTGCAAGTCCTGTCCTGTTACTTTGGAGGATCTTTGAGACCCACGATACCCACTTTGAGTTGCTATTTAAAGTAACCGAGGGGCAGAGGCCAGGGGCAGTTAAGAAGTGGTGCAAAAGTAATCCTGATGTCACAGCCCTTCTGCCCTTCTGATGGGGACGCCTGAACACGAGAGCATCCTGATTTTGGATCAAAGGTGGGAAATTAGTGACAGTGGGTGTTTGAGGAGCTTTTGCCTTTTGTCCACAGGACTTTCTAAAAATAGCCTGATATTGAGAATAGTCAGTTACTTTCCAGCTAAGAGGAGGCGCGAAGAGGATTGCAGTACTTTGCCTTTCTCTCTCTTAATTCCTTTGGCCCATGAAGGAGCCAGCTGGAACGTGCATCTAAGATCATTTTTTATGTTTGATTTAGGTGCTTGGCTAGACTCGGGGATGGGAAAACTGGGTCTTTCCAGGGCTGCTTCTCTTCAGAATGGGCATGAATGGCATCCAGTAACCCATGCGGCAGGTTTGGTGTTTATTAGTTAAGATCCTCAATCCCAGTTCCTCTACCCTTGGAATGATGAGTAAATGGGCTATAAATTCCTTGCTTAAATTATCTTTGTACCCATGTACCTACAACAATTTCTCGCCTTTGATGAGTTACAAATAAATGTTTTTTGAATGGAAGTAAAGAGGTAGTGAAAGCTCTGTTAGTACATATGAAAATTGTTAGGATCTTTTAGAGTATACTTTGGCAATACGTTTTAAAGGTGTTAAAAATTTAGGTATGTTTAAGTTAGCAATCCACTGTTAGGAACTTATCCTAAAGAAATAAAGGAGAGTGATTACAAATAATTAATTACAAGGGTATTTATAGCAGCTTATTTATCATAAAGAAAAATCAGAAACAGTATTATTTCCAACAACGGAGGCTTTGTTAATTTATGGTACCTCAAAACAAAAATTCATTTTGCAGCCATTACAAATAATGTTATAGAAGAAAATTTAGTAATGCCTTTAAACTTACGTTATTAAATGGATAAAACAGATACAAAGAATTTGTTAAATTCCACTTTTAAATTTAAAAAATATATAATAAAGACTAAAATATATTTCTAAATAAATACATTAAAAACTGGTATCTCCATAGCTAGTGGGATGGCAGGTGATTAGATTTTTTTCCTTCTGCCATCTGTCATATTCTCAATTTTCCCCAGTACACGTGTACTGTTTTTGTTTATAAAACAAAAAAGAGTAAAAATTAGTTTTTCCTCCAGAAGGAAAACTCTCTATTTGACTATTACCCTCTTTTTATATAAATGCACTAGGAACCGATCAGATCAGCAGTTTAAGTGAAGAATGTGGCCTTGGGGACAGAGTTTCCTCTTCATAGAACTAAAAAGCAAGCGGGGGAGGTGGGGTTTGGCTGGGCCAGGTTTCAAAAGGCTTTCGCGTGGTGTCCCAGGCTAAGAAGCTGAGTGTGATTACAAAACTTCTTTTGGAGGAGACCTTCCCAAAGTAGGCAAGACAGAGATCTGGAATGTTTCCAGTGTCCCTCTGGGACCTATTCTAGGCTCTTCATCAGCTTCCAGGTGTCTACCAGCTTGGGGACAGTGGGACACACTCCTGGGCAAGATTGGAAGCTGTGTTTTACTCCTCGCTGCCCTCATGTTTTTCTCTTTGGCCCTGTCGGTGCCCACGAGAAACCTCTAGAATGAGTTCTCTTGAGAACCTTCGTAGCCTCCAGAGTCACAAGGCACTGGTGTAGCATGACATTGGCAGTCAGATCTGGAATTTCTATTTGCCTTTTACCTACCAGCTCAGAGAGTGAAGTGCATTAAAGGAATGGTTTGATTTATAAACAGTCTTGGGAGACCAGACTTTAAAAAGGAATTATCAAACTATATTGAAAGTAGGGTGGTCCTATATATCAGACCATTGTCATTCTCAGTGAATTCTTACTTTCTTGAGCTCCTTTGGTTCACATCTTAATTGTGAACCTCTGATCCTAACCCCCAAGCCCCCCTGCTTTTCACTGTGATCTCTCACACGTGACTGAGTAGTGCCTGATTTACCAAATTAAATCAGAACTGTATTCTCACAGCTTTTTTGATTCACTTTAAAGTTTATTGTTTCACTAGTATCTCAGTCTCCTGGACTACGGTAACAAAATACCATAGACTGGGTGGCTTAAGTAACACACATTTATTTCTCATACTTCTCGAGTTTGGGAGGTCCGAGATCAGGTTGCAAGCGTAGTCCCATTCTGGTGAAAGCTCCTTTTCTGGTTTGCAGATGGCCGTCTTCTCGCTGTGTCCTCACATGGTAGAGGGCGGGGTGGGGTGAAGTAGGAGGGGCGAGGGCAGGCTGGAAATGCGGGCTCTCTCATGCGGCTTCCTGTAAGGGCACTCATCCCATCATGAGGTTCCACCCTCATGGCCTTATCACCTCCCAAAGGCCCCCCCTCCTAATGCCATCACACTGGGGAGGATTAGGGTATCGCTATGAATTTGGGGGGGTCACACAAATATTCAGTTCATGGCACTGATTGGTTCATTAGGTTAGCTTCATACCTTGAATTTAAAGGTGGATTTTTAGAGATTCTTTAATACCATGTCGCTAAGTTTTTGGAACCTACTGATAATACCTGTAAAGGGTGTAGATCTAGTGAAAAACCACTCGTTCATTTAATTCCCCAGCACCCCAACCCAGCACCAGCCTTTGAAATTTTAAAGGCAGAGTTAAGGTAGTACTTTCCTTCTCATTTCCCCTTTATCTGCTGGGCAGTAAACACACTGAAGTCATTACCCTAATAGCAACATGAGCTGTTAAGTAAATGGCACATTGTGGATGCTGCCAGAGGGATGTCAGCAGGAAACTTCCCAAACACTGAGCCATAGGCTTTAAAATCACCATATAAGACCTGAATGATGTTTCCCAGGAGGGATGAGAAGGACATGCTGTATTAACAGATATGAAGTAAAAGGAAAACACATACCACATCCTATTTCCACCCCCAGCCTAGGGTGTTAGCGTAAGTAGAGATGGTCATTAAAAAATACCCAGGGCAAAAAAAAAAAGCCACCAGAACAGTGCGCCGTCAGGTGCCGCCAGGAGAGGGTTTCCTTGGGCTACAGATCCACTCCCCAGCCCACGGGGCAGCGCACCCTTACCGAGGAGATGGCTGTTGTATCCTGATGCTCTTCGAAACAGGAATCGTGCGAGAGCGCATCCGCTTGTGATGTGATTTCCCGTACAGATTTCTGTACAAGGAGTTCTGTACTGGCTTGAAGATGTGACTCTGGTTTGTGACTACTATACTTCTAGTTGTAAAATATAAAGTAATATTTTTTCTGGTATTATGTTTGCATACATGTATGTGTGTGTCATTTTCTTTTGTGAACATGAGATATAAAAATCAATATCCAAATGGTGCATTCTTTGGATACAGGTGGGCTGTTTCTGGGCCTGAAGGCTGAAGACGAGGTAATAGGGCCTGGGTATCTAAAGGAGGGGGTACCATTGAGGGATCCTCTCTCAGGGTACAGGGAGTCAGCTTCCCCTGGATAGCACCTCTATATTATTATGTAGGCTGCAAGATACGTTATAGAAATCTAAAAAAGTAATGTAAGGTTAATGTGTACTTGAAATATTAGTATATTAAAATACTTTATTTTTATATAACATATAAAAGCTAGTAAGTAATTTTGATATGAGTTAAGATGGATAAATGAATGCTTTTAAAGGAATTTCTTGTTATAAATTGTGTGAAAATGGGCAGCGTTGGAGAACATACACTCTGGGTTACACAGAAGTGGGCCGGCCCGCTGGTAAGCCTGGGTGACTGACTGAAGCGTCATGAGCGTCACTTTCCCAGTTACGGGGCTGAATGTGGTGACGGTGCAGGTGTGAAGACGGAAGGAAAAGCGCGCTTGGGACGTGCTGGCCTCTCTGTTGATGGTGGCGCTTGTTTAGCCACCATTAAGACTGCTGAGATTTGTGGAAGACAGTTAATAGTTGCGTGCTTTCTGCCTGCTAAGGCACATCCTGAATGTGTTTAGTGGAATGTGAAAAGGTGTCGAACGAGAAAGGGTTCCGGGGACAAATCCTTTTGTGTAACACTGGGTGAGGCAAAGTGAACCAGGTTCCTTTCTGTCAGAACATTCCAGAACTGCTGTCACCCTTCCCTGGACCTGTTTGACTACATCTTAAGCACCGAATGTGCCGTTGGGCTCTCCAGGGCCTGTTTCCCTTTACCTCCTGGGCCTTCGCCGAGAATGCCCATTTCTCACATAGTTTTGGCTGCAAAATGCGGAGCCGTATTTCACCTTGGTCAGAATCAGAGCTTTGCAGTTGTTGGATTTGGGGATGTTTTCAATCAAACTAGAACAACTACCCTGTGTACTTTTGATAAGCATAGTAGGTCTTCTTGGGAATCTCCTGATTTCACAGTCTTTCCCCGAGCATTAACATTATCTTTATTTAGGCATTTGTGGAGTTTTGAAAAGTTTCTTTGCAGAGTAGAATGTTCTTGCCATAGTAGTCATTTTATATAGCTTTTACTATTTATGGTAGAATAGTGTTCCACAGGTACACATCTCAATGGTAACGTGCACGGAATACAGCTATTGCAGGTTAATTACTGTTCGTTAAAACATAAATTGTCTAGTATTTGGCAATTAACAGACATTTAATTCCTTAATTAATGTTTGTCCTAATTGCTGCAACTTAGACCTGCCCTTGCGTGGCTGGGAACAGCAGGGAGGTGCTGGCTACCTGCCCTCCTCGGGGCACCTGCTTCCTCTGACTTCGACATTGACTTCCTGCCATTGGAAGAATAATATTTTCCTCTCACATTCACCCTCTTGCTTTACTGTGCTGATAAAAAAGAAAAAAGAACTTGGCTTTAATTCTGCCACCCCTTCTCTTTCCTCTTTCCCTCCCCTATACCCCGCAAGCAAAGGAGCCACGATTGATTTTTCTGGGTTCTAATCATGCATGCACCCACAGAAGCCTCTGGAATCTCACCTGCACAGCCTTTCTCCCTGCTTTCACAAGACAGCAATTCCGAGTCTAGTCAGAGGCCAGGGAGGGAGTGACCTTTAATATAAATGTCACTTTGAAAAGAGAAGAATGCACAGGTAGCCTGGAAACCCCCTCCCACTGCCTCTCTGCGAAGGGTGGGATGGTGAGGCTGGGCAGGCCCAAGGGGGCTTGGGGTATAAAGTCATCAAATACGAGAGTCTTGTTGGCTTCCTAGAGCCTCCTTGTTAAAACAGATGCCTTGGATGTGCCAAAGAATCCCGGGGGGAGATGATGAGTGGATTCCTGTTGGGCCCTGTTCGACGTTTTTTGTGCAAGAAGGACACAGAGGAGCTTGCACTTTGGGGAGGAGGGGGGCCTAAAACCTAGATTTGCCCTTTGTAGGTCTGACATCTTTCCTGGTAAACGAGGAGCTGAGGGAATAGGAGTCACTTGATCTTACCCAACCCTTCACTTTTAGCTCCAACCTTCGTTCCCGGCACAACTGCCCTGGCACCTGTTTCTTTCCTGTATTTGCATCCAGCCCACTAATTTTCTAGGAAGCCACATAAAGTGGCAGCAGGCCCGAGTATATATACTGCTTAGAGATGGTGTTTCAGAGCTGAATCGGTGAGTGTTTTCCAGCTCGTGTTCCACAAATCCAGGGAATGTTAGGAGGCATTAGTTGACAAAATAGGAAGAAGCACCGATTCAAACAAAGTCGAACAGATTCTGTTCTCCAGGCCATTTGGGAGCCTGAGTATGTTTTTGAATCTCCAGGATGGACACATGGCAAGTGTGGGTGCCCAGCTGGGTTCTGGGCATCAGTTTGGGCTTTCGCAGAGTAGCTCTTGTGTCTAGTGTTCCCTGAAGTACACTTGGGAAACACTGGTGTGTACCGATCGAAAATAGAGCATACCTTGACTGCATAAATTCATTGACTGTGGCCCTTATTCCAAGTGCAGGACAAGTGAATTGCTTCATGCCTCTAGATGGCACGCGTGGGGAATTTGACATGGCAGTGAAGCATAACTCTCTCGCAAGCAGGAAAGCTAGTCTAAGCAGCTGCCCCGCACTCTGCATTCTGTGCTTAAAAAAGGCAGTATGTTTTAAGAAACCCCTGGGGACACAGTAGGTTGTACTTTAATATTGACGCAGAGCTGCATTTAGGAAATAGAACAATTTGTGTGATGTTCTTTTTATCTTCAAAGATTGTATTTTTGTTTATTTTTAAAAACTTACCACATCGCTAAATTTAATTCTCAACTCGTACTTATGATTTGATTATCAAGGGTAAGTTCTGTCGTTTGGCATCTGTATCTCTGTGTGGTCTGCTGCTTCTTGCATGTCAGCACCGTCCCTCTTAGCTTCGAAACTGTGGGGTTTTTTCCCCCTACCTTAATTTTTGTCCACGTCCTGTTTTATAGAATGAGTACGTGAGCTGTGACCTTATCATATTCTTTTCTAAATGGGAAGGAGAAACAAAAGGCAGAGCAAGGAATGTCATGTTATTGGTAGGAAGAAGGTGAAGTCATTTAAGAATAGGCCTGACAAGTTCTAATAATTAGCTTCATCGCAAGTTTTGCTGTCCTTCGAGTGCCATTTCCTTTCCAAGAGTAGGTTTTTATTTTCTGATAACACATCCACATAAACAAATGCTGGAATATTTTGCTCCTGGTTTCTCAATGTGACAAATTTTGTGGCTTAGCTTTGGCTCTTCCATATTCTAGATACTTTTTCTTTACTATATATATTTTTATTTTTTATTTAACTCATTTGACAAAAACAACATAAAGTTTTTATAAAAGGATAGGACGCAGGTTTGCTTTTTATTTAAATCAAGACCGGAAGGATCTACTAGGTAACCTGTGGGGGGACAGACATGTACCATTTAATCCCCTTTGTTCTGGGGAATTGACTAATGGCTTCCACCAGTGCATTTTCCTTGGCGGGTGTCTGTTGGTAAGCAAATCCCTTTTCTTTGCTCACACATAGCAAGGAAAAGCGGCAGCATGGAAAGCTAATTTTGCTCTTCACTGAAGCAGGGAGGATCAGAGATGCCGCGATGTTAAACTGCTTCCCCGTCTCCTGTCTGGCAGGCGTCTAGAGGATTGCCTGATGTCAAACCTCTCACAGGCCAGCATCCAGGATGGCTTTTCATGAGCAAATGAGAGCACCAGTCAGTGGTTTAGCTGGCGGTTTCCTATCTGAGAGCAAATGGCTCTCCCAGAGTCTTCCAAGGCTATAGGGATACAACATCTTGTCTCCTGAGATGTTATTAGTTGAGGAATTGAATGAATATTGATTCTCTCTATTCCACATTTTCTTACATCCCATGGCTGCACATAATATCTTGGAGCCATCAGCAAAACAGTACTTTGATAGAAATGGGGATTCAGAGTGAACCAAAACGCACTAATACAGTTGATTATCAGTTATTTTCTGTAGTCATGTTCTATGAAGTCACAGGGAATGCAGAATTAATGAATACTGGACTGTTGCTTCTATGGGAAATAAGGAGTTAGGTTCCTCTGGTCACAGTTTTTGTCAACTGATCAATATCTAACCTTGTTTTATGTGTGTGTCTGTTTAAAGATGCCTTATGTAATTTATGTTGTTGATTCAGTAACAGTGAACCCATGGCTGGCAGCACTATAATCCATGCCTGGAGGAGCTTTTCCAACACTCGTATTTTCTCCTTAAGACTCGTGGCAGCCTCCTTGCACTTAGGAGCACTAGACTTAAGCACTACACTTGGGGCCATTTTAAAGAGCAAAATCACCAATAAAAAAGCACAAAAATGTGAAAAACACGGCATTAAATAGACCATAATAAAGGGTACTTTTTTTATAATGTGAAAGCTGAAACAAGAAGACAGAGCATTGCCTCATTTGACCTCACCTGGGAGCACGTGCCTTGAGTGACTCAAATTTTTGCTGCTCTGTACATGTCTACAAATGACCATGACAGCTTTGCAAGTATTGATTTGGGGGTTACAAATAAATTTTAAAGAGTAGGCAAATTCACAAATACAGAACCCGTGAGTAATGAGGATTGACTCGATTTTCTGTTAAGCCAAGTCCAAAAAAAAAAAAAAAAAAGGTGACATAAAGTGAAATTCTGTGTTGTGACAAAATTATTCAAGAAGAAGAAAGGATAGCTCTGTGATTCTAGCGTACTGATACGCAACTTTTCAAATAATGACAATTTAGGATGGGCTAGAGGGCAAAGACATTTAAAAAAAAAATGTGTTTGTTTTGGTGAAAATAAACAAAAGCATTTAGTCCAAATCTAACAACAAAGAAAATAAAAGGTCAGATGAGATCTAGGGGTCAGATTTTAATATTAAATTATTACAAGTTCTCTGTAGTACAATGTCTTTATAGAAGATCTGACTTCTAAATGAATTGATTTTTTTATTTCATTTTATTTTGCACGGTGTTTTTTTTTTTATTTCAGCCTATTATGGGGGTACAGATGTTTAGGTTATGATTACGTATGTTGCCCTTGCCCCCCCTTACCCCCCAAGTCCAAGCTTCAAGTGTGTCCATCCCCTGGATTGTGTGCATCGTACTCTTTGTGTATGCATATACCCGTCCCCTCCTCCCCTCTCCCCCCTGCCCAACATCCAGTAAATGTTATTCTTATATGTGCACTTATGTGTTGATCAGTTAATACCAATCTGATGGTGAGTACATGTGGTGCTTGTGTTTCCATTCTTGGGATACTTCACTTAGTAGAATGGGTTCCAGCTCTATCCAGGAGAATACAAGAGGTGCTATATCACCATTGTTTTTTATAGCTGAAGAGTACTCCATGGTATACATATACCACATTTTATTAATCCACTCATGTATTGATGGACACTTGGGTTGTTTCCACATCTTTGCAATTGTGAATTGTATTTTTTGCACAGTGTTTGAGGGATCTATAAAGCAATTAGTTTTTTATGGCTTTGTTTTCGTATATTGTAATTACATATTATTTAAAAACATTTGGTAATGATATTACAAGCTTACATGGGCGTTTAAAATACTACACATGTAGTATAATTGAAAACAAGTCAAGCCAGGGGCAGGGTCTTCTCTCTGCCGTTGCTGGAATGTGAGGTTCCCACATGGAGTGCAAGGCATATTGTATTTGGCTGTGAGAAGGTATTGCTTTTGACACATGCTTTCTTGTTAACCAGAGTAATGACATTGTGTTGGTGAGCCAAGCAGGAAAGTTTTCTCTAAAAACAGGAGGCTATATAGTAAATATTTCAAGCTTTACAGGCCAGATGCTGTCTGTGGCAACTATAATATTTAGCTCTGCTGCTGTTGTAGGAAAGTCACCATAGCCAATATGTAAATGAATGAGCATGGCTGTATTTCAATAAAACTTTATTCATAGGCATCGAAAATTGAATTTTGTGTAATTCTCATGTATCACAAAATATTCTTCTTCTTTGGTTTTCTCCTAGTGGTGAAAACTATAAAAAACATCTTTAGCTTGTGAGGAATACAAAAGCAGGTGGTATAGAAAAGCTTTGGCCCATGGGTTGTAGTTTGCCAACTCTTGTCTTAAACTTGATGGTGTTAAAACTATGTCATATCACTCTTCCTTGCATCTATGTTTCTAGATCAAATAGATGATTATTCCATCCCTTACTTAAATCTGGAAGTAAAAATGTTAGAATATCTATATCTATGCATTAAAAGACAGATATGTATGTGTATATATATACATGGTTTGTATTTTGTGTGTGTGTGTGTGTGTGTGTGTGTGTGTAAGTATATACACATCTTCTACGTATATAGTCTCTCATACTTGCTAGTTCAGGCTGTTTGGTAACATGAAAAGAGTCCAGACTTGGAAGTAAACTAGACCTAGGATTACACCCCAACTCTTTAAGTACTTGTGTGACCTCAGAAAAATTACTTAACCTTTCTGAGTCAACCTACTCATCCCTAAAAGAGAGTTAATATGATCTACCATGTATGTTTAACTGGGGAAAATTAGATAACATATGCAGAAGATACCTGAGGCATGAAAGTATACAAATAAATAAATATTTTTTGGATTACCAAATTGTTCTTTTTTAAAAAAAGGTTTAGTGTGTGGCTCCCTAAAACCCAAGCCTTATGTCTAATATAGAAGATTTTCAATATACTGTTCTGTTTGATAAAAATAAACATGGCACATCCCCAAATCAATTTCTTACACCTTTCTTTTCTCTTGTTCCAGTGGTACCGTTGGTGCTCTCATGTTACTGTTTCCTCTGACCTCAATCTTTTTGGACCCGATGCTGGCATTTTTAAACATTCCTTTGCTTCCCACTGGGTTCTGTGTACACTTGTTACGTTTCACTAGAGCAGTAGTTCCTTCAGTAGAGTAGTTCCTTATTTGACAGAAAGAGACAAAAATATTGTTTTTGCTTTGAAGCCCTCCTGGTAAGGGCACTGGCTTGAAAGGAGGACAAGATGGAAAAGTTGCCAGGTAGTGTGAATTCACAACAATGAAACCTTTAATGGGATTCTAAAATGTATTTTTAAGAAACCAGGTTAAGATGGGCCTCATCTTTTGAGCCACATGTTTTAACCCTTGTTTGTTATTAAGAAAAAAAAATTCTAACTGGTCAGGTGTTTAAAATAAAGTTAGTAGTCAATCTAAGACTGCTCTGTATATATCATCTAAATTCAGGTATCTTCATTTAATCATATTTATTTCAAAACAGGAAACTTTTCAGTACAAATCACAGCTACTTTGTAATTGTGGTATGTATTGAAACTGTTACGTACTGAATTGTAAACCTGAAGCAGCTAATAAAACTTGTATTCATAAGTCACTTATGAGCTTATTAAGAGCTATAAAATGTTTTTTTTTGAAAAACTTCAGTTTTTAAACAAGCATTAAAGTTATTGCTTCTATCTTATAACACATAATCTACCTTCTTATGTAGAAACACTTAAATATGTGACATAAGAAACTTTTATTTACATATTATATATCAATTATGTAGACACGCACACATAAACATATCCACAAAGGATGTTTTCCTCTTCTTGTCTCTACAGTTAGCTCTAAGTCAGTCAGTGCTGGAACCTACCAATTTTGAGATGTTTACTTTCAAAAGTTTCTAATTAACTGAAAGGGGCAGGCCATTGTTCTTTGAGTATATTTATGATCAGATTCTTTCTTTGCCTCTTGATTTTCTTGTTGGACAAAAGACTAAGGGGACCAAATAAATTTGCAGAAAAAAGCAAGAGTTTAATTCTTCTGTTGCGGCCTTGTTAACAGGTCCTCCTGCTGGGAGATTTGGAGGGCGTCGGCTTGTAGCTGAGTCTCTTTGCCTCTGGTCTAGTAGGGATGAAGGGCGAATACTGCTGGGACATCCATGGTTGACACTAGCAGGCTGTAACTTTGTACTGAAGGTTGTGTTGTGTCATAGGCTCCTGGCTTGTGTGGCAGGGAGGAAGCATGGTTCTGTGGCAGAGAAGGGCCACATTTCTGTGAGCGCCTTGTTGTTTGAATCTGTCATTTGGCTGTTGTTTGTTGTTGTCTTGTTCTGTTCTTTCATCATTCACGTTCCTTATTTTTTCTCTAACTAAAGCTTAAATTTTATAAAGCTGTCTAATTTTTTTAGATCTTCCAGAGCATGTAGTAAATATTGTATAAATATTTGGACTAAAGGACTCAGAAATTTTTGTGTAAAACTTCTAAGGGTCATCCATCCTTTGATGTTGATGGGTGAAAAAACAGATTCAGAGAAGGTAAAGTGGCTTTTCTAGGACTGTAATTGTCTTTGCTTCCTTCCTTTCACTCCTTTTCTTTGGAAGGGCCATGGCCCGCTATTAGTTTAAATAAAATATTATGGATTAAATTTGCACATACAGATCAACTTAAAATGGATACACATGAGCATGTTTTGTGTGAACACTGTATTTTAAAAATTAATGCATCCCTTCAAAGAGTAAGGATGATTCTATTTTTATTAGAAGCTTCATCCCTTATAGTTGATAAGGTAAATCGTAAGTTCTACAAGAAGAAGGACAGTTTTGATGAGGAAAGGGATCTTTATTTGTTCTGTTCATGATATATTTCAAGTGCTTATCACAGTGCATGGAAGACAGGTGACACTCAATAGAGCCTTGAGTTGAATGAATGAATGAATGAATAAGAGGAAGGAAGGAAGGAATACAGAGAAGAAAGATGGAATGTAGGAAGGTCTGATGGACATTCTGGGTTTGGCTTTCAAAATACATTTTTATGACCAGAGTGATGTGCTTTTGGGTAGCTGGTGGCAGTGGCATTGGCAGCTACCCCCTGGCTGTCCCTGCAGTGGCCGTTGTATCAGGGCAGCTTGCATATTCCTGCAGCTGTTCCCCCTTAGGACTGTTATCCAGGGGCCCTGTTTCGAGGGCCTCTGGATGCTTTCTCCCATACTTACTCTCAATATCCATATTCTTTTCATACTCTCCATTGTCCTCTTATAGACTGTAGTAGTAGAGAGATAAATTAGCAGGGTCCCATCGCAAGAATGTCCATGTATTTCTTCCTTTCTCTTGTCCTGTCAGTGAACAGAATATTTTAAGCTTATGAATAAGACCAAGTTTGATGTCATTTTTGTTTCTCTGTTGCACCTCTTCTCTCCCCTGTGTGTTTTATATTTTATTGCCATAGCATTGTGGCACAGTGTCGTCTAGCCTAGGAAAAGTTTCTGGGATGACTTCTTGTACCTGTGGTCTAGGAAGCCTCCTGAGCTTTTTCCATGTTGGACTCTGCCAAGCGCTTCCTCCAGTTTTGCATCTGTCACATAAACATAAATGATGCAGTCCTAAGATCGAAGTTTTTCCTGGGGCAACGTGTAGAAGCAAAGACATATTTAGAGTGAGAAAGACTGAGTTTAAAGATTGTATCTACACTAGACTCATTCCATTTTTTTGATATTTACTTTGTATCTAAAGCTTTTCATTTTTTGAAATGTGCAATCCTTGAGGAATTTTTGTATGAAGGAGTAATATTATCTTCATAGTGCATGCAGCATGTGCTTAATAAATGGTAAATTTATAATTACTTTTATAAATTGAGATTTTTATGGAAAAAATTGTAGAGTTACATGCTGTAGTAAAGAATAATAGGGATATTCCTATGTCCATGTTACCCAGTTTCCCCAAAAGGTAACATTTTGCAAAACTATAGTATGATATCGCAACCAGGATATTGACATTATTACAATCTACAGAGCTTATTCAGATTTCCCCAGTTTTACTTGTACTCATGCATGCGTGTGTCTTCAGTTCTGTACAATTTCTTTACCTGAGTAGGTTTGTGTATCCACCACCACAGTGAAGATGCTGAACAGTTCCAACAACACAAGGGTCACTGAGGTTGTCCTTTTGTAAGCAAACCCGTGTCCCTCCTGCCCTGTCTTCCTTCATCTCTAACCCTCGGCAACCACTAATCCGTCCTCCATTTCTGATATCTTGACATTACAAAATGTCACATAAATGGACATAAATGTTATATAATGTTACATAAATGGAATCATAGAGTATGCAGTCTTTTGGGATTGGCTTTTTTCACTTGGCATAATTCTCTGGAGCTTCATCCAAATTGTGGGGTATATCAATAGCTGGGTGCTTTTTATTGCTGAGTAGTAATCCGTGGTATAGATGGACCGCAGTGTGTTTAATCATGTACCAGGTGAAGGACATCTGGGTCCCATTGTTTGGCTGTTATGAATAAAGCTTCTATAAACATTCGTGTGCAGGTTTTTATATGAATGAAATTTTTCATTTCTCTGGGATAAATCTCTAAGAGCACAATTGCTGGGTTGTGTTTTAAGACTTATGGTCTTCCTATTATATTATGAGTCATGGTCCCCCTGGTAATATGGTTTCTTTCTGTGCATAAATGGAAGTTAAAATAATGTTCATATGGATCTTTAAAATAATAGCCTGACAGCTGACACCTTTAGGCAATTAGTCAAGTTAAGAAAATTGATTGTCCTCTTACTGGTTCTTCTTTTTTAGCCTCAATTTCTATGAAGTGGCTCCCACATCTCAAAAAAGTACATCATTCTTAGAACCTCAAGGAGTATTTCCCTTTTCTTCCTGTCTTGCTTTTCTATTGATAAAGGAATTGCTAATGCCCTCTTGATTTCAGCAATGTGAAAATTTTTATATCATACTTCCTTTAATTCATACCTCTGCCATCTGAATTTCAGTTAGCTCAGTCTTCTCTGTGTTGTTAATAGGGCATCTTTCCTGTTGTCTCTGCCCTGCAAGCAGAGTCTCACCTGGCGACAGCTCACCTGTACAGCCTCAGGTCCCCATTCTCCTCTTGCTCCCCACGGCCACGCCCACTCAGGGCCCTCACACATGCCCTGGAATGAGCATCACCCTCTTCACACTCTCAGCTCATTCTCACCCTTCAGCTGTTGGCTCAAATCTCACCTCCTCGTGGGAGGTCCTTCAGGTCATCTGTACTTTCCTGTCGTAACACTTACTGCATTTTGTTTTTTGGTTGTATAAAATGCAGGACCCCACATGTTTCAGTCTGGTCAGGGAGTCCCCTTCAAATTGTTACCGAAATCTTAACATCTCCTCTTGAGGGAAAAAACCTGAATGTGTGTATGGGGGATGTGTTTACCATGCAATAAAATGTTATAAAGTCCTTAGACTTTTCTCTCATGCTCAGTGTCTCTCACAGTCTTGCCTATGCCTCTGGGTAGGGAATCCTTTCCATTTTCTGAAACTTGCAGACATGTAGCCACAAAGACTCTTCTGCCGCTGTGCCCCCCGCTCCCACCCGGGTAGTTTACTCACCAGCACGCTGCCGGCCCTGCCTAGTCCTCCTCCTCTGCACTTCCTTGCCTTCCGTACAGTGTGCTTGTTGCTCCCCACTAACCCTACAAAGTATCCTTTCGTTGTAGGTTTGCTCAGGGTAATTGCCTGCCCTCTGATTTTGGTGAATCATTATTACAATATTATGTTTGTGTGATCATTTGATTGTCTTCTCTCCAAAATTTAAGTTCTGTGATCTTACTGACCTTGATACTTTGCTCCCCGCTGTATCTCCAGCCCCCTGTACATGACTCCAAGCCTCTGTCTTATAAATACCCACTGCCAACCACTGGCCCCCTCTGCCTTACCAGGTGAGTCCTTGAGACGGGTGCTGTCCAACTCACCCACTACGCACTGACCTCCCTGAAGACTGGAGTGGGGTCTTATTTATCTTTGTCCTCTGGAACCTGGACCATTGACTAGCAGATGTTAGGCACATGAATGAATGCATGAAGGAGTCAAACTGTGTATTTTTTATGTAGGAGATATTTGGTAAAAGTCTAATAGAATGAGTGAATAACGTAAATCTTTCTCAATTTTCCAGGTGGTTTTTGAAGTGATAACTTCTGGACACCAAGGCTACCTCGCTATTGATGAAGTGAAGGTGTTAGGACATCCATGTAGTAAGTTGTCTCTGCTTTTAAATATCTGGGTACATCCTTGGGGGCATATTTATATTAAAGATTAAGAGAAGGGACTAACCTGGGGAGAACTCTTCCTGCCAAGAGTGTTCCCTGACAAATCTCCATGTTTTGGTTTGCCAGCCCTGAAATCCAAAAACCCATATTTCATTTGGAAATGTCATGGTTTGTATGTATCTAAGTATCTTAAAATGAAAATGAGGAAAGAGGAATAAAGGAATATTTTGGTATGCTCAGACATCCTTACAAAAGAGGCTGTTTATTCATTGCCTTGATCTTTGGATTTTGCCTTTCAATAGTAGCACAAGGTTAAATATTGAGAATTTGTGCATTTTGTTCTAAGTCCAGTATGTTTTTGGCAAAGTTCCTTCATAGTGATCACGTAGTTTCAAGCAACACAGCCCCAAACAGGCCTAGGATCTGTGAAATACAGGACACCTGTCTAAACTACCTGGGGACTCCAGAAATGGCCTTTTCTTCCTCTTTTAAAAGTCAATACTTTTAAAAAGTACAATGGGTGATAAATGCACACTTACTCAACATCCAGTACAAACAACTCGTAATAGTTTGTCATATTTGTATGTGAACCTTTTTCCTTAAATAAATAAACAATACCAATTGCCAGCCCTATTTCTTGCCACCACCCCAGGGGCCACCACGGTGGGACGCTCATTGTACCTCCATCTGTAGAGTCTCTAGTCCACATGCCACAGCGGCAGACTGTAGCTGCTTTAAGCTGCAAAGGCATTCTGTTGAAAGAGAATTGGCTGGCTAATAGAATCCCTGAGAATACTGGTGACCTAGGCGCAGATAATGAGCAGGTCCCCAAGGTGAGGCTAGGCTGGCAGACCACAGTGACCGCTGCAGCAGGGGAGCCAGCCACGAGGATGTGGGGAGCTGGTGCCATGCCTCTGCCTGCCTTACCCTTGCAAGGTGACCCTAGCCTCCTGTGGCTGGACATTCTTCACTGACTCTGGGCCTTTCCATCTTTGTTCTTCAGTGCAAAGCCCCGGGTGGGATTGTCTTGGTGGGCAAGCTATTATTAGATTGTGTGCTCATTTCCTTCTAGCAATTGGCATGATCTAGGGAAGCAAGGTGTTGGCTTTTCTGCTCTTTCATGGTAAGTAGGCCTTGACTTTTAACAAGAAACATACGGTGCTAAGCAGTCAAACACTGCAAATGCCCGTGTGTGTACGTGTGTGCTATGTTTCCCACGATCACTACGTATTCATAAAAGCAAAAAAGTAAGGTTTGCCTTTTATAAGTTCTAATGAATGGTATCAAATTGTATACATTTCTCTGTATTCTTGGGTTTTTTTCCCACTTAGTATTACATTTTTTAGGTCAATCTATGATATTCTATACTGCATTTTAAAAATATACTGCATTTATAAATATACTGCATTTTAAAAATTCTTCTTTGAGCATTTAGTGTGTTCCCCTTAGTTTTCCTCTATAAAAACATTGCTGCAGTGAACATTCATGGATGTGCCTCTTGGTACAATATGCAAGAACCTCAGTGGACTATATTCTTAGAAGTCGAATTGCTGGGATGTAGGGTAGACACATTTTTAGTTTTATTAGATGCTGCCAAATTGCTATGAGAAGTGTCTGAACCAGTTTATATTCCCACCAGCACTACATGATAGTTTTATTTTTCCTGTATCTTTGCCCAAAATTGATATTGTCAGACTTTAAATTTTGGCCATCTGAGGGATGGCAGCCTGCTTTAATTTTAGGATCGCTAGCATTAAAGAGAAACTGGCTAGTTCGTACATTTCATGGATCTCTGCTGATGGCTCCTACCCACGTAATGAGAGCATGGTTATATCTACAGTGTTAGAAATATAAACACTTGCAGGAATGTCTCAGCTTTTTCTTGCTTGGATTTGAATAGATCATTAGGTCACTGTTTGTAGTTACAGAGAAGACCCATGTGGTTGTTATCTGATGGGGGTGTCCTGACATAGTTGTCTGATTCTAACTAAAGGGGTTTTGCTCTCTGATATCTTTACTTGGTGTTCTAAAGCTTGGCAAACGTGGAAGTTAACTCAAGGCAATCATCTCGTTTGTTACTAAGGCAGATGTTACTTTTGTATCATTACATTCACCTTTTCTTCTGATTCAGCAAGAACCGGGCATTCAAGAAGAATTTCTACCCCCTCTTCCTTTCCTGAAAAGGCAGGAAAATGATCGAGGCTGTACCTAATTGAAACAGCAAGGCAAATTTAGGAAGCGGAATACAATTACCCGAGTTGGAACTTGGCCAAATTCTGAGAGTAATAGCCTCTGGCTAGACACGTGCCATAGGATCGTCTAATACACGCTGATATCCATGGCCTCTGATCCACTTCTTACTAGGAGGTTAAAAAATAAGAGCCAATAATACTGCATACCTACCAAGTTCCGAGCGCTCTAATGACATATGTTATCTACCTGTTTCTTAGAGCAGACTGAAATGCAAGGCAGATGTTGCACTAGGTGCAGGTGTGGCGGGGCAGCCAAGGTTGCACAGGGCTTCCTGTTAAGTATTCTCAGTTCTTTCTTCTGCATCTGGCCACTGGCCAACATAATAGCTCCTAAAAGGTAGCCCCTTCCATTCCACTGGATTTCAGTCATAGTGTTCAGCAAAGTCATAAAGACATCCTTTTATCAGACCATTCCTAAAACGTGTCTCCTGCAGTTTCATTCTTCCCTTAGGAGCCAGCTTCCTATAGCCATGCAAACGGTGTTTATGTTCTCTCCTTTGGAGAATACCTGTGCTAATACCTAATTGGCTTTGCGAACTGCTGTTAGGAGGCACAGAATTGCAAAACAGGCTCTGTACCAAGGCGATGTATGGTACAAGAGCATTTTGAACTGTAAACCTTAAATGGTTTTGATGATAGCCCTTCTGTAGTTATTTTTTCCTGAATCTCTAAGTTTATGGGAGAAGCATGCAAATAAAGATTTTAAGGAAGGCAATAGTTTGGTCCTAAAATGGAAAGCTTTATGGGTAATATTTTATGAGATTTCCTAACAAGATTTCTTAATAATAATCAATTATTCTGAAATTTTGATGCTCATTAAATTTAAATCCTAAAGGAACATAAATATTTCATATCTAAAACTATGCTTTCCGAATGGATGCGGAATTGCTGAATCTCATTTACTTCACTGTAAAGGCTCCTGTTTGGATTCATACGGGTTTATGAGTAGGCATTACAACATTTTTTAATAGTAGCTGTTCTGATACAAGTATACAGTTGTTCATAAAGTTGATTTTAATGTAGTGACAATAAGATGCAGGATCAGCTTGAAATGTGGAGATGGCTGTGCAGATTCAGCAGCTCTCTAGCTTAAGACCACTTCTAATAAACACAAATAATTCTTGTATTTGGTATGCATGCTAAAAATATATTTGGAATTTGGTTCAGTATTCCTGGTAGGAAAAACTGAAGAAGCATTTTATCGGCTTCATAATGTTGTTTCCTGTTTTTAAATACATTGTGAGCTATGCATATATGGGTATTTCTATTATTACCTTGTGGTGCCGATGTATATTTTTATATCTTATAAACCCAACAGAATTTTAAGAGGTTTATTGAGATATAATTCACATGTCATACAATTTACCCATTTAAAAGGTATAATTCAGTTGTTTCTAGCGTATTCACAGAGTTGTGGAACCACTGCCATAATTAATTTTAAAACATTTTCAACCCCTCTCTCCGAGATACACCCTATAGCTATTAATGGCCACTCTCCATTTCCTCTGGCCCCTAATCTCAGCCCTAGGCAATTATTAGTTTACTTTCTGTCTCTATAGATTTGCTTGTTCTACACATTTCATTTAAATGCAGTCATGTAGTATGTGGTCTTTATGTCTGGTTTCTTTCATTTAGCATAATATATCAAAGTGTATCCATGTTGTGGCATTTATCAATACCTCATGCCCTTTTAAAGTCAAGTAATATTTCATTGTATGTATATATCACATTTTATGTAATTATTCATCAGTTGATGGACATTTGGGTTGTTTTTACCCTTGGATATTGTGAATAATGCTGCTGTGAACATTTATGTACAGGTTTTTGTGTAGACATTTGTTTTCAGTTCTCTTGGCTGCATACTTAGGAGTGGAATTTCTGGGCCACAGTGTAACTCTATGTTTAGCATTTGAGGAACTATGAAATTGTTTTGAAATTGACTGTCGTTTCACATTCCAAAGAGCAATGTATGAAAATTCCAATTTCTCCATATTCTTGCCAATTTATGCCTTTTTTTTTTATCATAGCCATCTCTTGTATTTGAAGTGGTATCTCTTTGTGGTTTGGATAATGGCTAATGGTTTACATAATGGCTAATGACAAACATCTTTCCATGTGCTTATTTGCTATTTGTATCTTTTTGGGAGAAATGTCTATTCAGCTCCTTTCCCCATTTTTAATTGTATTATTTATCTTTTATCATTTAGTCATAATTTTTTATATATCTAGATACAAATTCCTTATTAGACATATAATTTGAAAATATTTCCCCTCAGTCTGTGGATTGTCTTTTTATTTTCTTGATGGTATCCTTTGCAGCACAAAAGTTTTAAATTTTGATGAAGTCCAGTTTTCTATTTTTTCTTTTCTCACCTGTGCCAATTGTACTATTTGATGTTATATCTAAGAATGTTTTGCTTAATCCAAGATCACAAAGGTTAATCCTATGTTTTCTCCTAAGAAGTTTTACACTTTCAATTCTAACATATAGGTATATGAGGTATTTTGAGTTAATATTTGTGTATGGCATAAGAAAGTGGTGCAACTTTGTTCTTTTTGCATATGGATATCCATCACCTTTGTTGAAAATCAACTAACCATTAATATAAATGTTTAATTCTGGACCCTCAGTTCAATTCAGTTGATCTATATAGTGCCTACTTATTGTTTTCTAGTAAAAATGTTGAATCTATTTCTTCACTTGAATAATTCTTCCATTAAGATCTATTTTTTAATTTTTATTATTTTTTTTTGAGACAGGGTCTCGCTCTGTTATCCAGGCTGAAGTGCACTGGCACTATCATAGCTCACTGCAGCCTCAAACTCCTGAGCTCAAGCCATCTTCCTGTCTCAGTCTCCCAAGTAGCTGGGACTACAGGCATGAGCCACTAATGTCCCATTAATTTTTTTATCTTTTGCAGAGATGGGGTCTGGCTATGTTGCTCAGGCTGTTCTGGAACTCCTGGCTTCAAGTGATCCTCTTGCCTCGGTCTCCCAGTGCTGGGATTATAGGCGTGAGTCACCGCTCCTGGCCGAGACCAATTCTTAACTTGCCAGCAAAACAAAAATAATTTTGACCTAAACATGTTAAGATTAAAATTTCTTGCTTCTGTCACAAGAGTTACTTGGCCTTTTTAGGCCTATAAACGTATTCGTACAATGAGAATGGTAATAATAATGTTTTCCTCACAAGATAAGTGTAAAGAATAGTTAGTATACACAAAGAACTTATAACCGTGCTTAGCACATTCAAAGAGCTTATTGGCTATTAGTATTATTTATTATTATTATCAGGTACTATATCTTGATAGACTCATAGACTTAGCTGCAAATCATAAAACTAAATAGCTAAAGTGATTGATTTCTTAGATGGGGAAATTTAGTTGTATTCATTTTAAAATTCAAAAAATTGTTTGCAAAATATATTGGTTTTCAGCGTTAGAGTGGCAGTACCAGGCTGTTCTTTTTGGCAGCAATTAGCTCTGTGTTTATGATGATATGTTACGCAAATAGAGAGAACCATTAACTGTTTATTCTGGCAGCTGGGCCTGCATCCAGTGCATTTCAACTTACGCCATTACATCAAACTGTAAATTAAAGTAGAAGGGGTTAGGAGAGAGTCCTCTTGTCCCACTTAAGTTTGCCCTTTGATCTTGCAAATTTCTCATCTCTGATTTTGTGCTAGTATTTGGATGCAGGCTTTGAAGAATCAATAATAATGAAACATCTACAAAAAGATTTGCATCTTGGTCAATGTTAATTCTTGGCTTTGGGATCAAAGGCTGATTTGAGATCAATTAATACCCCAAAACCTCTATTCTTTCTTAGTAAGAGGCAACAATATGGCAGGGATGAGAGAATAGGAGAGTTGTACCAAAAACCCGTTTGTTATTCATAGAAGATATTTAGTTTTTAGAACTGCTGCAGATTTTAGAAGAAAGCTGTCATAGCATTATGAAAGGGTATCCAGGAGACAAATGGCCTATAAATTTGGAGAGAGGGAGAGAATTTTCTTTTTGAATATGAGATAGATTGAAATTTTCCTTTGTAAAGGCGGTATACAATTAAAGTAGTTTGGCAAGTTTCAGAGCATCCACCTCAGCATGGAATCGAAACTTTTCTGGCTGTAGAGCTCTTTTTCTTGGGCACTTTTCCAGTTTCCAGTGATCAGTTATTTCAAGTAGTAAGGAACATTTTTGAGGGCCGAGGATCAGGCACATAGAATGCTTTGCCTGCATCGTCTTGCTTAAGTTTTATACCACCCCTATGAAATAGGTACTTTAAAAAAATCTCTGTTTTACACATTAAAAAAATTCTACGAAGGCTTAGGTGTAGGAACTTTTGCATGTATTCAGAGACAGTAAAGGGCTGAATGAAGTACTGATGCTTGAACACATGTGCTGAAATCCAAATCTTAAAATAGCGTCAGCCTTGAACTGCCTGGTACCTGAAAATGGTTCTAGGATTTACAGCGCTAGATAAGGAGAATCCAGGCAACTTAAAACTTTGGAAGGTTATATAAATCTTTAATGTTTATTGAAAAAACTTACATAATCATTAGCAGAAAGTTTGACTTTCATTTTCTTGGAGAAATCTGATATGGCAGATGGAATTCCACAGTCCCTTTGTCTTATTCACCCTAGTGGATGAGTCACTATCTTCCGTTAAGGTTGTCTTTCATTTGAAAAGGATCATTTGCTTATGAAAATGTTTACGCTTAATAGCATCATATGTCTTCATCTGGTTTCCATTTGAGGTGTGGCTTTATTATCTTAGCCAGATGATATTTTTCTGGTAGTCTTTTTCTTAACCAGACAACATTATTTCCTAAGCCAAAGGCAGTCAATTGGTTCCAGGGGAGGGCCCCTCCCAAAATATAATTTGAACAGAGGTGTAAATTCCTTAGACCCGTAACCTCACCATGGAAGGAATATGTACGGACAGTCTTTGAGAAAGCTGTGTTGAGGATCAAAATAATTGTGAAGGAGAAGTGATAACTGTCATTCTGTGCAACATGTCTTTATTAAGGATGGGTAAACAAAGGCCGAATATCACACAGTTGTATCTTTGACCCCCTAATTAAAAGTGTCAGTTATAGCCTAAAAGACACCGCCCTGGGGACAGTTAGTATAGCCATTCCTAGGTGTCCGAGGGGAATTGGTTCCAGGACACCTCCTCCCATAACTAAAATCTGCCGATGCTCAAGTCCCTTATGTAAAGTGGTGAACATCCTCCTGTATACCTTAAACCTGTGGTCCCCAAACCCCAGGCCACAGACTGGTACTGGTCTGTGCCTGTTAGGAACTGGGCCACGCAGCAGGAGGTGAGCGGCAGGCAAGCAAGCCAGCAAAGCTTCAACCGTGCTCACAGCCGCTCCCCGTGGTTCACTTCACCAAGTAAGCTCCTGTCAGCTCAGCTGCATTAGATTCTCCGGGGAGTGTGAACCCTGCCGTAAACTGCACATGCGAGGGATCTAGGTTGAGGCTCCTTGTGAGAATCTAATGCCTGATGGTCTGAGGTGGAGCTGAGGCAGTGAGTCTAGTACTGGGGAGTGGCTGCAAATACAGATTGTTATTAGCAGAGAGAAATGTAATGTGCTTGAATCATCCCCAAACCATCCCTCCCGCCCACTGGTCCTTGGAAAAATTACCTTCCATGAAACCATTCCCTGGTGCCAAAAAGGCTGGGGACCGCTGCCTTAAACCATCTCTAGATTACTTACAATATCTAATACAATGTAAATGCTATGTAAATAGTTGTTAAGTGTATTTTTGTATTATTTTTATTATTGTTAATTTATATGTTTTTCCCTCCCCAAATAGTTTTGATCCTCGGTTAGTTTAAGCCACAGATGTGGAATCCACACATCCGGAGGGCCGACTGTATTAGCAGATTGCATTGTTAAATGAGTATTACCATGCTCAAAATATGGCCCTTAGGAAAGCAATCTTCCATAGCCAGGCTTGCTAAGGATAAACTGACATTTAGCAGAACCAATGACAATCCTGATACTCAAATATTTTATTAAGTTTGCTGATACGGCAGAGCGCATGCATTTTGTAAGTTTCCTAAGAAAGACTACAGAAGTTAATATTTAATATTTTTTAAATAAACAACAGGAATTTATTGCTTATAGTGTTTGAAGGTAGAAAAGTCTGAGGTCAGGGTGCCGTCGTGGTCATGTTATGGCAAGCGCCCTCTTCTGGGTTACAAACTGCTGTCTTTCTTGCTGTGTCCTCACATGGCAGACAGAGGATGAGAGAGTTCTCTGGAGTCCCTTTCTTTTAAAAAAAAGAATGATTTTATTTTTAATTGACATGCAATAATTGTACATATTTATGGTGTACAGTTATTTTTCATACATATATACAATGTGTAATGATCAAATCATGGTAATTAGCATATTCATCACCTCAAATATTTATCATCGCTTTGTGCTGGGAACATTCCCAAGCCTCTCTTCTAGCTATTTAAAAATATACAATAAATTTCTTTCAACGATAGTCACCCTGTAGTGCTATAGAACAGTGGTCCCCAATCTTTTTGGCACCAGGGACTGGTTTCATGGAAGATAATTTTTTGATGGACCAGGGGTGGAGGGGTATGGTTTTGGGATGATTCAAGCACATTCCATTTGTTGTACAATTTATTTCTATTATTATGACATTGTAATATATAATGAAATAATTATACAGCTCACCAGAATGCAGACTCTAATGATGCCACTGATCTGAAAGGAGCCAGAGTCCAGGCAGTGATGTGAGCGGTGGGGAGTGGCTATAAATACAGATGAAGGTTCCCTTGCTAGCCCATCGCTCACCTCCTGCTGTGCAGCCTGAAGGTTTTTCCACAACAGTAGGGGAGCAGAGCTAGGGCAGTGACACACGGCTGGAGGCTCCTAATAGGCTGCGGCCGGGTACTTGGCTGTGGCCTGGGGATTGGGGACTGCACATTTCGCCAGTGCTTTCTCCTAGTACTTTTATAGTTTCAGGTCTTCGATTTAAATCTTTGATCCATTTAGGGATCTGGTTTCGTTCTTTTGCATGTGGCTGTCCAGTTTTCTCAGCACCACTTGTTGAAGAGACAGCCCTTTCCCCTTTGTTTGTTTTTGCGACCTTTGTCAAAAGTGAGTTGGCTGTAAACGTGTGGATTTATATCTGGGTTCTCCATTCTGTTGCATTGGTCTTCGTGTCTGTTTTTATGCCAGTGCCACGATGATTTGTTTATTATAGCTTTGTAGTAAGTTTTGATGCCGGGTAGTATGATGCTTCTAGCTTTGTTCCTGTTGCTCAGGAGTGCTTCAGCTATTCAGGGTCTTTTGTGGTTCTATACAAATATTAGGAATTTTTTTTTTTTTATTTCTGTGAAGAATGTCATTGGTATTTTGAAAGGGATTGACAAGAAAAACAGCTTTTCAGCTTCTAATGTATTCTTATTCATTTATTTGACTCTCAGGGTTCTTAATGATGTCTGTTCATGTTGGGGACATCTGGTATAGGTAGACCTAAAATCAGAATGATTATGAAGTTTTTTATATGGTGAAAGTTTCATTTGCATGAGAGGTAAGGTGGGAGAGTAGAATTCTACGGAATTTGAAATCTCAAGTAAAGAGTTTTTAAGGATGTGTGTGTGGTTTTACTAATTTTAAATAATATGAATTACATTTAATGATGATACTGAGTGTTTGCTATGCGTAAGGCATTAACATCAAGTGCTGTTGCTACTGTGATATTAGAAGGTCTAGCAGCAAGATGAGATAGTCCACAAAGCTTCCTGGAGAGAATAGCGTTCAGAAAGGCCTTGAAAGAAGCTAAGATTCCAACAGGCAGACAGGGGAGCCCTCTGAGCGGGATGAAGAGCATGAGGAAAGGCAGAGGCGGTGGGAAGTCGGGGAGCGGCCCTGTGGCTTCCTGGACCAAACCTGGGCTTTGGAACTGGATAGTCCCGAGTTTACGTCCTGCTTCTGATACTCGCTGGTCAGGTACCCACAGGTTCCCCCCATGAGAGAAATGGAGAAACTGTCTCTGTCGCAGAATATCTGTGAGTACTCAGTGGAAAAGTTTCTGGCACATAATTACTCAATAAATGTTACCTTTTACATTTTCCATTTTCTAAAAACAATGGGTCTTTTAGTTTTTTAGGAACCAAGAGTAGAAGAGAAATTCGATTTAGGGACATTTTACGGCAATCTTTAAAAACCAAAGAATTGTGTTACTCTTGAGCCAAGGGGTAATTCGATTAAATCAGTGAAAAATAGAGTTCATAGAGTTGTACACTAATATATTAGTATTAAGAAACAATGGTCCCTAGTTATGCTGCTTTGTTGGAAGTCATTGAGAACATTTTGTATGCTGGGCTTCATGAATACATTGTCTGAATTATTAGCAGCCTCAAAATTAGCAATGGGGTTTTCCTGTGTGTTATTGATATTAAAATGCATTTTTCTTTGTTATTTGGCAGTAACCTACTTTCATTCCTAATTATGTTCTGCTCAGGCCAATGCGAGCGCTGCTTTGTAATCTTGGGCACCCAGCAGTGGGGCACCATTTTTTCTAAGTGTCTAGACATGGCCTAAAGACACACTGGCAATGAGGAGAAGCTGGCAAGGCATAACAAATGTATTCTAATTGTTGTCCAGGTGTATGTGTCCCTCCCAGAAAGTGCTGTCATCTTATTCTCATCCTCTTCTACTGCCCCTCCCCCTCCCGCTGCTGTGCAACTCTTTCGCTCTGTCATTGTTGTGATAAGAGAATGTTTTCCTAAAAGTAGAAGTTGTCATAAAATTTAAGTCCTGACCTATCATTTCAGTTCCTGGACACCTGTTTTCAGTGTGATACAGAAATTGGTCTGCACTTCTCAGATCAGATAGAATAATCCCTTATTTAAACAGCTGTCCCATATGGACAATGCACATTATGAGACAGTGCTATTTAGAATTTGAAATCCTTTTTCTTGAATTGGAAATAAGAATCAGCAAAAATTGCCATGCTGTTGCAGTTCCAGCATCATTTCATAGAATGTGTCTATAGGGATAGTATTTTTGGTAGCTGAAAAATATTACATAAATAATTTTGCATACCAATTAGTTGTGTTAAAATATATATTATGCACAGCTCCGTACTTTGGTTAAAAAGTTTCCTTGACAACATCATTTAACTTCTTACTGTTCTTTTCATGTTGCTAGTATAAATATCTAATATGTTTTTGTTCAAAACATCAATTAGGCTTCAGTATAATCTTTATTAATACAGATCTGTTATTACAAGCAGACTGCTGAGCTATGGTAATTTGCACAGCAGGAACAATAAAATATCTTCTTTCCGTTTGATTCTATCCCAGAATGCTTGGCTTTATTTTATTCTTTTACAAAGCAAACCAAAACCTTTCATGGTGTCTTTTACAATTGTAGTGAAATCTTTAAAGCTCATATAAGCAAAAGCATTATTTTCTCCCAAGGTAAACAAAATGAAAAGGCCCCAAATTGAGGATAGATTGAAAATGACACATATTCATTATAGATCTCCCCTTTTCATATCTTTCGTTCTTTTTCCTCATGTAGCCAGAACTCCCCACTTCCTGCGGATTCAGAATGTGGAAGTCAATGCCGGCCAGTTCGCCACTTTCCAGTGCAGTGCCATCGGCAGGACCGTGGCAGGAGACAGGCTCTGGTTACAGGTATGGTAACTTACTTCACCACCCAAGCGGGAGTCCAGGGGAAGGAATGCATTCACCCTGGGGAGGAACCCGGAGAAATGCAGTCAGCGTCAGGTCCCTATTGTGAGACTTTCCCTTTTATTAGTAAGTGGCCAGATTAGTAAGCATTCTTTATAAGCCAATTATTTTCTTCACACACCTTTAAAAATTTTTTTTTCCTCTTTTGCTTAGCTATCTTGCTTGGGAGATCTGGTTGTCAAATTACTTTTAGAGCAGTGTATTAAAATATTAAATACAAAATGTAATACTCTTCCCCTGCTCTTCTGGTGAGAAATCTGAAGAACCACAGACACACACACACACACACACACACACACACACACACACACACACACACACACAGTGTATAGACATTTCGTGGTTTGAATTTCCAAGCAATACGCCTAAACTGTGAAATTAATAGTCGTTTACTTTTGAGTATTTAAGGTATAATTTTTTTAGTGTAATTGTAGATTCTGTGACTTATTTTAAAATCTTTGATATTCCACCGTGTGTATTTTGCATGGCAGAACATTTCATGGATAGACCCATGGTCTCAGGAATGCTGACAGAATGAGTGGGATTAAATTACCTGTCCCCTCTGACCAGAATGCCACCCACTTCTTTAGGCTCTAGGTTTTGGGTTTCTTTTCTCCCTTAGTATTTTTTTCACTTCATTTTTGTTTCTTCCTTTTAAGCCTTAATCTGCAGGCTGCTCATTCTTCATCTTGACTGGTGTTGATTTTTTTCCATTTCTTTCCTTGTTTTGTTTTGTGTGGGCTTTTTAAAAAAAAAAAAAAATTACTTATTTTTAGTTTGCTACTGAGCTGAACTGACCTTCATATTTCAGCCCTCCCGTGTAGACCGTTGAGTTCCACATTCCACGTGGGCTTCCACCTCTTCACGCATGTTGGCTTTTCCTCTGCACCTGTGGCCTTTCCACCTCCATTGCGCCTCTCCTGCAGTACCATCATGATTGCGATCTGTTACTTCTGTGCGCCACTGTAGTTTTTAAATCCCTTATCCCTGTTAATCATCGCAATGTGAATCAATGGTCTTTTTATTCCTCTGTTTCTGGGGAAAATGGGAGACATGCAAAGGTACTATCCCAAGGTCACTCAGCAATGGGTTGTTAGCTGGGGAAAACGTTCTGGAGAGGAGGCTTCTTGAAAAGGGTTGAGTCCTCTGCGGCTCTCGTTTCATATCTGACTGTCCCTGTGAGAGATTTCCCTAGCCAGGGAAGGACTGAAATTGTACGTTCCAAATTCATCTTTACTTTTTTTCCTGCCTTTGAGCTTTGTAATTGCTACTTTAAGAGCTTTTTGCATCACATGAAAACTGTCTTCGGTATTTAACATTTTTTCTTTTCATCCCACTTCCCAGTTGTTTTAAATTCTTGATGTTAGGATTCAGAATTGTTTTCTTGGCTAGTGCTTGTTTGGTATTAAACGCGATCAAGATTGGCTGTCTGTGGTAATTAATGATGAGACAGACATCTTCTATGGACATTTTCCACAAGGCATTAAGCGCCTAATAAAAGTGAAATTATTTGTTCTTTTCATCTTTATCTCTAGAAATCTTAATTATTCAGGGAAAATATTTTTTGCTTCTAATATTTTTGATAATATTACTTTAGAAAATACAATATAAAATCTAAGCTCTCTTAGATATCTTAGAATATCTTAGATATTCCCAAGAATTTACAGCTACGTTGAGGATACCATTTGCTCTTTTTTTTTGCAAATGTCCTGGACTTGGTATATTCCTGCTTAAACTTAAGCACTTATTTGGGGTTGGGAATCTTTAAATACTTCCGATTATAATGGGGAACTTTTTTAAAAAGAGAATGTGTCCTCTTGTATGGAGAAAGCTAGTTATTATTTTGGAAAAAGGGGTCTAAATGCAGAGTTCTCATCCCTGAGTCTACTACAGAATCACTTGGGAGGTGGTTTTTGTTTTGTTTTGTTTTACATGTCTAGCCTATTCCCAGATTCTGATTTAACTGGTCTGGGGTGAGGCCCGGCATTCAATATTTTATTAAAGGCTTCCCAGCTGATTCCAGTATATACCAGGGTTGGAAATCACTAGTCTGTGACGCAAAATGCAACACGTGTTTCAAATCAGGAAAGAAAAAAGGCACATAAGGTATAACTGGTCCCTGTGTTCTGTAGCCTTGTACGACTATCATGTTGAATTTCCCGTGTATTGGGTCTGCTTTTTTTTTCTTTCTATTAGATTCGAATTCTGGTGTTGGTCATTGTTTTCACAGTCAATCCACTAATGCCTTTCTTTTCTCTTGCCCAGCCTTTTCTTGCCATTCTTGTCACCAGTGACTGCTCATTGCCCTGCAGCTCTCCACACTGCAGTGTGGAGGAGGGGATGACACAGAATTGTCGTGACTTTGAATTTTTAAGTAAAACTTAGTTTGTCCTGGACTCAGAATGCTATTTACTTGTGAATCCTTGTGATGTTAGAATAATTTTACTGTTAAATAATTTATTTCCCCCACTTGGGTAGACATTGTGTGGGGAGGTGTTTATTTTATTGATAGCTTATGAAATTAGACCAGTGCCCTTCACTTGCAAGGATGGTTTCCGGCAGTCTCTATGCGTGCCAGGCGGTTGCCTGCAGTGACGAGGATTTCCAGCAGGTGCTGGTTTTGCAGAGCTATTCCGCCCTCTTGCCCAGGACCCCAGCCCATTGCCTCAGGCCATTGCTTAGAGGTTGTGGGGGGACACAAACCAGGTCTCTATAATCTAGGAATATAATATTCTAATGCTGTAACAGTTTCATAAATGCCTTTCTTCTCGTAAACTCACATGGGTGCTCAAAGTAATTCTGAGATCCAGGCAGAAAATTGAAGGAAGAAATATTCATAGGTTTTTCTGTGATTTGAATCTCCCGAAGAGTAAGTCAAGATTTAGAAATTAATAGCACGTGTTTTATTTGGGGGACATCAGTGTTTTTGAGTGTAGTCATTTACAGTCATTTTTGTTACTTGTGTTGCAATCCTTTGAGCCCCACCACAGGCATTTGACACAGAGTTTCATGGGTGTTTCCATGGTGTTATATCTGTTTTGTAGTTGAGGAGTGTGAGGTTCAGGATTGCCTGGATCACAAAGGTAAATGGCATGGTTGGGGATAGTACAACCTTGTTTCTTTGCTTTTCCTCTACCACTGATTAATTCTACTATACTGTGCTGTGTTCTCATAGCTGGAAGGTAGGTGACTAGGCAGTGTGCACTTACACTTTTTTGGATGTGACCAACATTGATGATTAGTATCAAGGTGCCATCCTGACCATAGTAAAAAATGTTCACATGTGTTACATGTCATCTCGATCCACACGTATGAAAAATGGCCAAGGTTTTGATTGTTTAAAATATAGATTAAATATAATCCCTGTCAGAGTCTTTCACAAAAACATAACACAAATAAATCTGATGACACTAATGAAGAAATATTTGTAATTAACAGATGTGTACCATCTGCTTGTATTTTCTTCATCTCATCTGTGGACCACACAGGTTAATTTTAAGATCAGTTTTCCTAGAATTCTGAACAATAGAATTAAACCCAGTACATGAGCAACCGTCATTACAGCTGCAAGTACTTAAAACACCTTCCAGAAAATCTACAGTAGGAAGACAGCATCTGTAGAACTCTTTTCTCGTAGTACAAAATGGGTATGCAAATGAAGGCCTTGAAGATACTTGCTGTATGCTATTAGATACGGCACTCTATACATGTAAACATGGTCTATAACAGTGTGAGATACTAAAAGGTATTTGCGAAAATCATTCAAGCCTCCAAAATAAGAGTATATTTCTTGTTGTTATCAATTTTCCAATCACCTGTAACATTTGAAGCCTACATTTTGAAAATATTACTATCTCAGTATGTATGTCTATATACATATACATTGTATATGTTTGCACACACATAAAACTTAGAAGAGAAAATGGAATTTTGTTATTTTCTTTTTATACTTTTTAAAATACTTTTGTTTGCTGATAGGCAACTTCTGAGTTGCAAATTTTTTATGTAGTCATTGACCTTTAAGCCATGTTTAATTGCATTAAAACTATTATTCTTTTTTTAGTATTTCAAATTTTTATTATTTTCCTACATTTGCTCATTTGTCCTGGGAATTCATATTTCTAATGCCTATTTCAGCTTTTCAGTAAAGGAAGGTGATAACAAAAGCTAGCTAGTTTTGCTGTTCATGCATCTGTAGACGATTCCCACCACACAGTTCCCGGCACGTTTATTTTGTTAATAAACCCTCCTCGCCCCCTGCTTCTGGTCCTGTTTTGGTATTTTTATAACTCTTTAATTCATTTCTGATCATTGCGGAGACTCCTCCATTCCTTACTCTTCTTACATAGTTGCCACATCCTACTCAGAGTGGGTAGGAAATAAAAAGGTTCAGCCTCCACGCAGAAAGCATGGAGGCCGGCAGAGATGCCTTCTCAGCAGTGGATGAGTGGCAACTTCGGTCAGGCATGGGGTTGATGTGTATGTGTTGAGTGAATGGCAAAGAAAACTTCAAAAAGAACCATTTTCTCTTAACAGGTCTTAGAGGTTCCAACCATTTTTAAATGACTTAACTTTTAGAATTAATTATGTAACCTCTGAATTTAGGACCATCTTCAAATTAAATTCTTAATTTTGTTAGCAAAGAAACAGAATCCCCAAAAGTATAGAAAACTTTAGCACAGTCATATATTCAGCTTTTATATTTATTATAGGTAACTACATTTTATTAGTGAAACTGTTTTAAATGTATAATACATTTATGTTTGTCTGTACATATTTGTATTTGTGTATAACTATATTTATTTGCAAAATGGTGAACTTTGTCAATTGAACATTTTTCTTGCATTTCAAATAACGTTAGCCTTTTAACGAGATAGTCTCAGACGTACTGTGGAAATATCTGTTAAACTTTAGAACTTCAGAATCCGTTATAGCACAACATAATTGAGAGTTTTACTCTTTTGCAAACAGAGCTTCAGTTTATTATAAGTTAGGTACCAAAATAGCCTTTTTAAATGATTTCATGATATGCATCAGTTCATATAAATAGAAAAGGTAATCAAAGGATGTTACTGTAAAGAACTGTAGCCCCCCCGCATCTGAGGTTTTGCTTTCCACTGTTTCAGTTACCCGTGGTCAACTGCGGTCTGAAAATATTAAATGGAAAATTTTAGAAATAATTCATAAGTTTTAAATTGCGTGCCATTCTGAGTAGCGCAATGAAGTCTCTTGCTGTCCTACCCTGTCCCGCTCGGGACGTGAATTATACCTTTGTCCAGCAGATCCACGCTGTAGTCACTGCCCATTGACCACTAGTTGGTTACTTAGGAGCTGTCGTGGAATCACAGTCCAGTGTTCACAACATCCTTATTTTACTTAATCATGGCACCAAAGCGCAAGAGTAGCAATGGTGGCAGTTCTGATATGCCAGAGAGAAGACATAAAGCGCTTCCTTTAAGTGAAGAAGTTCTCGACTTAATAAGGAAAGAAAAAAAAGTTGTATGCTGAGCTCGCTAAGATCTACGATAAGAATGAATCTTCTATCCTTGAAATTGTGAGGAAGGAAAAGGAAATTCATTCTAGTTTTTATGTTGCACTTCAAACTGCAAAAGTTACAGCCACAGTGTGTGATAAGTGCTTAGTTAAGAAGGAAAAAGCATTAAATTTGTGGGTGGGAGAAATGAACAGGAATGTGTTCTGATTGGCAGCGGTCAGGTTCGGTGCCATCCATGATTTCAGGCATCTATGGGGGGTCTTGAAATGTATGTCCTGTGGATAAGGGGGATGACTATTATGGCACAACCCAGCACCTAGAATAGTACCTGTGGCATTGCAAATGCTCAGTGAATAACTACCAGTGCATGGATCTTACTGACTACTGGAACAAATCATGTGTTTCCTTCAGGTCAACCTCCTAGGCAGGTTCACAGTTGGAGCAGGAAAACAGGCACAAAGGAAACAGTTTCTGTCTTTCTGAGATGCTTACTTTAGGCCCACAGGTCTTGTCCAGAGAGATGGAGAGGAGGGATATATGGGACCTGGTGGCATCTCTTCTGCTGTTTCAGATTATACAGCAGACATCACGCAGAGTTGCAAACACTGATTAATAAAAACAGGCATATGTTAGAGTAATTTTAGAAGCAAATATTGTTAATATATCATCTTTCCAAAACTGTCATTTCCTGTATCCTTTCCCTAGGCTTTTTTATTCTCTATCATAAAATTTTTTTAAGTCTTGCCATAGCACCTCAATTAAAAGTAATAGAAATATACCTTTAATAGGGATATTATTCCATTTGAGTTTGCACAGTGACAACACCTGCATATAGTAATAAATGAATTAAACCTATCTGCTCTACCTTTTGTAAGGAATGTAATTCAATATGAGCTCTTAATTTGGGGAGTTTAATTTTCTTAAAACAAAACAAACAAAAACCTGGAGTTAAAACCTCTTTTTAGCAGTTGGTCTACAGAAAGAGATATTTTTTTGAGAATTTGATATATAATTCCACTTAGCTGAGTATGAGTTACCCAATTGTGAAAAAAGTATTTCTCACCAGCCTAATAAATTTCTCATATTCCTTTTCTGAGCTCAGATAATTTTGGACGTTTTATTTCCTGAGGAAAAAGGGAAATCTTGAGATTTTTATAACTTACAATTATTCTTATAGGAACAGTTTCTCTGATCCACTGTAGAATTTGGCTTCTGAATGAAGAAATTATAAGTTGTATGAATAGTATTTATATTACTGACTTTAACAGATGTATTTGAAATGAAATAATTATAAGTACATTTGCTGAGCACTGCTGTGTGCTAGGTACTCTGCCAGGTGATGTTCAGGCATTTTTTTTCATTGATTCCTGCAAGAACTTTATTATGTGCCCATTTATGGAAGAAGAAACTGAGGCTTTGAAGTTTTAATGATTTTTCCAGTGGCATGTTCTTAATAACAAGAGCTGGGATTTGAACCCAGGCCATCTATGTTCAAAATCTATGTCTTGAACCATAATGTCTCTTGTGCAGTACAAAGAAGAACTTAAACATTTCCTCATGAATCATACACACCATGTAGAAATTTAAATGACAGCTTTTATCAGAATTTAAAATTAAAATTTTGTGCGTGTGGTTTTGCCTTGGCTTTGTGTTAAGTGATGTGTGCTTGCGGTCAGCCTTTCTTGGTGCCTTTTAGCTTCATTTATAGATTGTGAGGGAAAAAAATCACAACTGGTTTTCAGAACAATTTTGTTATATATAAAAGCCACAAAATGATTTGAAAAAAAGTAAAATTATGGTTCCCTCGGCAAGCTTAACTTGGGTATTTTATACTATATATATTAAAGCATAAATTTAACATCACTTAGCATCATGGAAAATACCAGAAATGCACAAAGAGGACTGTCTTCAGTTGCTATAGGAACCATTTGCTCTCTAAAATTTTGAGTGGTTAAAATCACATCCATTATTGTTTTAGTCAGTTAAATATCTATATCTATATAATATAATATTGAACATCCAGATTGGAACACTGAAAGCCTTCAAGCATACAGCATATGTTTTAACTTAGTATGGTTTCGGATTACTTTCATTTAAAGGTAAAGATTTCTTTTATATCGATAAAACTGTATGACTTATCTAGGAAGATTCTAGAAGAAATTAATAAATTTCACTTTGCGATATTACCTTAGTCAAAAAAAAAAAAAAAAAAAAAAAGATACAAGCAGCTGGCACTTCGGCTAGGATGTAGCAGGGACAGCCAGGGCAGCTTTCTCCTCCCAGCAACAACCGCAAGGTATCCTGGCCAGGACTTCAAATTGGACTTTGAAAACTACGGGTCAGGATGTTTTTTTTCTGGAAGGCAGAAGAAAAAGGCATCAGCCACTAATTTTAAGGGCTGCTTCCTGTGAACCCATGAGGCATAAATCCTGTGAAAGTCTTTCTTCTCTTTCTTTTCTCACGTTCGTCAGAAGGTTCACTGGCTTACTTGCTTCCAAGGGCATCCCATGAAAAGGAAGGCACAGGTGACCATGGCCCTGGAATTCCACGAGTGAGGGCTCTGATCTAAGATCATCTGTCTCTTCTGTCAGCAATACAGGCCTGGGAGTGAGGATCCTGCGGACTCTGGACACTGTTAAGGTTTCGGGTTTTTCCCTATTCTGTCTCTCATTTTTGGAAGGAGCGGAAAAAAGGGAAAGAATTTTAGCTAGAAGATTTATGTATCTGTTTTAGGTGGCCATGAACATCCTTGAAGATTTTCAGTCTGGTAATCTGCAATTATGTACCTGGAAAAGAGGGAAGAAGGTTTACTTAGATCCTTCCTTGAGATAGAAAGAAAATTTGACAACTTTTGAGGGGTTTTAATTTCAGCAATGTCTTTAGGACCATAGATGTGGGATGTAGAACAAACTTTGTGCTTGCGGTCCTGGCACAGCACGGTTTGGCGCAAGGCTGTGGGCGTCTCTGACGGGCACACAATAGCAGCCAGGCTGTTCCAGCAGAGGGTGAGCTCTGAAGTCGTAAAGATCATTGTTCTCCTCCACATCTCTCCTACTTGTACTTTGCCATCCTTCCCTCCCTTCTTCCAAAGGAAAGGGAGTCAGCTATTGTCCAAACACAAGTTTAAACATCGTTGTTGTCATCATCATCAACTTGTGGATTTAAACAGTTTCCATGTGTTTGAATCCATTGCACTTGTCTTTATTGCTGCTCAAATCTTGCCCCATCCACCACAGTGGGGATTACTGAGACGGGTGATTCTTGCCACGAGCTGTCCCAGATAGCTGCTTTGCATTCTGGTGTGATAACATGTTCTGGGTTTATGTTTTCCATTTTCTACCTCAGACCCAGAATTAGCCATTTCTCTAGGGAGTTCTGCTTCTTTTTCAGCCGTGGTAACGACTAGCCTGGTCTTTGAGATTGTGTCCAATGGGAAGCGCAGGCACCGCCGCCTTCCACACGCCGGAGGGCCGCGAGTACAGTTCTGCAGTGAGCAGGCTTGAGTCCTAACTTGCAAACCCAAACCTTTAAATACTAAGAAAATATTAGTCAGTGTCGGGCTCCTTAGTTTGATTTGGCTGAGCTAATCCAGTCAACAGTCGGATATTTGATTTTAAGACTAAAGAACTTCTAATTTCATTGGTATTTCTAATTACTGGATTTATTATGTATATCCGGTATTATCTGGATGAACTTCTAAAGAAAAACAGAGGTTTGGTAAATAACGTTATTCAGATAATACAAATATATAATGAAATAAACTGTGTCTAAATAACAGAATGAGGTTCTAAATCTCCATAATCAAATTCTACTTGGACATGCCTATAAGATGCTCAAATAATACGATATTACTTTGGGTATCTGTATGTCTCTTTGGCTATCTGTATATTCATTAGCCAGTTTAAAGTATGCTTGTCAATACACATTGGTAGTATATGATGCCATGAGTGAGAACTTCTGGTTCTAGTACAGTATTCTAAATGGATAAGTATTTGGGTTAGCTTGGCTGTGGCCTAGAAACTAAAGGTCAACACTGTCTTAATAATTAAAATAAGATATATGGGCTGTAGAAAGTATAGATTTGTTGAGGTATTCAATTAATATCAGATTTAGTTTATGAAATGTTTCAGATAAAATTACTCCAGGCCCTGCAGATGTTGTTATTAGTGATCTTGATAGTAAGAGTTGCAATCGGTATTTTACAATTGGGCATATTTGAAAGTGGGATAATACAGGCTATTTTTGCTATTGAAGAAATGAAAATGCAGTTTAATCCCCACCTGTGTGGCTGAGGAAGAGGGACTGGCTCATGTCTGCTCTAAGCCTGTGCACTCTGAGCAGCTCCAAAATGCCTGCGATTGATTAATTTTCTGCAAGTGCCGCTAGCTTCCCAGACCGCAATTTCTTTCAATCATTGCTCTGATTATTGTGAAACTATTTCTGAAAGACTTAATATGTATCTTTTTGCTGGTAAATTGCTGCTCATTTAGAAGTCCCAGAGTTAGTCCATTGCATAAAAAAAGGTTGTAAGTCTAATTTAAATAACTGTCACTACTTTTTTCTGCCTTGCTCAAATTGAAATACATGCACGTTTAAAGATAATCTCGCTTTTATGAAGAGCTGTATTTAACCTAGTAAGATCATCTCCTCTCAGGCATCATCATTTTGCTGGTTTCATTAAATTAGCAAAGGATGGGTCAGTAATTTCTTTAACAACCCTGGGCATTCAATTGTCATGCTTTGTGTGGAGTCTGAGGTTTTTGTTCCCAACAGTTGTGTCCTAGGCTGTCCCTCCTTATGAGCTTTCACATGGTAAAGAACAGTCTGGGTGCCCAGCCTTGGTCCTTGGTCATTTCTCCTGGTCCTTCTGTCCTTCTATTAAGAATGTAGAGCTCTAGTGCTTGGCAGGGCTTTGTCTTCCTAACTCTGTGAAAATTGGGAGAAATCCGGCTGGCAAATTTGCTATCTCTGCCTGATGTACATTGTCATCATTTTGTTCCTCTAAAGGTTCCCCATAGGCTCCTAGCCGCTCAGTAGCACCCGAGATTCTGAACACACTGTCCTCGCTGGGCATCGCTGTCATGGAGAGAGGACAACAGGGAAGAGGACTCTCCTGTCTTTTTGCCTTTGTCCTGCATCAGAGGAATCAGGGCTGGTCGCTATTCCCTGCACTTCCCAGTTTAATTCCAGTTGAGGAAGGGGATATGGGCACCAACAGGCTTCTTAAAATCAACAAATTTAGTCACCCGTTCAATGCCTAAATCCCAGTTAGTATCACCACCTCACCTCCCTAGGCTGTGTCAGGCATGGTTTGTACCCTAGAGATACAGCAGTCAAAACGTAGCAAAGATCCCTCCTTCAGGGGACGTGTATTCCAGCTGGGGAGACAGACGGCGACCGTAACAAGGAAGTGAATTATGTAGTGTGTTAGGAAGGGGTCAGCGGTCTTCAAAAAGGAACAGCTAGACAGTGCCACATAGGGGAATGTTTCAGTTTTAAATTTAGGGGTGAGTTTAGGCCTCAGTGAGAAGAGAGCTGAGCAGTCGCTGGGAGGAGGTGGAGGGCTGAGCTACGGTGGGGAGAGCATTTCAGGAGGAGGAGGATGCAGGGCCCAGATGAAATGCTGTGTGCCGGGTCGTTTCAGCACAGGAATTAGATGGGCCGCCTCTCCAGACACTTGACTTCTGTTAGTACATCTGAATATTGAATGAGGTTTTTAAAAAATTCACTTCACAACCTTTATATGTTTTTTAGTGATGGAGGTTCTCCAAAGTCATATCTGCAGCTATCCGCCCAGGAAGTCTCATTTTGTAAGAAAGTGCAGGATTTACGTCTATTTTGATTGGTGCTTATCTTCTTAGTTTAAATTCATTGTTTGCCTTTGTACATATCTTTTTCTATCCCTTTTTGTCCATTCATGTGCTCCTTCATTGTCGCCCCTGCATTTGATAAGCATGTCTATGACTTTATCAAAGGGATGGATAAATCTGCTGGGGAAGCCGGGAACAAGGCACCAGAAACAGACTTCAGCGCTGATGCTGACAAGCGGCCGCGGCTCCAGTCATTGCCTCGTTTCTAGCCCACCGGATCCTCCTGGCATTTATCCCGCGCTGCTCTCGCCGTGTCCACACAGCTCTCCTAGGAGATGCTGCATGATGCTTGGCAGGTGCTCTGAACACTGTGTCCTCCTCATTTCCTAATGGCCCGGGAAATAGGATTTGACACCGTAGAGGAGAGAGAGTATTATGTTCTCCTCACCCACTGCAAGGTTCATGGCTAAAACCCCTATACCAAAAAACAGATTAACAAGGGAAAAAAACGCATAAAAATGTATTTAATATAATATTTTACATGACACAGGAGCCTTCAGAAAGTAAAGACCCAAAAACTCAGGGAAAACTGTGGATTTTTATGGCCAGTCACACAAAAGTGTGATTGGAGGACAACAGGCTCTGGTCTAATGGTGATAAACTGGGGAAACTGAGCAAGGCTGTCTGTTCAGATTCTTCCCGGCCTCTGCGTGTGACACTCCCTACCTCCAGGTGTAGGGCAGGACACCTGTCATATGAGGGTTTGTAGGGGAGGGAGGAGGCAGGAGAAGGACAAAGAATGACCTTACTGCCTCTGTGTTTTTAACATTTCTTTTGGCTTAAAATGCTCAGCATGACAAGGTGCCATATTTTGGGGTAGCTTTTCCTGAACTGCATCAGCACTAACAAAATGATGGATGAGATATCTCTCTCCCTTTCTCCCCACCCCTCACGCCAGTACTTTGGAAGGGCCTGCCCTCATTTCTCCTCCATTGACCCAGATGAGGACTGCATTACCCCAGATGTGGATTGCTCATTTTTGCATGTCATCTGATAATGTTACTGAAAGCTCAGCACTTGTCCAAGAAGCCGAGTCAAAAGAGAATCAGAAGAGCCAAGGACAAGGGCTTTGGGGAGGAGGACAGAGAAGTTTTAATACTTTGCCAGCAAAGGAGGAAGATGGAGACTCCTGTCTGAAATGCCATCTTCCTAATAACAAGCAGAAATACAGAGCGTTTAAAGGATGGGTTCTCAGCTTCAGGCAATTACTGTTCAGCTGCAGGTGATGATTCTGATGGTCCCATCTCAGTTGAAGACAATCTCCTGACCCCCACCTAGGACCTCCATTTACCAGGTCTGGGCTGGGCCATTTCCGTTAGTACAAATAACAAAAGACTGCCCCTGCCCCTCCCAACCGCTGGGCTGGGCAGGGATGCAGGCGTTAGTTCTCAGAAAGGAGTGGAGGATGCTTCAAAAAGACAGAAAATATTTTTGCCGTTTTGTCAGGCCATTCCCTCTGTGACAATAATAGAGCTAATATAGAATCCGAAGTTGCTGCTGGACCTGACAAAGTTTTCCACATCATGAAACAAGGAGACTCATATTAAAGTATAAACGTCGGGATTTAAAAGGAAAAGAATAACTAATGTCCTTCAAGGTGCGGATCTTTTTCCTGCGGAATGACGCCTCTCTCTCTCACGCCTGGGCATTTGGTCTCCTCCTTTCTGCGCCCCTCCAGCCCCGTGCAGCGGGTTCCTCTCCTCCCCTTGCTGCTCCTGCTGCCTCGCCCTTTCCCCCATTCCTTCCCGACTCACACTGCCATCCCCCTTTTCTTTCTTCCCTCTGTTTTTTCACCACGCCCCTTGGGTCTCCCCTGGTTGTTCTCTGCTCCTTCATTCATCTGTTCATCTTACCTGACTCCTCCGTGGTTGTCCGTCTTCGGGCAGCTGTGCCAGCTCGTACTTCCAAAGTGGGGTTTTCTACTTGTAGGATATTATTGTCAATGCCACGAATTTAAATGATATACATCGGCCTGAGTGATTCATCTTACAGATATTCAAATATTTCCAAGTGTCCTGAATTCTAAGTGTACATTTTAGCTGGACTGCATGCTCCTCACTCCCAGCATCTCAGGCACGCCTAATCTTAGTTTGGTTTGTATATTCCATTTTTAGAAATATCCACTTATGGCTATGGAAGGTGTGACTTTTAAGGAAAATCTTTGTCCTGCACAAAAAGGTCAGCATCTCAGAAAATAATAGGGAATTTATCATTTATCACTCTTGAAAATATTAAAAAATGGGATTCATTTTATTAATAATTGAAGAATTCTATCTAGTAAAATAATTTTGTTCTGTAAAAGCCACGTAGTACCACAAAAATAAATTGAAATATTCCTCTAAATATTTGATCTCTCATTAAAAAAAGAGTTATTGTTAAATATATAAAATTTTAATTTGTCAATTATAAAAACCAAGGTTCTTGTGAATATATACTAGCTCTTTGTAGAGGTTTTTATGTTTTCATCAAAAAATCTTACAATTTTTCATTCCCTGTGACCTAATAATTTTACTTTTTAAAATCTATTCCCGGGAAATAGGGATTATCTTAACTTATAATAGTGAAAAACATAAAAAGTCTAAGTGTATAGCAATAGGAAAATATATAAGTAATGGCCATAATCACAAAGAAGGAAACATTAAAAAGCATGTTTTTGAAACATGATGATAATATGAAAAATCCCACAGATAACACAAGAAGTTTAAGTGAAGATATAAAACCTACTATATATTTTGGACCAGGATTTCAAATTTTATTTAAATTAAAATAATGTATAACACTGAAAAGTAAGCTGCAGTGCACTGAAATATTAATGCTGTTTAAGTGATAGGATTATGCATAGTTTTTAAAAATCTGTGCTATTTACTCCCTGTTTATTTTTTTAGAAGTTTATATAGTAAACATTTGAATTTAAAGGTCATTTCTCTTTTTATTGTCCTTAAGATTCTGCCGGTCTGTGTCATGGCAGGACTTCAGTGTAGCTGATAGCTCATAGCCATCTGGAATGTTATGTCATCTGGATTTGTTCCTCCCTAACTGGCTGAATAAAGCTTTTCTCTCTTGCTTTCCTTTCCTGTCCCTGCTTGGACATATCATGTATACCTCGTGTCTCTCATTTTTGTACTTACTGCCTTCTCCATTTAACTCACCACATACATTTTACCTTCTTGTTGCAAACACTTTTAACCTGCGCTCCAGTTTATGTTAAGGACATCTTCAAATGTATGTGCAAAAACCAGGGTTCATGCCATTGAGCTGTAGTGGGTAGTGATTGCTTTTTAATTTGTGGTAAAATAAGCATAACATGAATTTTACTGTTTTGGCCATTTCTAAGTGTACAGTTCAGTTCCAAGTACATTCACAATGTTACGTAAACATCCCTGCTGTTTACACAATTTTTCCATCACCTGAAACAAAAACCATTAAGAATTAACTCCCATTCTCCCCTTAAATTTAGCCCCTGGTCATCACTTTTCTATTCTGTTTCTATGAATTTGCCCATTCTAGATGCTTTATATAAGTGTTTTTTGTCTTTTTGTGATTGGCTTATTTCACTAAGCACAGTGTCTCTAAGGTTCATCCATGTTGTAGCGTGTGTCAGAATTTCCTCCCTTTTTAAGGCTGAATAATAGTCTATTAAATGTATTTGTCACATTTGGTTTCTTCATTCTTCCATTGTTAGAAAGTTGGGTTGTTATCTACCTTTATCATAATAATGCTGCTATGAACATTAGCATATACATACTGTATTTGTTCGAGCCCCTGTTTTCAATTCTTTTGGATGGCATCTAGTAGAATTTCTGGGTAGAATAAAATTCCATGTTTAACTTTTTGAGGAATTCCTAAACTGTTTTCCACAATGGCTGTATCATTCCCACCAGCAATGCACAAGAGTTCTAATTTGTTTACATCCTTGCCAATATTATTTTTCATTATTTTGGATAATAGATATCCTACTAGGTGTGAAGTAGTACTCATTGTGGTTTTGATTTGCATTACCCTAGTGATGTTGAGCATCTTTTTGTGTGCTTATTGGCCATTTTTATATCTTTTTTTGAGAAATGTCTAAATCCTTTGCCCATTTTTAATAGTTTTTTTTTGTTGTTGAGTTGTAGGACTTCTTTATTTTCCTAATAAATATTATGGTATTTTTTAATTTCAAAATATTAAGGGGGTACAAATATGTTTGGTTACATGGATCACTTTGTAATGCCTGAGTCATGGCTGTAAGTGTGCCCGTTACCCAGATAATGTTCATTGCACCCATTAGGTAGGTTTTTACCCCTTTTCTCCTCCCCACTTCCCCTGCTTTATTTCCACTGAGTTTTACTTCCTCTGTACACATGTGTGCTCATTGGTAAATTCCAGTTGAATAATGAGTACATGTGGTGTTTGCTTTTCCAATCTTGAGATACTTTGCTTAGGAGAATGGTCTCTATTTTCCTCCAGATTGCTGCAAAAGGCATTAAGTCACCCTTCTTCATGGCTGAGTAGTATTCCATGGTATACATATACCGCATTTTATTACTCCACTCATGAATTGACGGGCACTTGGGTTTATTCCAAATCTTTGCAACTGTGAATTGTGCTGCAATAAACATTCAAGTGCAGGTGTCTTTTTGATAGAAAGCCTTCTTTTCTTTTGGGTAGATACTCAGGAGTGGGATTACTGGATCAAATGGTAGGTCTCCTTTTAGTTCTTTGCAGAATCTCCATACTGTTTTCCATAGAGGTTGTACTAATTTGAAGTCCCACCAACAGTGTATAAGCATTCCTTTCTCTCTGCATCCATGCCAGCCATCTATTGTTTTAATAAAAGTCATTCTAACAGGGGTAGTAAGGTGTTATCTCATTGGGGTTTTAATTTGCGTTTCCCTGATGATTAGTAGGACTTCTTAATATAATCTGGATCTTAATTCATTATCAGATATATGATTTTGAAATATTTTCTCCCATCCTGTTGATTATCTTTTCACTCTCTTGGTAGTGTTCTTTGGACAGAAATTTTTAATTTTAAATTTTGATGAGGTCTAATTTATTTTTTCTTATTGTTGCTTATATCATATTTAATAAATCAATTCCAAATCCAGGATCATGAAGAATTTTCCATATGTTTTCTTCTAAGAGATGAGTGATTTTAGCTGTTGAGTTTAGGTATTCGATACATTTTGAGTTAATTTTTACATAAGGTGTAAGATAGGGGTCCAACTTTATCTTTTTACATGTGGATATCAAATTTTTCCCACTACCATTTGTTGAAAAAGACTGCCCTTTTCCCATGGAATGGTCATCTTTCCTTGTTGAAGATCAGTGGGCTGTATTTGTGAGGTTATTTCCAGGTTCTCTGTTTGAGTCCATTGGTCTATGTCTGTCTGTGTGCCAGTACTACACTGTCCTTTTGATTACTGTAGCTTTCTAGTAAGGTTTGAAGTTCAGAAGCATGAGTCCTCCAACTTTATTCCTTTGTTCTGGCTACAGTAGCAGCTTTTGAATAGAACTCATAATAGTACGTAAGACCTAACACAACCTTAAAGATTTGCTATGCGATTCTGACAAATCAAGATGCACAACTACTGCATGTCTTCAAAAAGCTGAAGACTTTTTTTGTTTCCTGGATGGTTGTTGTATTAGTATCCTTTTGCTGCTGTAACAAATTTCCACAAATTTAGTGGCTTCATTATCTTACAGTTCTGGAGGTCAGAAGTCCTAAAATAAGGTGATCTGGGTCAGATCCTTCTGAAGGCTGTAGAGGATGATCTGTTCTTGCCTTTTCCAGCTTTTAGATACCTCCTTTCTTTCTCTGCTCACAGGCCTCTCCTCCGTCTTCAAAGCATGTCACCCCAACCTTTGCTTCTGTTATGTATCTCCTCCTTTTGCATTTGACTCTCTTGCCTTCTTCTTACAAGGATACCCAGATAATCCGGCATAATCATCCCATCTCCAGATCCTCATTTTAATCATACCTACAAACTCCCTTTGGCATGTAAGGTATCATAGTCACAGGTTCTGGGACGTAGACCTCTTTGGGGGCCCTTCCACTGCCTACTGCAGTCATGATGAGTCTGGGCGATAATGGACACACAGAACTTCTAAAATGCCCTTTTGTTTTCCATATTAGTGTCCCTTGTAAATAGAGATTAGTTGTCCAATTCTAGGATTTGGGGTATAAATCAGTTAATTTAATAGAACCTCAGTTTTTTGTTTTTTGTTTTTTGTTTTTTTACCTCTGGAACATTCATTTTTTCCACTGAAGCTATGATTCCTTGAGTCAGCCAATATTTATTGAGTCCTATTTATTGTTAGTTTGCCTGGGAACACAAAATGAATGAGATATGACCTCTGACCTTAAGGACCTTATGGTCTGCTAGCGGAGAGAGATGCTACTGGAATATAATACAAGTTTTGTTGATTTTGTTTCCTAAATGTATTTAGAATTCTTCTCTTCCCCTCTGTCATTCCTCTTGTTTTTTCGTTTGTTACTATGATTTCTGAAAATATTTTACGAAATTTTTCTTGACCTCAGTTGGGCTCACACACAGTTTCCTTCAGTCCATTACTGTACCTGCAGATGTGTTCACGTCACCCCTTTGCCTAGAACCCTTCATTCCAGGCCTCTGGGTGAACTGGATAACGCTCAACACGTCCTGCTCCTTGGTGTGGTCTGTGTTGTGCTTCTCCTTCCAGCCTTTTCACCTGCCATCCCTGGAAGCACTTCTGTCCTAGCCGTATGGAATAAACAGTACTTCCCCTGGAGCTCTGGGCTCTCTCTTGGCTTCTGACTCTGGCAGAGCTCCTCTCACTCACTGGACTCTATTCCTCTTTTTTCTCTGCCTGAGAAATTCCTGTGCATCCCCAAGCCTGGGCTCAAGCAGTGCTTCCTAGAAAGCCTGGAGACGGTCCCCAGTGCTATGGTTTGACCACCCTGGGACTCTGCAGAGAGCCCCCTCGAACAAAAAGGCCCTCACCAGATGCTGCCCCTTGACCTTGGGCTTCTCAGCCTTTATTACTGTAAAAAATAAATTTATTTTCCTCTGTGTATTGTGGGAGGCAGTTCATTGGTCTGTATTGTACTTATTGCTTAATTTGTCTGTTATGCGAACCAGACTGTAAATTCAATTAGGTACAACAGGATTGCTCGTTTAACTCCATGCTCTCGTGTATGGTAGGGTGTGAGCCTCATAAAAGATACTTACTAAGTATTGGTTGAATGAATGCTTGAATCCATGCATTTGCGAATGATTTAATACAAAACGACCTGCAGATTTGTGCAAGACATGTGGTTTGCTATTCCTGTGTGGATCCTAAGCTCCGATGGATGCTAGTTAGTACTTGGTTTCTCCTCCCTATGTACTATTTCTCATGAAGAAGCTAAATCTAACTTTCTCTGTGATTAAGTACATGAATTAAAAAAAAAAAAAGGCTCATCCCTGAGTTATTTAACACATTAGAGTTGTGTAGAGTTCCTACGCTGAGGCCGTTTATTTTATAGGGCATGAAGTCTGTGGCACGAAGACAGAGCAAGTCTAAGTGATACTCCTCTCACCATAAGTATAAATCCCAAACGGCGGCTCTCTCACACTTGAGCGCCCTCAGCACAACCCTGAATGGTTGTGAGGGGTCAGTAAGTGCGTGCTTTAAAATTCTTTTGAATAAACGTTGTTTTGAAAGACACTGCTTCTGTTAGAAAATTATTAGAATATTACTATAAAAGTATATTCTTGCAGGATTTGTGCCACAAGTAAATAAATAAATAGATAGATAACCCTATGGCCTTTTTGTTGTTAATAAACAAAACAAGTACTTTCAGATATGAAATCTGCCTTTCCTGAGGGTTTAATTTTTTTCTACTAAAAAGGCAGAGATTAGATTTTTTTTCAGTTTAAAAAAAGAGAAATTTAATCTTATGGAGTAGCAAGTCTAAGGTTACCCCTAGTAATAGAATTTGATTATTTTTTGGGGGGTGGGGCGAGGATTGGAGACCGACTGTATGTGGAGGACAGAGGGGAACACTTTCTCCAATCACATTAGTTAATGATGCTAAATTTTGTGTTTTAACTTGTTGGTGCTGTCTGTCAGATCAAATTTAGGGCATTTGTTGAAAAACACACACGCAAGACATATCTGGGACTTTATACTCTATGACTTTTTAAGGTATAACAAGACTTTTTACAGCTAATACTAAAGATAATACTAGTGGAACTGTTCTTCCCTGCTCCTGATGTTTCCTCCCGGTGGCAGGAACTCTACTCTCGAAGCACTCCCGGCTGCATTCTCACTGCCGGGCAGGAGCTGCTGGGAGGACGGGCCCAGCACGCATGGCCCAGCCCTTTCCCTGGGGAACTAACTGCCTATGGGAAGCCTGCTCCTCCATCCTGTGAGTTTCACAGCAGCACCCAACATGTAGGAGGCCTTGTGGTTTTCTAGTGCAGTGTGACTGGGTGGGTGAGTCTGTTTAATTCTGCGCTGCAGCATTATCAAGCTCGTTGTTCCTGCACACCTGAGCCATATGCTGCAGTCTCAGGCTGTTAGTAATAAAGGCGGTATTTTGACAGTCTGTCTGCCTTTCTTTTTGAACTCATCTCTCTGGTGGTCCAAATCTTGGGTGGGGATGCATGGTGCCAGTTATTATGACAGTGTCCTTGCGTATATCTGTAAGTTCTCACAGCAGCCCTGAAAGTGAGTTGTAGCGACTCCTTCTCACAGCTGAGGAAAGTGAGGCTCTCCAAAGGTTAAATCACTTCGAATCATCACATTAGGTTGGCACCCTGCTCAGGCTAACTCCCAAACTTGTGTCCATGATGAGCACATGCTGCCAATGAAAATATCATAGATACAAACTTTTAAAAGGACTTTGCATATAAATCACCAAGTAATACAGATGAGTTTTATTCCTTTGTAGCCTAGTATTTTCATAGCTATAAATGCAAACATTTTAATACAGCCTGCAAATCCCTGAATGCAGAGGTGCTTGCCCACCTCCCCCAGTTCCCCTGGCTGCCCTAACTTCCTCCAAAGCCTCAGCTCTTTCTAACCGTCCTGGGCTTCCTGCACTGTTTTCTATTACTAGAATGCTTTTGCCCTCACACCCTTCCCCTTTGCCTAGTTAGCTCCTACTTACCCTTCAGATCTCAGCTCACATGTCAGCTCCCCAAACCGGCCTCCCAAGGCCACCATATCTGTAGTTGGTCCACGACGTGATTTCTGGTAGCCGTCTGGTTTTTCCCTTCACCACCACCCTGGCCATGATTTGCGATCATGTATTCTTTTCAAGCCTGTGCTCCCCAGCCAACCGAAGTCCCGTAAGCACAGTAACCACTTTTGTTTTGTTCACCATTGTGAGCATAATGTCTTGACAGTGATAGCACCGCAAGAATGGTTGCTGGATGAATAATGGATGTACTGCTTGGCATCATGTATTGGCCTTGAGGTCTTTGTCCATAGTTTTCTACTAATACTTACCAATAACATGTTTAAGATAGCCTCTTTCCTGATAATTGTAAAATATAGATAGATAGAACTGAAATCTCTAGCCTCCTTTTAAGGCTTTAAACTATTAGAATCAAAGAATGGATTTCTAAGTATGCATAAAAGGCCTACTTGGTATTAATATATGGGGATGATCAAAGGCAAAACTGCCCCAATGCTGGAACCCGCTTTATGTGGTCCTGGGGATATGGGATGTAGAGAAGAACTTCTCTTGTTACATTTCAATGTCACTTAATTGCAATTAAGCATCTACTTTAACCTGGTTTTTGTATATCCAGGAAGAACGTCATAGAGGTTGAACTGGTCTTCTAGGCCTATTCAATAGTGAATACTCTAAAACCTAACTTACATTTTAATGTTATTCTTAATAAGTTGTTTATTAGCTCATATATGAAATCAGGTCAGTAATATGGTAGTGGGAGAGTTAATTTTGTTTCCTAGCCAAGCATAAAAAAGTGTTATGAAAAGACCAAATGTTGATAGTTTGGGAGCAAGATAAAGAATTTTTCCGTGGTTTTTTCTCCCCCATTGCACTAATCTAACATAATTAATATCTTGAAGGGGCAAAAGCAAGAAATGTCTGCATATTTAATTTTGCATCCCTCAGTCTTTAAAGTGTTGATGATGGCAGAATTCAGTTTCCTGGCCAGCTGTTCTCATGGAACAACTGCCCATGGGTAATAAACAACTGAACCAAGACCTGCATGAAAATAACATTGACAGTTTGCCATGAGATGTCTTACTGTTTTGAAATGACAGCTGATATTGCTTCTTTTTGTCCTCCCCGCACCTGATGATACAGGGCATTGATGTACGAGATGCTCCCCTGAAGGAAATAAAGGTGACCAGCTCCCGACGATTCATAGCTTCATTTAATGTTGTGAATACGACAAAACGCGATGCTGGAAAGTACCGCTGCATGATTCGCACAGAAGGAGGTGTTGGAGTATCAAACTATGCAGAATTGGTAGTTAAAGGTATTTAATGTGTTTTTACACCCCAAAATAATCTATTAAAATAGATATGCTAGATGGTTTTTTGTTCATTATTTTTTTAAAGCTCAAACTTATCCTTGTCTGTTTCTCAACAGTGGTTTGGTGACAAGCTATTTTGATGGATCACATTTGAAGTACAAATTTTGCACGTGCACAGTATTTTTGAAAAATGTATTTATTTATGTTGATTTAGTTGCATACAAAGCAATGAATGTGCTCCTGGCAAGGTCTTCTGCCAACTCTATATACAGAGATTACAACCTATAAATTTTTTTAAGGAATAAAATTTTTTACTGATAGAAAATCACTTAAAATGCAAATATTCACCAGCCAGTGTGTTTATGATAGCAGGGTGGTTAATAAAATGAAGCAGTGTCAGTATAAAAGTGCTCAGTCATATCATACAAGCCATATTGATAATACTGCATTAACATTCATAATGTTCCAGTTAGGTTCTATTACTATATTTTGCATGACTGAAAAATTGAGTCTTTACATTCTAGAAGGTGGAGAGATGAGGGAAAATAGGGGAAATAGGTTTCCTTTCGCTGGTTTAATGCGTTTTTGTGGGCTAAGGAGTTTATAGTGTTAAGCTGCTAAGGCAGTTTTTGGTCCCAAACAGAGTAATTTGAACTTGGAGGTGTACCTGGAGGCTTTTTACACAACTTGTGGCAGGCCATTGCTGTTTTTCCTAGGAGAAAAGAATGATGCCTGCTTTTAGAATTTTTTCCCTGCATTTTTGAAATATGAAGCATAACATTGATCTCTTTTAGATGGGCTATTTCTTTTATCAGCAAACTTCGTATGCAGGCAGTTTTAAAGACTGCTAGGTTCAAATCCAAGAACTAGCTCTGCGGGCATGGGTCAGTGGCTTGCCCTCTCTGTGCTTCTGTTTCCTTGTGTGTAAAGTAGATACAATAATGTTATCTTACCTTATAGGGCCACGAGGAGGATCAAATGCAAAGCACATGTGTGCGGCACTTAGAACAGTGCACGTAGTGTGCAACTGGCACTCGTCAGGGCCGTGCTGGGGGAGGAGGAGGAGGACAGTGGGGGATGATCTTCTCTCTGATCCATCATTTCACTGGTCTTCACTGGGGAATACATGTCATAACTACCTTTCCAAATTTAAAAAAATGTATAAATGACTGCCCACCTATTCTCCCCTCCTGCCTCCCACCACCACCTGCATTGAATTAGGATCTCAAGGGATGCAGCCTGTGTTATAAAACCTGTAAGTGAGCTGGGCATGTGCTTCTGTTGTGAGATCACTGCTGCCAATATCAGGCACATGCAGCTTGCGGGAGAAAATGCTTACCAGTGAGCCCAGGGCGGGGATTATTAATCCGCGGCGGTGGCTAATGGTCGGCATAAGGAAGTGCGCGCTGAGATATCTACTCAAATGATACATTTGCCACATCATATTCTTTCGTGTTTTGGTTCGTGGTGAAACTTGAACTAGCTTCAAGTTTGACTAATATTTGAGTTTAGGTTTAATGTCTATAACAAAATTAAAATTCTTCATAGTTGTACATACCCTGCACTGTCGAAGGCTGTCTGGGAAGTGAGGAGTCACGACGTAGAAAGTGGATGCTACTTCACCAACAAATTGCTGGCTTGGCTTAGGATTAGTTTTAGGGTGTCATTTCACTTCGACTTGAATTAAGAGATATTTTAAATTGCCATTTATCACTTTGTATGGATTGAGAACCCTCCCTCCCTCCCTCCCTCCCTTTGGGAAAATTTATTCAAAATTTAAGTACTGCCTTATTCTTGTGCTGTTTCTTCCATACACCAAAAGTCCTTTTGGACTTTTTTCCCAATTTTTTCTAGATTTTAATTGATTCTTTCATTTGATTTGGCATATCTGGTACTTTTCGTAATGGGGAATTAATATAGAAAATATTCTCAGGACAAAAATGCTTTAAATCCATGTCTAGTTTAGGATACTAGTGACAGTATCTTAAATGAGTGAGTGTACTCAGGACCCTTTGTGACCTTGCCCCTGACTCATATTTTGAATGGCAGTTCAACAACCTTGCTCACATTTGCAACTTGGAAGTAATTAACTGCTCTTTCAGCCTGGCTGCAGAAATGCCTTAGGACATCCTATAAAAGGCCCATTTCACGTTTCAGTTCAAGGAATCGCCTAATGATATAAATTGATGTTAAATCATTGTGAGTTAAGTCAGCACTGTTTAAAGAAATGAAGAACCAGCACAAAGTTTCAGCTTGTAAATAGTAGGAACAATGTTTTAGTAAATGCCCATTATGTTTGTAGTCCCTCAAATAAAATTCATTCAAAATCTGGTGTCTTATTTTGACTTAGTCTAATGCCATTTCTCTAGCTATTTAGAAAAGTCAATATGATTTATCACACCTTGAAATACAAAAAAGAATAGACACCCCATCCCAACAAAGGGAACCAATGCTGCTGGTTTATTAGTTGCTCTAGGAATCAACCTGGTATCTCTCAAGTGGTGCTAGTTTTTTTGAGGCCCTGTTCGGCAGGAATCACAGCTGTGATCCTATTGGCTGTGTCTGCCATGCGAGAGGGCAGGAGTAGTTGCAGGAAGCCAGCATGTGCTAGTAATAGGATATAGTATGCTCTATTTTCTGTGCATTTGTATAAGCAAAATGAGGAGTTAAAAAATAAAATATATCAAAAAGGCACCAAACCGCCTGTAGAAACATTCTCGGAAAAAGTAACCAGATCTTATGTTTTTCTGAGACGGCAATTCATCGAGGTAGGAATATGTTGTTTTGTACAGTGATTTTATTTGTCATGTGTGATACCTCTCACAGTGACACTGGCATATGGAATACCTTCATTTGGTGCTTGGAGAGCCTTTCAACTAGCATCTCACTAATACACAGGGAAAACTATTTTTGTTGAGATTGACAATGACATGGAAAAAGAGTCAGTCTCAGGTTTTAAATGAGAGAGACTTTGGGTTGTAACGAATGTTTGCTATTGATTTCTTAGATTTTTATCAAGCTGGGCATAGCTTGTTCTTTGCTTCAGAACTTTCCTTTATATTCACTGCTTTAATAAGACTTATTACTGGAAGTTTTCTGAATGACAGCAACAGTAGACTTTATTATCCAGAACACTCGATTCTCCTGCAGCTGAATGTGTCCATTGCGATAGTCTCGTAGGAAGCAAGTCATCTTAGAAAATGTATTTATGCTGAGATAAACTATAATTTCAACCATGTTTTTAAGGTGATGATATCTTTGGAATATAAATATAAGGAACCTGAATTCAGTGATGTAGGAAACTAGTAGTACCTTTGATTTTTAAGACATTCTTAATAAGGAGGTTGACAATTGAATGCTTCCTAGAGCTTAAATACTACTCCTTGAGAGAGCTTTCCCTGGTTACTTTTAGTGAGGAAAAAAGTTCTCTGATGTCTGTGTAATTGACTCACTCAAATGAGTACACCCATTCATTTAAGATATTGTTACCAGTATCCCAAAATAGACATGACTTTAATGCATTTTTGTCCTGAGAATATTTTCTATATTAATTCCCCATTAAGAAAAGTGCCAGCTATGCTAATTTGCATATGCTATGCAAAATGGGTTGTGGCCTAAAACAAATTAGGGATAAAGCTACTTGAACAAGCTTAGGTGTTCAAAGGCAGTTTATTTCACAACTTTGAATGTTGTGAAAACTTTTATCAGTATGCTTTTTCTTTTTTTCTTACCTTTTTTTTTTTTTTTTGAATATACCACATGTTTTTTATTCATTCACCTACTGAAGGACATCTTGGTTGCTTCCAGTTTTGGGTGATTGTGAATACAGTTGCCATAAATATTTGTGTGCAGGCTTTTGTATGAAAGTAAGTTTTCAATCAGTTGGGTAAATAGGAGTGTGATTACTGGATGATATGTTAAGACTGTGTTTAGCTTCATTAAAATAAAAACCATCAAACAGTCTTCCACAGTTGTGGTACCGTTTTGCATTCCCACCAGCAATGAATAAGAGCTCCTGTTGGTCTGCTTCCTGGCCAACAATTGGTATTGTCAACTTTTTGGATTTCAGCCATTCTAGTAGGTGTATAATGATATTTATTTATTTATTTTATTTCAGAATATTATGGGAGTACAAACATTTTGGTTACATATAATGCCTTTGCCTCGCCCATGCCAAGACTGCAAGTGTGCCCCTCCCCCATATAGTTTACTCCGCATCCATTAGTTGTGAGTTTACCCACCCCCACCACCCATCCCCACCTGACCAGCACCCAGTGAATATTACTTCCATGTGAGCACATAGTGTTGGTCAGTTAGTACCAATTTGATGGTGAGTGCATGTGGTGCTTGTGTTTCCATTCTTGTGATACCTCACTTCGAAGGATAGGCTCAAGCTCTATCCAGGATAGTATAAGAAGAGGTACTGGTTCACCATTGTTTTTTGTAGTTGAGTAGTATTCCATAGTATACATATACCACATTTTATTAATCCACTTATGTATTGATGGGCACTTGGGTTGTTTCCACATCTTTGCAATTGTGAATTGTGCTGCCATAAACATGTGAGTGCAGATGGCTTTAGTATAGAATGTCTTTTTTTCCTTTGGGTAGATGCCTAGTAGTGGGATTGCTGGATCAAATGATGGTTCTGCTTTTAGTTCTTTGAGGTATCTCCACCTACTTTCCATAGAGTTTGTACCATTAATAGTTTGCAGGCCCACCAGCAGTGTAAGAGTGTTCCAATCTCTCCATATCCACATTTGTTCTTTTGGGACTTTTTGATAAAGGCCATTTTCACTGGAGTTAGGTGATATCTCATTGTGGTTTTGATTTGCATTTCCCTAATGATTAGAAATGTTGAGTACTTTTCTACATGTTTGCTGGCCATTATTCTGTCTTCTTTTGAAAAGTTTCTGTTCAAGGCTGACACACAGATTTGGGAGTATGCTTTTTCTTAATAAGCTTAACAAAACCATCCTCATCAATTCATTCCTGAAATGTTAATGTCTTCTGCATTTTAATAATTGATGCATGTTAAGCATCTAAAAGATGGCTCTCTGGTTTGTCTTTCAGAGCCCCCTGTTCCCATTGCCCCCCCTCAGCTTGCCTCTGTGGGAGCGACCTACCTGTGGATACAGCTCAATGCCAACTCCATCAATGGGGACGGGCCCATTGTCGCCCGAGAGGTGGAGTACTGCACGGCCAGTGGGAGCTGGAATGACAGGCAGCCGGTGGATTCCACGAGCTACAAAATTGGTCACCTTGACCCGGATACCGAATATGAGATTAGCGTGCTCCTCACCAGGCCTGGGGAGGGCGGCACTGGATCTCCTGGGCCAGCTCTCAGGACAAGAACAAAGTGTGCCGGTGAGTGTGAGGAACCTGCGGCTAAGTGTCATTGTCTTTCTGGGTGTTGACTGGCAGCGTTGGGGTTGATCAGGTGGCCAGCACGCTTCCCCCCTGCTCTATCTACATCCTGTAAGTGAACGAAAAAATCCGCATAGCATGTGAACAGTCGGCTGACAGCTTGTGATCGTTGGGATAGGTGACCTTGGGCGTGGTATCTCTCGCCCTGCCTCCACCCCTTTTCCATATTCTTAATTTGCATGTGACTCGGGTACCACACAGTTCATACAGGAATTGTCCTTAATGTTCACAGAAACGATCTCCTTTAACGATGTCCTCTGATAGGTCAGACCTTCTCGTGTTCTGGTCCCTTTGTTTTATGTTTACAGTTACTGTGCTTGTGGCCTGGAGGGGCTGTGGGATAATAGATTCCATCTTAGAGCTTTAAAGCCGTGTTTTTATTGATGGGCGTTTAATGCAGGGTCTGCTGGCCAATGACTTGGGCCATTTGTAACATAAGCAAGAGTGATTTGTGGGCTAGATGCAGTCTTTACGTTCTTAGAGTATAAATTTCTAATTGTGTTAAACCCGTTCTTCACTTTAAATAAAAGTAGGGTTGATGGAGAGAGAAATGTAAAGTCTTACAAAAATCAGAACCTGAAGAAAGATGCCACGAGAGGTTATGTGTTGTTTCTGTATGGCTGCTGTCTGGTAGGAACCAGAGCAACATAGCATACTGGGATGCTGAAGTGCTGTTTTATCATGTAAATGAAAAATTTCTACATTGAATTGTATGCTGCAATGAGGAGATTCCATAAATTTTTATCGAGTTAGTTAATTCTTCAGATAACATTATTTAAGAAGTCATTTATTACTATGTTTTAAAAATACTTAGCACAGTCTGGCCCTATCTGGTAAGAGTAGAAGAAGTTATTAAACCTTAACAATTGTAGTGTTATATTGTTTCCCCAAGTTCAATACGCATGGGAAAATTCTGTTTAAAGAAAAAAAGATTTTTTATTAGAAAAGGGAACAGGAACTTTTTTCTTCTGGGGATGCATGCTGTTGAGTGTGGTGACTGGCCGTGTGCGCAGACTCTGCGTTGCTGCCGTGTACATCTCGCGTCTGGTTCCCAGACCCCAGATCCGCACCCTCCCGGCACCTCCGTGCAGAGCGCCTGGAATGAAAACTGCTGTTCTGGATGTCGATTCACGCAGCCCTGTCTGGTGGTTTTGAGGAGAGAGGAGTTTCCTAATCCTTTCTCTTCCTTTCTTCTCTAAACCTCGTCATCTCCTCCCTTTGGTCGAGGAAATTCCTTCCTTTTGTGAAATATTTTTATATTATTTTACAATATAGGAATTGCTTTCAAACCTGTTATTTATTTTACACCTGCCTGAGAAGTCCCCAGGGCAGACACTGTGATCCTCGTAGTAGAGACGGGGAAAGTGAGGCCCATGGGAGCTCCTATCCACCTCTTATTTTCTCCCCCTCTGTAAAAAACAGTGATATTTCACTTTAGTGTTTTTTTAAAAAATCCTTTTGGGCATGGCCATATATAGTTTCTCTCTCTCTCTCTCTCTCTCTGAAAGAAGGTTGGAATGTCATTGTCTAAATTATGGAGAGAATGTGATCTGTTTTATTCTAGACACTAATAGTGTCATCTACTTAATGTTCCAAGTCTTGTTCTTTTTTACATGTTTTTGTCTTTTCTGTTGGTTTTGTGCCTGTACATTTCAGCAACTGGCACATTGCTGTATATATTTCTCCTGATTATAATGCATGCGTATCTGTTTTCAGGAAGCCTTTTGATACTGCCGCGTGATTTAATGTACAGCTCTCAAAGGGACAGGGTACCTTTTATAACAGATTGACCGTGCTTTTCAAGAAAGGAAACCAATTTTGAATTGATGTTTGTGTGCTAACTTTGTGCCTTAAAGTTCTAACCTCACCTAGGCAAGGCAGCCTAGTGATAAAGCACCCTTTTCTGTCACCATTCCCACCCCGCAATTGGCACTGTTCCTGGTGCACATTCCTGGCGTGCTACGCGCCGGCATTGAGTATTTTGAAAAAGTTGTAGTTGAGCAAGTCAACCTTAGAAAATAGAGAGAAGTATGTTAGAGAGAGTCAAATTTAGAAATAATAGGGGTAAACTTGTTAGGTGGGTGAGGAAAGTGAAGTCAATGAGACTTTTTACTGTGGGAAGTAATGTCGTTCGCCATTTCTTGACCTCATGCTTTGGAGAAAATCTGCAGTTAATATTGATAATCGCTGTTTATGATCTGTGTGGAACTGTGGGAAGTAGGACCGAGTTAGAGGGAAGAAGACAGATACTACAGATTGTAGACAGAAAAATTTGATGTTGATCCCAAACTGTTATTCAGATGGTTTGTGAGCGTTTAGGGTTCATAGAGAACAAGTCATGGATCTTATAAGCCTGCAGGAGATTCTAAGCATTCTGCAGTGGATGGAAAATGTCCGTGGCCAGGCTTAAATAGTGGATGAATCTAATAGGAGGATAAGTAATATGAATAAATGTAAATTCATCGTGTATGGTTTAAAAAGCCAAGAGTACTGGTATGGAATTAGAGTAATAAAATTTAGCAGCAACATGTACAAAGAAGAGATTGAGGATTTGGCCTCAATGAAAATGAATGTGCAGTACAATTCATATTGTATTAATTATCCCTATGATGCTATTGTCTTACCATACCCCCCTGCAGAAAAGATAAAATCAAACAAACAAACAAAAACCCTAATATAATCATAGGTTGGATTAGTAACGTAAATGCCCATTTTGAAGGAGGTGATAGCCTTATCCTATCAGTGCTATTTAGGCTCCCCATAATTATTGCATTTATTTCTAGTTCCTGCATTTTAAGAGAGACAGCACAAAATAGATCGTGCCCATCAGGAGAACAATCAAAATAGGAAAGGTTGTGGAAGCTTCCTTGACCAGTGAGGAAGAGTGGAAGGAACAAGAAAGGAGATGAGGAGGAACAGGGTACCTGTGCACATTTGACAAGAGCTGAGTCATTAATAGGGAGTTACTTGTGGCTGATTTGTCCAAGCAGAACCTGACATTGTAGAAGGTGATTTCTGCATTCAGAAGAGGATTGAGCTGATTGACCTTGAAGATCTCATCAATATGAAATTCTGTGATTCATTTCTTGTTTCTTTCTCATGAGATGATCCACCGTATATTTCCACCCTGAAAGCCTTTCCATTTCACTTTTATTTCATCTGTGACCAAGTGCTCTGTAATCGTGCTTATCAAGTACTGTTCTGCAGGCCAGGGGGGAGGTCTGCTATGACTTTTCCAAAAATCTGAGCAAAGGGATGGGAGGATGTGAGGTCCATTATAGTTAAATAGAATAAATTTGAAGGACTGACTCTAACTCTGAGAGTTGCTGCCTAACGTTTGTGCTAAATATCACTTCATTCATGAACGATAGTGCTGGTGGGTGCTAGAGCCAGAGTTGGTGGTCGAGAACACAAGCTGTGGGACCAACCGCCTGGATTTGAGTTCTGGCTCTGCCTGGGGCTACACATGGGACTGGAGGAAAACTGCTGACCTTCTCTGGGCTTCTGTTGCCTTATCTATAAACAGGGCTGATGATAATAGTAATATGTATTTCATAGTTTTGTCATGAAGCCTTAACGAGCTAATGCCTATCAGGTTCCTGGAACAGAGCCTTACATAAGCAAATAGTCAAAGTTAACTGCCATTTAAAAATATTTTATCTTTTAACATTTTCATTCAGAAGAATTAGACATTGGTGATCCAATTTCATTAACCCAGATGTTTTAGAAATATTGCTTACCTGGGAAGTCTAAAATCTGAGAACTATGGTTTAATATCACAGGCTCATAGAATTCTCTGCAGTGGAGCATTGCATTTGTGACGCACAACATTCTCTCATCTGCTAAATCTGTTTGTTTTGGCCAAATTCCATGTTTTCATTTCTGTGTTGCATCAAAGAGATCTGTTCTGTCATTTCTTGGTGACATTCATGAAATTGTATTTAGCTTATTGTATTAAAATGGCAAGATCACTATTTATTGTCTGTCCTCCGTGCAATGGAATTGATTTTCCTGTGTGGCTGGTAGATGCAGTCTCATTACCCGGTCAGATTTCTGCAAGAATTGCATTGTACCACATTTCCAGAATGCTTGCTTCTTATGCTTCTGAAAATTATTTCCAGTTACATGCATGGGTTCTCCACATGAGACCTTGATCCAGTTTCTTAGCTTCCCTCACTCCACATCTTCATCTCTAAATAGGGGCAATGACACCTGCCCTGACTGTATCAGAGGTGTTTTTGAAGATCAGGTTAGATCTCATCTATAAAGACATTTTAAAAATGATAAAATATTCTGCCTGTCTGGGTTATTGTGGAAAAAAAAAAGATTGTTGTCAAGAGCTAGCTTCAAGATTTATATACGTATCTCATTATTTTCAACTTTGCAGTTCAGCTATAGTTGGGTAACTTCAGAGAGTTAAAATTACTTTAGCATCCAGTTAAACAAAATGCAATCTAGTTTGTGATTTCTATTATATCTTATATTCTTATAATTATGTGCAGCCTGTATATCACAAGCCATTAAATGATAGCTATTTGAAATAGAGAAATGGGTGATTTTGTTAGACTAATTTTCACAGTGGACTTTTTATGTGTTTTATTTGAGGATACTGCTTTTTATGTATCCTGGTTATTGGTTAATTGTGGTTAAGTGACTTGCTAATAACTGGCCCCAGGAGTTAACAAAGGACGATTATAAACTAATAACTAAACAATTTAAGATTGGCGAGAGTAAAAAATGCTGAAATGAAATGTGTTCCTTAGAATTAATATAACTAGAAATCTATGAAAAAATGATTGCACCTTTTAAAATAAATTATTCATAATGTATTTATCGAGTCCCATGTTTGCCAGGCACTGTTCCAAGTCCTTAGGGTAGAGCAACAGGACAAGAATATATATTCTGCCTTCAGTGCTTGCATATTTGGGGTATTGGATGGAGGGAGTATATAAACAATATATAAATATATATATATATATGCATATATAATACAATGCCAGGTAATTGTCATTACTATGAAGAAAAACAGAGAAAGGGGTAGAGAGTGGAGAGGTGGGAATGGTATTTTTTATTGTGGTAAAATATACATAACAAAATTTACCATCTGAACCAGTTATAAGTGTACGCTTCAATGGTGTTAAGTACATTCAACCAATCTCCAGGACTTTCTCATCTTCCCAAACTAAAATTCTGTACCCATTAAACACCAATTCCGCATTCCCCCTCCCAACAACCCTTGGCAACCACCATTCTACTTACTTTCTCTATGAATTTGACTATTCTAGATATCTCGTATAAGTGGAATTACATGGTATTTGTCCTTTTGTGCCTGACTTGTTTCACTGAGCATAGTGTCCTCCGTGTTCATCCATGCTGTAGCATGTCTGATTGTACCTTTTTAATTACTCTGGTAATTATATTGTGCAAACTTATTCATACGATTCTTTGTGAACTACTTTCAGACTTTAAACACTCACTTTTAGCTTTCAATTAAATTAATGATTCTCAAAGTTTAAAAATGCATCACCTTTAGGACTTACGGAAATTTTAACCAGTAAAGCATGTCTGCTGTGTTTCTAAGGAGTGCAGGTGCAAACAGTATCCCAGAAGTGCTGTGTCAAAGTGCCAGAGCCGTCCCATTGGATGTTAGCCTTCTGGTTTTGAGAATAAAGAGTGATGTATAAGAAGTTAGAGTGTTTTTATAACCTACCATTCTTTTAAACTGATAAGGAAGGGTCGGTTTTTATACCTATCTGCATAGAGGTTTATATTTATTTGCTTTATATATGCCTAGTTAGAGCCTTTTACATAACTGTAATAAAAACTGAATGTGTATTCATTAAGATTCATTTTTGTTCTACTCAGATGCTTTGATAACATGGAGTTATAGCTGTCGTATCTGTGGTGTTTTCAGTGACATAAGATATTGCACATACTTTTCACTATTCTGAGTCATTTTACCTTTCAGTGTTCTTTGGTTGGTGAGAAATTCAGTGTCTGCTTAACCCATTGTTGTATGCATTTTTGTATCTCTTATTCTTTGCGATGACGGTTGTACTGTTGCACTGGAACGGATGTCTTTCATGTAACTCCCTTGTGTCCTTGCCACGTCCTTTGATGAACAAATAACACATAGGAACAAGGGGCCAACAGTCCTTAGGAGTAAGGACCTAGCATTCCTGACTGTGGGATTCCATACTAACTACAAGTTTAAAATACCGTTTTCTTTTATCATAATAACCCTGAGACCATCTCTCAGTATGATTTATGTAGTAGCATGCTCTGTCGTACCAGGTCCAGTCTAAATGTCATGGGATTCAGGTTAATATTAGCTTTGAAATATTAATTCACTATGTTTGCCTAACTGTGACGCTGGAGTGACTCATTTTAAATACACCTGAGTGAGATTATCATATTGTAAATGAGTAGTGACAGGTTTCTTGACAAAGGGGCAGTGCATGAAGCCCAAACTGTATGATGCCTGCCAACTGAAGGCCAGCCTCTCCACTGTTTGTTTATTATTCTTAGTTTCTTCTTATGGGAGAAAAAGAAACATTTTGGTTGGAATGGGGCTAATCTGATATCAAACCATGCCCAAACCTAATTTTTTTCCTCCTAAATCAAAGATGGTCACATTTTTCTTTTCTGTACAAAATTGTCACCTGTATTACAATAAATATTTGTACTTATTTGGCTGGGCCATGGGCTCTCAGGGGCTGGTGGGAACTGATCTAACAGTGGCTGCTGTTCAGAAGGAATAAAGGCCAGAGACCTAATTGAATGGAGCATGATTTATTTTTAATTCAAATGTATTTACCAGGGAAAAAATTAAAAGTGTTCTAATTCTAAAACAGCTCTGCCAAAGGGCAACATGTTTTTAATGCGTTTTTAACACATTAAACCATTAAGAACCTTTTTAAATTATAAACATTAAAGGGGCATAAAAAGTATCTTCCCTATTAGACCGCAGATGTAAATACTTTGCTTTGGATCGCATCACACTTGCGTAGGACAGGAGCATATTAGTGATGCAGTGCCTTTGTTATTATAACATATTCAGTCCCTTCCTTATAAATGTTTAGGCCCCAGAAGCTTTGCAATTAATACCTAAGCCTCAAATTCTGTTGCCTGTAGACATTGAGCACTTTCCCTGTGTCGGACCCGAAGGCAGTGACAGCCGGGCATAGAATAGAACTGCCCGAGCAATGCTGCGTGGGAGGTTGGAAGCTCCTCTGCGAAGTGTGCATGAATGGGGTGGTTGTTCTTAGAGTCGTCCAGTGACTCTTAAAGTGTAGTGATGGTTCTCTGGAAGGTGTCAAGCAGGCCCCTTGGCTGTGAGAAATGAGCATGTTAACAGTACTTCTTAGCTTCCTCTAGGCTCGTTTTTGAAATCTTTATAGACAGCTTCCTGTGTAGCTTTGAATGAGCTGAGAAGGTGGAGAAAATCAAGAGAAGGAGCTGGAGACTGATAGTGGCCTGTGGCCTAGCCCAGCCGTCCCTCGGATGAGCCGTCTCACACCGGAAAGAATCACAAAACTGTGCCAGGCCACACTCTGTACGTCTGTCAGTTAGGGGCTTGACTTGATTCCATCCATCTCTACCAGAGGGGTTTTGCTCTGGGAAAAACATGTTTGTCATTAGTGCCGGTCCTTGGGTGAGCGCTAACTACAGTCTGTTGAGTGTGGGCCGGAAGCCACCGGCACGTTTCAGGATGCCTCTGCTTCCTGCAGAGCATCTTCCAGAAAAACGAAGATACCTAGTCCGTCTTCTTTGGACAATTTTTACAGAGACATTGGGGTATCGAAAAATTTCCCCTTATCTCATATATTTAGCAAGAAAAAAGGATTGATAATGAAATGATTAATTTTTTATTAGAGAAAATGCCTTAGTTCTTTATCACAGTTATGACGCGGTGGGGTGTGTTTTACGGTCTTTATGTTAGCATTTGTAATACACTGGGGGGCCGTGCATAATCGATATGTGCCGCATACTTACGTTTTTTTGAAAGGACTTCGAGCGTAATCGACTGTTTTAAATTATCATAGAGGCTTGTACTTTTGTCATTGCCTTTGTGAACATTCAGAGAAGACAGTGTTCTACTGGGAGAAACGTCTTTCACTTTACAGTTTGACTTGGGGTTAGTGCTGGTTCTGACAGTAGTGGCTAAAAATCCCCAACAAATTACTTAACCTTCCTTCACTTAGTTTCTTCACTTAGTCAATTTTTTTTAAAACCAATGCTGGCATCTTCTTCATAATGCTGCTGGGAAAATTACATATGCTAATATGCAGGAAAACTAGTTTTGGTCCCCTAGTGGCCCCTGAATCTTAAGAAGGCCTGCTGCTGAATTCTGATCAATCTACAAAATCAGGTTTTGTTACAACATAGGATACATACTACTATGGTAAAAATCTTCCATTAGGACTTTTAAGCTGAATGGGTTGGGTTTCATGTGACACACACACGTCTAGTTGCAGATCACTTTAAGTAAAAGAAAAGTTATGTGTGTCATCAAGCTAGTGCCAAAGAAATGATCACATGTTCACTGGAACCTGGGAGAGCTTTTCGTTTTGACTCTTTCAAGTGTTGTCAGGATAGAAAACAGCACAGTGACCCGGAGTCACTGTACTGAAAGGTGACAAAGAAAATAGAGTAACTGTGAATGCTTTATTTACATGTGAGACATTGTTATTCTGTGGTTGTGGATATATTACTGTTATTAGTGATATAATGAGTGTTTTTACCACTTTTAACCCCCTGGAAAGGTTCTGCTCTAAACTTTTCACACCTGCAAGTTTGCCCAGAATGCACAGAGCTTGAGGACACTTTGGTTAGAGTGGCAAGGCAGAGGTGTCCTGGGACACATTTTTCCTTTTGATCATTTACACGTAGACCTCAGGAAGGTAGAGGACCCTTACTGAATGAGATTGGAGATGGGGTCTTGGATGCTATGGATTTAAGGAATTGAAGCACACAGGTAAAATCTTCCACGGTGAGGCTGCGTCTGAGCCAGGCTTTCCTGTATTCTGTGCCCCTGACCCGAGGGCAGGAAAAGGTAGTCTTAGGATGGCCTTTGCTGTTGGAACATTTTAAGGCAAGGTGACTCCCTCTTAACTTACCAGCTATATATTAATATATATGTTGTGCCTGGAACCTCAAATGCAGCATATGTGTTTAAAATCAATATCATACATTGGGAAAGAGGTGGATTTTATCTTGACCTCACATGTCCTACAGGCTGCTTTCTCTCCATTCTCCTCTTATCAAACCAGCTCTCAGTTTATTCGTCCCCATTAAAATGCGGCTCATTGGGACATACTCAGTGGCATTTGGACTCCAGTTAGAACTTGGCAACTTCATCAGTAAGGATAATGCCGCTTGTGCTTTTAAAAACTAAATTAATAAGAAGTAAAATAAGTGAGAGCTAAAACTTGTGTAGTAATACAACAGATTATGAAAGCTTGACAGTATGTCAAAATTTTAGTTTATGAGGGTTAGCCATGTTCCTTTGTGTAACATTTTTTATAAATTAATTTTAAGAATATAAAGAACTGGGAATTGCTTTACCTATTAGAATAAATTGCAAGTGAATAGGAAGCTTTAAAAATGAATAATGCATATAAATGAAATTTAAATTATAAATACAAGAAATTTTATTAGGAAATATGGTTATACCTATTATTAAAATAAGAAAGATAATAGAACTGCTTGATATCAAAATTGCTGATCTTTCATCCATGTTATTACCCTTGTAGAATGAATAATACAAGTAATATAACTGTTCAGGTAAAATATTTCTATTGACCAAATAGCAATATTTCTTTCTTATAGATCGAGACAAGTGACTGTAGACATACTTTTATAATTGGCATTGAAAGCCCTTTCTAAAGGGTTTTTTTTTAAGAAATAAATCATCATTGCTATTTTACTATTCTTTAGCTAGACTATATTGCTCCTAATTTGGGTCATTGAATTCATCATAAATAACATTTTATTTGTTAGGATTTATGTCTTATTAATGGCCTATTTTCATTACTGAAGTCAGAGTTGTCAGATAAGAAGGCAAAAAATATAGGAGTATATGACGAAGAGTTAATAGATTCCCTCATCTTTCAGTCCCTTTCCAGAGCTAATCATGGTTAGTACTTTTATGTTTATGCTTCCACATCTGTATCTGTGCTCATCTGGATATATAAATATCAATATACGTCCTCAGTCCCTCCCTTACTAATCCTAACAAAATGGGATTATATTGTATTGTACATGTTATTCTGCAACTTGATTTCACATCAGTCAGTATTCTTGGAACATTTTTCTAGTTGCTAGAGTCTGGTGCAAAATATATATATTGGGGGGTGTGTGTGTATAAACTTCTTATTAGTAGCTATTTATTATTCTGCAGTATAAATAATTGAATTTATTTAGCCCTTCCTCTCTTGATGGATAGTCAGGTTGTTGTTCCTTACTGAAAGTAACATTTCAATACATATCCATAAATATATTTTCTCTTATTCAAATATTTTTATTTCTATGCAGTTACAGTTTTAAGGTAGAATTGTTGGTCCAAAGATATGTGCATTTAACATTTTAGTAGGTAGGTGCTATCAGATTACCTTCCAGAAGAATCTATATGATCTACTCTGCTAGCAAGGTATGAGAATGTTAGTTACCCTATACACTTTTCTTTTCTTTTCTTTTTTTTTTTTTTTTTTTTGAGACAGAGTCCCACTCTCTTCCCTGGGCTAGAGTGCCATGGCATCATCCTAGCTCACAGCAACCTCAAACTCCTGGGCTCAAGCGATCCTCCTGCCTCAGCCTCCCGAGTAGCTGGGACTACAGGCATGCGCCACCATGCCCGGCTGATTTTTTTCTATATGTTTTTAGTTCTCGGATTCATTTCTTTCTATTTTTAGTAGAGACGGGGTCTCACTCTTGCTCAGGCTGGTTTCGAACTCCTGAGCTCAAAGAATCCGCCCGCCTCGGCCTCCCAGAGTGCTAGGATTACAGGCGTGAGCCACCGCGCCTGGCCTACCCTATACACTTTTGAATATTGACTATTAATGAGCTTTTAAAACTTTTTTTATTAGTTTATTGGACTTAAAATGGTATGTTACTACTTTAATTTGCATTTCATTTTTATGCATGAATTAACTATTTAAATTTTTCTTCAGCAACTTGTTCAGGATGCTTTTCTAATCTTTTCCCTTTCAGTTTATAGGGGTATCTTATGCAGTAAGGTTATTGCTATTTGTCATGTTTTCTAAATATTTCTCATTTACCATTTGCCTTTGACTTTATTCATGGTTTATTTTGTTATAGAGAAATTTTTATGTTTTACATAAATTTATCAATCTTATCTTTTAGGGCTTCCCATACATGTTAATATATGATACAAGTATCATTGAAATTTAGATCAGTCCAAACATATATTAATTTATTCTAGGCAGATGTCTAGATATGCAATTACATTTGCTAATTAAACCATCATTTCTTCCTAATGGCTTCTTGCTTTTCAGTCTTGTTTTAGAAAGTGCTTTTTTGTTTGTTTTTTTTTTTGCTGAATATTTTTTAGAGTTCATTTGTATACTTAGATATTTAATCCATGAAAGTTTGGTCAAAGACTTGGGAAGACTACAGGGCCAGGGAGACTCCCAGGGAAGGTTCCTTTGCCCTGTAATGATGTGCAAGCAGAAGGGTCCCTTCTCACCTCTGGAAGTGTGATACGGTGCCTCCGAATGTGGCAGGCATCACGTGACTACAGGGAAATGAGCTAAAAAGGCAGCCACTACGAAAGTAGAGTGGACATCACTGAATTAAAATGCCCTCCATACCTCATTTTGGTTTGCTTCATTTGTTTATTTGTTTATTAATCTAGTCAAATATTTTAAGAATCTATTATTTGATAGCTGTTCTCCTAGGCTTTGAGAATACAGTGGTAGTCAAAACAAATGAGTACCCTGTCATCGTGGGCATAGCTTTTTAATTTGTAAAGTTCTCCGTTGGTGTGCAATGCATACACACATGTTATTTACATGAAGCAAAGCTTGCAGAGATTCTCAGAGCAGCTGTAGGGAAGAGATTCTAAAAGTTAACATAAACACTAGGGCAGACAGAAGCATCACAAATAAATTGTTTTAATCAGGGTGTTTGGGGCCGAAAGTAACATAAACCCACCCATACAGGCTAACAATAAAGAATTGTGTTAAAAGGAAATCCATAGGTAAGTCACACTTTACAGTTTGTTGATTTAGTGACACAGTGATTTTACCGGGGATATGGTTCTTTACAAATGTCTGCTCCGTGGGCTTCAGCCCAAAATTGGTTCTCTTCATGGTGATAGGCAGTATTTAGAAGCAACTAGAGAAACATGCTTTGCTCACATCTGTCAGAGGGGAGACAAGAATGAGACTGTAACTCCTTTCTTTCAATCTTTTAGGTCAGCAATTAGCACACGTTCATGAATTGATTGCCTTAACGCGCCCATTCTCAAACTGTAATGTACCATGGTGATGATAATGTACATGAGAATCACCGGAGGGCTTGTTAAAGACAGATGGCTAGCTCCTACCCCAGAGTTTATCATTCAGTAGGTTTAGGGTTTGGCTCAGAAATTCACATTTCTAAAAAATTGCCAAGTGATTCTGATGTTGCTGGTTGAGAACTACTTATTTGGATTAATAAAGATGAACCCTTGTACCACACACCTGTTGGAATGGCTGAAATGCAGCACACCGACACATCAAACGCTAGTGATAACGCGGAGCAGCAGGAACTCACTCGCACTGCTGGTGAGAATGTAAAATGATACAGACGATTTGGCAGTTTCTGGAAAAACTTAACAAACTCTTACCATACAATCTAGGAACTGATCCCTTTGCTGTTTATCCAAAGGAGTTGAAAACTATGGCCACACAAAAACCTGCACACCAGTGTTTCTAGAAACTTTGTTCATAATTGCCAAAACTTGTAAGCAACCAAGATGTCCTTCAGTAGGTGACTGGATAAACTGTGACATATCCAGACAATGGAATATTATTCCATGTTAAAAAAAAAAAGAAATGAGATATCTAGCCATGAAAAGACACGGAGGAAACTTAAATGGATATTGAGATGTGAAAGATGCCTGTCTCAATGCTACATACAGTATGATTTCAACTATAGTAACATGCCACATAATGATGCTTTGGTCAGTGATGGACCACATATATGAAGGTGATGCCATAACATTATAATGGAGCTGAAAGATTACTATTGCCTAGTGATGTCATAGCCATCATAATGTCATAGTGCAACACATTACCTTTTCTGTATTTAAAATTGTTTAGATACACAAATACCACTGTGTTACAATTGCCCACAGCATTCAGTACAGGAACACGCCGTATAGGTTTACAGTCTAGGAGCAATAAGCTATACCATGCAGCCTACGTGAGTAGTAGGCATACCATCTAGGTTGGTATAAGTACACTCTATGATGTTTGCACAAGGACAAAATCACCGAGTGACTCATTTCTCAGAATGTGTCCCTGTCATTAAGTGATGGATGACTATATATGATATTCTGGAAAAGGCAAAAGTGTGGAAACGGTAAAAAGATCAGTGGTTGTTGGAGGTTAGCCGGGGAGGGAGGGATGAACAGGTAGAACACAGAGTCGTTTTTGGGCATTGAAATTATTCCGTATGATACTGTAGTGGGGATACATGTCATTATACATTTGTCCAAACCCGTAGAATATACAATACCAGAAGTGAACCCTAATGTACACTATGAACTTTAGGTGATAGCGTAGGTTCATTATTTGCAACAAGGGTACCCCTCGGGTGTGGTACGTGGGAGGCTGTGCGTGTACGCATGGGCACAGGGGGTGTGTGGGAAATCTCCGCACCTTCCACTCAATTTTGCTGTAAACGTAAAACTGTTCTACAAGAAAAAAGTGAGAGTTAGTCTTGTGTCTAGGGATGAGACGAGTCATTCCTGAGCCGCAAGGTGTGGAGGACTAAGTAGCTGAAGAAAATCAAGTGTTTGGGGAACTGCTGGGAAGGAAGAGAATAATGCTGGGCAAACAACTGACAGTACCCAGTATATAAATTGGTATGAATTGAATATAATATTTATAGTGAAATGACTATTAAAAAATTGGGCAAGATTTATTTCAGATCTTGAGTAAATGCATTAAAGTTTATTAAGTACCGTCTATCAAAATTGAGATCTGCAAAGAAACATGCTTTTAATTGTTTTTAAGCTTGATTGTAATAGGGATATTAGATTTGACTATGGTAATCAATTGGAAATCCATTCCTCGTACTCAGCGCGGATCTAACTTTAATCCAGTTGTAATGAGAGAAATTTATAATACCTGAATTGTTTAGAGATTGTTGGGATGCACTTCTCCATGGGCCTCTCAGACTTGTGTACCCTTTGCAAGCAGGGGCACTGATGACCTTTGTTCTGGGCTAGTGAACAGCCTTGGGCGATAGAGGCAATGTCTCTCCCTGGAGCACAGGACAGGCTTTCTCACTGTCCAGTGCAAGAGAGAGAGGACATTTCTCTCTGCAGCAAGGGCAGGTAGGTTTGCTTACTGCCCATAACAGAAGATTTGGGTTCCCTGTGCTTAGGGTTCTTCAGCTGTGATGCAAACCGAGTTCATGTGTAGCATCCACTTGGACTGCTCTGTTACCCCATGGGGCTTTGGGGGCAAGGGGAACCAACAAGAACATGAAGCTCAGGCTACTTGCTGTGTAGTCGGTGATACAGTCCTTTGTCTCTGACCCAGGAGTCTTACGTCATCTGCAAGCATACATAAAATGGTGGCTGGCTAACTTGTAGGCTTGAAAGTTGATTAAACCTCAGACCTGTCAGAGTTCTTGACAGAATATATTTGAAAGAAAAAAAGATTAACTTCTATATAACTTCACCTAAGTCCTAAATTCTGTTGACTGGGAGGTTGAGGCCTGGATTACTGAAGCGACTTGCACGAGTACGCAGCACGTCTGTTTGCACAAGTCTGCGGCGTGTCTGTGGCTGCAGAGGCTCCTCTGAGAATGGTACTTGCCGCTCACTGCACACATCGCTCTTCTTCCCTACAAAGCCGGCTTCTGTGAGTACAGCCTGCAGCCCTGGTTTAGGGTTGATTTAAATACATGATTAGACAATAAGAATCTCTCATTTCAAGACAGAACCAGATAAAACTGACATAAACTGAGTGGGGTGTTTAGTTACATATAAGGTAGAGATATAACCCAACAGGGTTATTCAACACTACGAGGTATTTATTATACATCTGCTGGGGTCATTTAGCTGCATCTCTACTAAGAACCAGAACGTAAGATTAGTTGATCTTATCTTTTAATTTTTAGTTTGTTTGCTTGTTGCTACAATTCTGTAAGTGTGGGTAACAATTTAAATTATAAAACGAGACTCTATCTGACCACTAAGTATTAAATATGCCTTCTGGCCCAAAGGTTATATAGACGTAGTGAGGTGACCGCATTAACGGTTTTGTCTGCAGGTTTTGTCTCTTGTTAGGGGGTCTGTCGTGCTAGCTTAGGAGGTGTACATCAGTAACACTTTCTCTGTTTGATACATTAGCATATATCTTTTTCTTTTTAAAAAGAATTTCTTTGTTGTACTGTGAAATCATAACTCTTGTTCTTTATTTTATCAATATTATACCTGATCCCTATCACATAGTGATCAATCTCAACTTTTTAATTATTAGAAACGTTTATATCACAATATTAAGGTTAGGGTATTAAACATTATGAAGGGTCTATGAGCATGTGACAGAGTATTCTTCCATATAAATTCCATTACTGTTTCATGATTTTTTTTTGAAAACACAGACACATCAATCCACCCTCAGAATTACCTGTAGCGACCTTTAAAAAACAATGCTTCATTGTGGAAGCTGACAGAACTTGGTGCTGGGCTTTCCACCTGTGTTTTCACGGAGCTGTAGGCCCCTGGCAAAGAAAATTGAATGTTGCCTGGGTGACCCTGTCTATAAGCTGGGTCTTTAATTTCATTGCTGGCTACATTGAAGCTATAGCTGTTGCCAAAGTGTCTGAAAACAAAAGTGAGGGCAGAGAGATGATTTCTGCAGATGATCTGTATCCAGCCAACAGAGAAAATCACTGACCCACCATTGTAGGGTCCTTTGTTCTGTCCATCTTTGTCTGACCCTGTCTAAGTATATAAAACACAGAAGTGTTCCATTCTAGGAAGGAACCCCGGAGTTTCTAAGAATGACTTCTAAAGAGATCAGCAATGTAGGTTACTATGTATATAAAATCATTGAGGATTTGGAATGTGGGAATTCCAATCGTTGGTGATTTATAATTCCTCCAGATAAGTTCACCAGTTGGACACCTTTGGAAACATCTTTAGAAAGGTAGATCTAAGCATGTCTTTTGGGCAAATTGTGAATCTAAGGTGTTTCATTTGAGACAAATGGTTCACGTGTTACAAATGAAAAATATTTAAGATAAACCCTCTTTTCCCAAAGATAATATAGAGGTCATAGTATATATTTTCATTACTTTTTCCAACAGTTTAGTCTCATAAAATGACATCATTTTAAATAAGTCACAGCAGAAATGAAATACAAAGTCAAAAATGAGAATACAAAAGCACAGGCTCCGGTGTCTCCTGGTGTTGGCGTAAGTGCTCCCTTGTCACCTTGCACTTGGCTGGCAGAGGCATGGCGTGGACATAGGAGAAGGCTGAGATGGGTGCTAGGAGGCTGGGGAACAGGCTGCACTGGCATTTCCGTTGAAGCAGCTTTGGACACAGTTCCTCTTTCCAACTGAGAAGGACTGCGGGGCCAGGAGCCAGCTCATCCCTGCCCTGCGTTGTTACCCTCTTGGGTGCCCGCATCTCTACAGCCCTGTCCTCCGCCCAGCTCTCCCCACTGCCTCCAGCCGTGCTGTCTCATGGACACCCCCACGTAGACTCCCTGGGCACCTCTAACTCATCACTCCTAAAATGCAACTGAGCATCTTACGCCTCCCCTCTCTTCCCCAGCCCGCCAAAATAAATACTTTTTTCTGCCAATGGCTCTTAGCTGAATCAGTAATTCTACAAACTGCCCACTTCTTCCGTCCAGAAACCTACAAGTTGCCCTTGACTCTTTCCACTGTGTCTCTTCCTACACCAAATCAGTCACTAAGCCCCCCCTCCCCCATTCTCCTTCCTGGACGTCTGGGTGTTGGGGAGGTTCCTTTGCAATACCGATAGCCTAGCCTCAGCCGCCTGCGGTAGGTAGCTCGCTGACGCGCCCTTGCAGCTCATCTTCCCAAACTCCTTTTGCTCCCCTCCAGAGGTTCTCTACCCTGTAGTCCGAGCTCTTTTGAAAATGCAAATTCATTCACGCCATTTCTTAGCAAAGGTAGACCGCCAGCCACATACAAACTCCTTAGCACGCAGCACCCGGCCCCCGACCCCTTGTCCGCTTCTTTTTTCTCCAAAACTCTTTTTGCCGGTGGACGTACTAGATGCTGATTTCCTGTGTTGATCTGTCTCCCTCCCCTACAGCATGAGCTGGGGAGGGCAGGGCCTCTGTCTGTCTTGTCTGCTGTGCCTGGGCCGTGGACGGCCCTCAGGGAATGGGAATGAAAGGTTGGCTCATGTTCCCTCTCCATCAGCTGCCCACGTTTTACCCTTTGCTTTCTCAGCTTTAGCTTTATTACTTCTTTCATTTTTGTGAGATCACGTTGTTCTTCCTGCCTAAGCGGCGCTGTGACCTCCTGTCCCCCAGCCCAGTGCTCTCCCACCTCTGTCCCTCTGCCCGCCACCTGCTCTCTCTGCTCAGATGTCCCCTCTTCAGGGAGGTGTGCCCTAAGCAATCTCTGGACCAGGGAGCCATGCATTCCCTTACAGTTATTTCTTATACTTCTTATCTCTCTGCTACCCTGGAAACCTTGAGTCTTAGGGAATCTTGTGTATCTTGTCCACTGATGCACACATAGCACCTAGCCCAGTGTGGGCTTTCAACACATGTTTTAGAGAATGAATCCGTGTCATTCAGAGTCTGGATTAGCACCTAATAAGCTGTGAATGGTCATTTTTGTCTTCCATGGAGCCAGTTTCATCAGTTGAAGTGAAAGGTGGTCACTCTAATCCCTCCCCGACCCCTACTCCCAGTCTGCCCTCCCCTCACCCAGTGATCTGCCAGCTGAAGCTCTCTGGCTCCCACCCTCACTGGGGAGGCGTAGCTGACATGTGATAGGACTGAAGTATGTAAGAGAATTAAATATATACAGTCGTGTATCACTTAACAATGGGCTGATTTCATTGTGCAAGCATCATCGAGCGTACTTACACAAACCTAGATGGCGTAGGCTACTGCAGTATGCTTAGGCTGTGTGGCATAGCCTACTGTTCCTGGGCTACACACCTGTACTGCGTGTTATTGCACTGAATACTGTAGGAAACTGTAACACAATGGTAAGTATTGTGTATCTAAGCATAGAAAAGGTACAGTGAAAATGTGGTATAAAAGATAAACATGGTACACCTGTGTGGGGCACTTACATTAACGGAGCTTGCAGGACTAGAAGTTGCTCCGGGTGAGTCAGTGAGTGAGTGGTGAGTGAATGTGAAGTCCTCGGACATCACTATACACTACTGTAGATTTTACAAATACTGTACACTTAGGCTACACTAAATTTATTAAAATAGACCATTTTCCTAAATGAAGTATCACAAGAATGAAAAAACAAACAACACATGCACTCACTTTTAAATTGAAACTAACTGATCAGCACTCGTGCACAGATGGAAGTAAAACTCAACGGAAATCAAGCAGATGGGGGGGGAAGGGAGTTGGGTGAAATCATGCCTAGTGGGTACAGTGCACGCTGTCTGGGCGATGGGCACACTTACGACTTTAACTAAAGCAATGCAAAAGCAATCCATATAACCAAAACATTTGTACCCCCATAATATTCTGAAATAAAAAAGAAAAAAAATTTTTCTATCTTCAGTAATAAATTAACTTTAGCTTACTTTAAGTTTCTTACTTTATAACACTTTAGTAACACTTAGCTTAAAACACACACACATTGTACAGCTCTACAAAAATACTTTCTCTATATCCTATTCTATAAGCTCTTTTCTATTTTGAAATTTTTCTATTTACTTTTTAATTTTTTTTTTTTGTTAAAAACTAAGGCACAAAGACACACACTAGTCTGGGCCTACACAGGATCAGGATCATCAATATCATTGTCTTCCATGTCCACAACTTGTCTCAGCGGAAGGTGTTCAGGGGCAGTAACACACATGCAGCTGTTGTCTCCTATGATAAATTAATGATGGAAAGTACAGTACAGTAAATACGTAAACCAGGAACACAGTTGTTTATCATCCTTGTCAAGTATTATGCACTATACATAACCGTATGCGCTATCTATACAACTGGCAGTGCAGTAGGTTTGTTTACACCAGCATCACCTCTAACACCTGAGAAACGTGTCTTGCTGTGACGTTAGGATGGCTACGACATCAGTAGGTGATAGGGATTTTTGAGCTCCATCATAATCGCGTGGGATCACTGTCATATATGTGGTTCATTGTTGACAAAAACATCGTTATGCAGCACATGACTGCATGTAGTTCTCTGAGGGTTGTTGAAAGTCAGGTGGCTTCCACAAGGCCTGGGAGGCCTACACATTCGCTGACCAAGCCTTCCAAATAGCTTCTATTTCAGTCACCTGAGCACTTCTGCAGTTGCCTAACCACACGATTCTGGCATTCTCTTTTATGCCTCTGTGCCTTTTCACATGGTGTTCCCTGTCTCAGAAATGCCTTTTTCTCCTCTTTTCTGCTTGTCAAACACATATACTTCTTTAGCATAAAGGAGCTTGGAAACCTTGTCTTATTCACCAGACGAAATCAACACCCTGTCCCCTGTTCCGCCATAACATGTTGCATATAGGCATTTGTCTCACATACTGTGCATATGTTTTCTGTCCCGAGATTCATCATTAGCCTATATACGGCCTTTATCTTATTTCTTTTTATGTCTTGTGCCCCAATGCCATGCATACACGAGGGGCCCAGGAAATATTTCGAATATTTGAGTAACTACTGCTCCTAGTTCTGCCTAGGTCAGGCTACTTTCTACTTCCAATGTATTTGCCCGTCGTCTTTGCTGCTAACCTTCTGTGAGAAAATAATCTGTGAAAGGTCATTATCAAATTATCTCAGCACTTATTTAATGTGTGTTTAGCTGCTTTACTGTCCCATAAAAACGTGTGGTAGTAAAATAAAGTAATAAAGCTGTCAATAAAAGCTCTACTTCCACTCAATGTTTAATGCTAAAGAGCATGAGACATTTGAGATTTTCATCCATAATGGTAAGTTGATGTTATCAAGGTTGGTAGCTGACCAATTTGCCTTAAAATATTGTTCACTTGATGAATAAAAATGTAAATTGTTAGAATACAGTATGTTCCAGAAAGCAGTGTGTTTCAGTGTTCTTTATGTAGTAGTCTCCAAATGAGGTCAGGATATGAAGCAGCCTCAGGCTTCGAAGCCACCTGGTGTTTCTGAACAGAGCGGGGGCAGTGATGCCTGTGGATCAGCAATCATAGTCATGGAAGGGTCAAGAAAAGTGCCCCACCGATACCTTCTTTAGGGCATTACAGTTTATAAGGTACCACCACATCCACTTTCTTACCTAATCCCTGTCACGACTCTAAGGTAGATAACACTTTGTTTGTTTTCCAAGTCGGGAAGTTGAGGTTCAGAGAGGTTAAGTGATGTTCGCTGGTCCCACCAAGCTCAGATACAATTCTGAACATGTCTGACTCCACATCGGGTTCTGTCTGTTATGGCATAGCTACTTCATTGCTAGGAAACTAAAAATTTCAAACTGATACAATCATATTAAATGTTTATAAAATCTACTTTCATGATTAGTGTTCAAAGAGTAAACTTCAAGTACTATCCAGAGGATGCGTGGACTCTGGACTAGTTGTAGAGTTGAGTGGGTACATAATCCCTACTTTGAGTAGTCCTAGCCACCGTCTAAGAGGGAGGACGTGCAATGCAGAGGAAAGTTCTTTCAAAGTCTGGGATCCATTTCTAAAACCTCCAGCCCATTGTCCCTGACAGTGTAAAACTTTCAGAATTCCACAGGAAAGTAAACCTTTATTTCAAAATTATACTTTGAAGTTCGAAGATAAAAGGAGAGCTGTCTAAGGCCCAATGCTCAAATAGATGGACTCAAAACATTTAAAAAAAATTTCTGGAGAGCTTATCAGAATTTGAAATGAATGTGATAACAGATCTCCTATAGTTCAAGTCCTCGGTACTGTGTAACAGGGCTTAAAGCAGCTTAGCTCAGCCTAACACATGCAGGAATCAAAGCCTTTTGTAGGGTTTTGAAATGTGTTTCATTTTCTCCAGAAAGAGAAAAGCAGATTCCTTACTTTTATGTACCTGGTCACCTAGGAATATTTTCAATTCTGTGGTTCTGGTCCACTCGTAGAGCAACACAGAGAAACACAATGGACCTTATTTAAATCTGTAACGGCCAGCTGTTGCTTGGACACATTTCCCATTGCCTGTTGGTGCCAGAAAGAGCTGGCATTGTTTCGGTGGAGATCAGAAGCCTGCTCCTGACATGGAGAACAGTGGGCACACGAGAATGGAGGTGCCGTGGTTGGTTAGAGGTCCAGCAGCAATGGCTGGCGCTGGAGTTGGCCAGCATCAGTAGGCAACTGCAGGAGTAAGATTGTGAACTGAAATAGTTTACATTTAGCAAACATTTTTAAGCTTAAAAATGCCTTTACACACAGTAACTTATAGTGGTGTTCTGAGTTGGCGTTAGAGGATGAATTATGTTCCCCCCCCAAGTTTATAATCTAATCCAGTCTGACTGGTGTCCTTATAAGATGAGGAGTTTAGGACACAGATGTTGTACAGAGGGAAGACCTTGTGAGGCCAGAGGGAGAAGACGGCCATCTGCAAGCCAAGGAGAGAGGCCTCAGAAGGCACCAGCCCTGCGGACACCTTGGTCTCGGACTTCCAGTCTCCAGAACTGTAGAAAATACATTTGTTGTTTAAACCCACCAGTCTGTGGTACTTTGTTATGCCAGCACTAGCAAACTAATGCAACTGGAAACTCTAACGTGGAGGCTGTCAGTCAAACACAGCTCTTTTAAGCCATAGCTGGAGTCCAAAATCTATCTTTATATCCGTGTTGCCCACAATATGCCCCTTGAGAACCACATATAAAAGTTTATGTAAACCCTGTTCAGTTGTGGTTAAGTATAGTTTTATAAGGATTATTCTTATAACTAGAGGGAGGTTGACTCAGTTATGATTATGTGAGTTATTGAAAGCTGGCTACACCACTGGTAAAGGAACAAGTGGAGAAATGTTTATTATCTTTAATTGTTCTTAAATTATTAATAACATAAGCTCTCCCTTCAAAATACTTAATATATAATAGACATGAAAATCCGTGATTGGGGGAAGATGGGTCGTATTTCCTGGCAGACTCCTTGTCGTTCCACTTGGTAACAGTTCGCAGTGAGTGGAAGGCAAACCTATGGCACGTGCGTCTGTCAGGTATTCTCAGGACAGAGGGATGGGAATGTTGACCTGCACTGCACGGCACAGTGGGGCCGACGTTGAAATTGACCGGGGTGATGTTTTGATTTTTATTTCACCTCGTATAGAAAACCCATGAAAAGCAAGTAGATTTCATACTCACGTTAATATCACATTATCTAATTTTAAAAACATTATTAAAGATTAAAAATGCTTTTCAGAGTCAAAATTATGGTTCACGTTTGTTTACAATTCTTATTGCTTTATCTTGAAATTTTAAGTAAACAAAAACCTTTCATTCTTTTTTGATATCCTCCAAAACAAGTATGTATTTGAAAATAAAAAAGATTTAGAAACACTTTCAATGATCTGAATTTATGGTAAAATAAACAATTCTTTCATTAGTTTTTGCTTTTAATAGAATGAATAGATCATTTTTAGTTTTGATTAAAAGAAATTAAAAGACCTTTTTAAAGTTTATTATAGTAAAATATACATAACAATATTTATTATTTTAAACATTTGTAAGTGTACAATTCATTGCCATTAAACACTTTCACAGTGTTATGCAACCATCACAACTACCTACCCCCAAAACATTTTCATTATCCCTAACTAAAACGTTATACCTACTAAATGACAATTTCCAATTTTCCTCTCCTCCTAGCTTTTGGTAACTTTTTTACTATTTTCTATCTCTGTGAATTTGTCTATTCTAAGTATCTCATATTAGTGGAATCATAAAATATATGTCCTTGTGTCCTGATTAGTTCACTAAGCATGACATTTTCAAGGTTCATTCATGTTGTTAGCATATATCGAAATGTCTTTCCTTTTTATGGCTGATTCATATTCCATTGTATGAATAATGTCACATTTTGTTTATCCATTTATTGGAGATAGGTATTTGGTTTGCTTCCACCTTTTGGTTGTTGTGGATAACACCGCTATGAACATACATGTACAATATCTGTTAAGTTCTAAGGGATTCTGATAGAAGTTAAATTTAGTCCTCACAAAATTTTCAACTGGAGATCAAGTGTAGGGAAAACTATCTACAGAGCCATGACTATTGCTAAGGTAAGACAATATGGCACCTTTATTTAGGTACTTATTTATAAGTACCTTGCCCATTATATTAATATATATTCAGTTATTATTTGTTGGATTTAAATACGTTGAAACTTTATATTTGTTTGTGGTTATTGAGTTTAATATTATTACCATTAACATAAATCCGAAAGAGCAGTGTTTATGGGTGTGGCAAATTTATCCTAATTGCAAGCAAAGTAACAGGAAAAAATAAATGCCTTCTAGGAATGTCATTTGGCTGACCCATGACTGAGCCATGGGCAGTATGTCAGAGGCTTATGGGTTCCACCAAAATCATCTTGCTTACATACCACTATTATTATGTCCAGACCTCTTTTCGTGGTTCATCTTAAGATAGTACTTTCTTTACATCACATATCAGTGTTGAATTCTTAACAATCATTAAAATGTAGCTGTGACTCCTTGAGCAGGACTTCTAAGCCGGGTAAGGAGAACTTCTGTAACTTCTTACTTCCAAGCAAGGAGCTGCAGGGTCCCTGGCCACCTGTCGTGTGTGTGGTATTCCTTCAGTGCAGCCTGTTGGATAACTTCCTATCCTCTTGTTGACTTTAATTTTTCTACCATATCCATTCATTTCTTGCCAGTCAGCATTTCTAATGTTGAATTCATTTGCTTCCATAAACTTCCTATAAGGTTCTGTTTTATGCCCAGAATCGAAAGCTGCATTCCTATATTGTTTGCTGGCCACTGGCTGCCCTCCTACTTCTCACCTCACCTCCCACAGGCCTCGTCTTCTCTCTCTGCCTTTGTGAAGCTCTTCAATGCTTTCTTTTATTTTCAGGATGGTGCTTTCTCCTCATCTTACCTTTTCTGAATATGCACCCTTTGCATCTATCCTAACACTAACCATCATTCAAAATGCAGTGCCTTTGTATTTTTGCAGTGTAAGGAGTTGTGTATGTGTGTGTTCGTGTGTATGCTGTGTTCTGTAGCTCGATTCTCTAGACCTTTCATTGCAGCCAGTTTATCTTACATTATATTCTCCTAATAAGGAGGGACCACGTTGAGTTCTTGGATAATGTCACATATAGATTGCTGTGCAGTGAGTGGTTTCAATGATAGTGTTTTTGAGTGATAACTACTTATAAGCTTTAAAAATATGAATATAAAAATCATTCAGTATTCAGCCAAAATATTTTAGGTTTAAAAGCCTCAACTGGGTTATTTTCAGGATTCAGGAGTTCTTCCCAGAAGGAGGCAGTGCTGACTGGCACTGAGTCGGGGAGATGGAGCTCTTAGCCTCTGCCCTTGAGGGATAAGCAAGAGTTCACACATGGACACTGTGTACAACAGCGTACATCAGTCTACACTCATGACTAAGAGGCAGATCTTCTCCCTCCACGCTGCCTTTTTATAAGTTGTTTTTTCCCCCTCAAGAATACGCTCTGTGTTTGTGTCAGCCTAGTTTCCTGTGTATGTATGGTGGTGGAGCTTGGGGAATGGGGATGAGTGGATTTCAGGAAGCTTGTCTCATCATGCCAGGTTTTGTAGGCAACGGGGTGTTGCGATGGTTTCTTACGTGAATGATTGTTGTAACTAATGGAGGCCTTGTGAAAATGATTCAGATTAAGCTTCTGGTTTGCTTTAAGCTTACTTGACCCAGTATAATTCAGTGTAATTCAGTGGAATCAGTGAATTTATATTTTTACGGTTAATATCAATGTATGCTGACAATGAAGAAACCATGAATGAAGTTCTTAATTTGCTTTTCTGCTTCTGCCCTGACCTGAGGAACAATTTCATGGAAGCACTGGGGAAACTTAAGAGAAAAAAAAAAAAAAAAAAAACCTCTTTAAAATTCTTCTTATCCCACTCACTGTTAAACATGATTTATATTGGTAACCATGCTAAAGTGAGAAATAATGCAAAATAGGGGATGTAGAGGTTGTTTTATTCTAGAGACACGAGGTCTTTAACCAGCTGAGGGTTGTGGTGACCTTAGCAGTAACACGAATGGAATTATTGTTTGTGACCAGAAAATGACTCATGACTGGAAGGAAGGGAAGAAAGGAGAATAGAGAAGATGAAAGAAAGAGGGGAAGAAGGGAGAGAAAGAGGCAGAAGACACAGGCAAATCTAAGGCAATCTTTCGAAGTAGTAAAGTAAAACAGACGTATTTGTTTGCAAGGCAGTAGCACATAATATAAGCGCAGGGTCTAATTTCATTAACATTCTTACAGAAAACAATTTTGCTACAAGAAAGGAACCAGCTGCACCAAGGAGATTTATATTTTTTAGTAGCAACCCAATCTAACAACTTTATGAACATCTTTGGTTTGGTTTAGATTTTAAGTAATAAAATGTTAGCTGCCTGACCCAGGAGAGCCTGTTCCCATTAGTAATTGACATGAAGGGTTTTGCTGATGTCCACATAGTTCCCGATTCCCAGCAAAAGATGAGCAGTGAATGTTGTAAATGCTCATAACGTATGGGGTGTGGATAGAAGCCTATAACTTACAGAAATTATGTAGGAAAGAACCCGCGAGATATATGGATAATGTTTTAGATTCTCAGGTCAGCGGGCAAGGTGTCTGCAATCATTGCACGTCTTTGCTGAGCAGGGCTGGCATGTTTCTTTCCAGCGTCCTCTGCTGGGCATACAGTGGTAGACCTCTCAGAAAGTCCAAGAAGGAGCTTTGGTTAGGCCTGTGGGTGCTGGTGCCTTTGCTGACAGAATTGCTGGGGTAACTACTGCCACCTACTCAGTTTTGGGTGGCTTGAGCCACTACCAGTTATGGTTTACTCTGAGAAGTGAAATTCGATGTGTGTGAGTGGGTGTATGTATGTCTGGCTCAAAAGGTTTACTGGTAGCTGTACTAGAATTTAACCAAAGCTGCCGAGAGATTGGACTACCACAAGGCTAAAAGTTTTCTGGTGCTAGAGGGATGAGTGAAAGGCTTAGGTTTTGATGTGCCTCTCTACCAGCCTACACACGCACTGGCTTTTGTGACTTCATAGAGCTACCTGCAGGTATATCTATTCTAAAATTAGGAGTAATTATGAAATGATCCCAGGAATCCAATAGTCAAGCCTTCATGGCTCATAAACCTCATGTCCCATTCTCTGCACTGATCTTTCTCCTTAAAAAGCCAGGAGCACCGTGTTGGTTGCTCTTCTTTGCTGAATTCCAGCACCAAGTTGGTCTGGTGAGGTTGAATAACGTCATGTTAACTACCGCAGGCATTCGGAAAGCCTGCAGGCAGAAGGAAGACTTAAGACTGGCCTTACTGAACAAATAATATTCTACTGTTAAGACGGAGACTTACGGCTTCTAGCACGAAGTTCGCTGTCAGCACCTGCAGTGTGTTATAATTGATGTTTTCCTTGGGTTTCTGTGAACAGTTCTGCCTCAGCTACTGCCATTAAGTTTCAGAACTCAAAAAGAGTTATTGTTAAATGTGGAAAACTGCTCCTGATTATTTTAGCCATTAGAGGACCATGTGAGACGAGCTAATAGAAAAATTGCGGATAATTCATCCACTCACATTCATGCTATAATTAGATTTATGAAGTCTTCTCCCGAGGCAGGAAAACCATACCCCTGGAAAGGGTGGCTAATGGACATTTAGGTGTCTGGGTGCTGAGTATATGTACTTATGCATAGCTGCTGTCCTGTTTTTTTAAATTTGAGCTTTATTTCTAAAAACTTCAATAACACTAAAAACCAAACATTCAAAAGGGGATGAATTTCCTGCCATTAGGACAATACATTCAGGTAGTAGAGCAAGTAATTCCTTACCAGGTATAATTTGACCTGAACATGTGCATCAGTGACCAACCAGCATCCACTATCGATTAGGTTAGAAGTAAGCAAGACCTGGCACAAGGTGAAAGTCAGAGCCACTGGCAGAAAAGACGTGATATCACGTCACTGGATGCCTTGTGTGGGGTGAAAGATGCTGGCAAGGAAGATCCGTGCATCTGGGAGAAGCTGGGGATTTTCGTTTCTCAGTCTTTGTGAGGACCAGCGCTACTCATTCTGCTGTCGGGGATTCTCAAAGGGTGGTCTCTGGACCAGGAAGCATCAGCCTCCTGTGAGAACTTGCTAGAAATGCAAATTCTCAGGCTCCAGGACAGATGGATGGAATCAGAAATGCTGGGTGGTGGGGCCCAGAACTCTTGTTTTAACAGGTCCTTCAGGAGATTCTGATGTGTTCTAAGGTTTGAGAACCAATAAAGGATCATCTCCCAACAGAGGTCAGGTCAGGTCATCTCACTGAACATCTTTCCATGATCGTAATTCTCAGGCTAAGGTGAGGGATGAGAAATGCTGATACATCTCTACCCACCAACTGGGCAAGCAATTCAGAGGACTAACAGGTTTTGGAGGTGTTATGTTTTTAATTCCAGATTTTTCTTTTTGATTAAAAACTGAAATATCAAAGAATCCTCTAAAATTTCTGTATTAGGACCAAGAAGTAAATGAAATATACAAAACAGTCTGGCATTTGCTTTTGTGCTGTATTGCACAGAATATTTCTCACGTCGCCATGGCTAAGAGGGGTAGTTGGCAAATGTGGGCATCCCATTTTCAGTATAGAGGACAGAACTGTTCTCCAGATGAGAAAGAGAGAGGACGGTTCCTCGGGCAAAGCACCTGTTTTCTACACTTGCAGAAGGTGATTTTGACACTTATCCCGTCTGCCAAATGAAGTACATATCAGCCCCTGCCCTCATGCCAGCTTGAAGATTATTAGGCAAAGCAAGAATTTTAACTTCTGTAAAAGTAAAATCATTTCTGTGGCTCAAAATCCCAAACTAAATTCTGGGAGTTAATTACATTATGGACATTACAGCTTTTAAGAGACTGTGTATGTCTTTGCATCTGTATAACTGCACCATTAGTTCAACAGCTTCTGCTTATGCTTTCCTTGTGCTACGTCTTGGTGTTCTGCCTGTGACCATTCTATTTAAAGACATTCAGGAAAGAAGGAAGCAAAATATTCACTTTCCTTTTCTTTGTGGTAGGAGCCCCAAGTTCAGCCACTCAATTCTTGCCAGAAGCTCTGAGAGTACAGTAATGGGAGCTGAGTGCATTCTTGCAGCCTCGAAAAGCACTTTCACTTTCTGATGCACCAGTGTTGACTGTGCTGAAGTCCTCTGCCTCTCGAAAGAAATGGAAATTCTTTCTTTGAGGACTGACCTAGTAACCTTCATGAACCCCGTGGGCCCCAAGAGAGCGTGACAGAGGGGCAGTCTAGGCTGTGGACTGAATCTCTTGAATCCAAATCACTTCCTCCGGTTTAAGAGTGAACAGAAGATTGTTTTGAAGGCGAAAAGTGATTTGGGCTTTAAATTGAAAGCAGCCACTTACCGAAAGTGAAGGTTGAGAGGTGGCAGCATGCTGGATAAGTCCCTTGTTTTAAAATAATGAAAGAGATCCATAGAATCACTGTAATTTTGCAGTTTGTGGATTTTTCCTGTGTTTTTATGTAAACTGTGGTGCATGTGTGCACAAGTGCCATGTGAGTGGTGTCTGTCTTATAGGGAAATGGATAGAAAAATTGCTCAGGCAATTCAAATTGATGACATTTGGCACAAGTTAGCATATTTTGACTGGCTGTTTGCCTCCCTGTCTAGTGAACTTTAAAAGAAAAGAAAATGTTCTAACAGGCTTAGAACTGAGTTCGCAAAGACAGGGTGGGCCGAAGAGAGTATCGCTTGCAGCCCCCAATCAGTTCAGTTCAGAAGATGACTGACCTCTGTCAGGAGGGAAGACGGGTACAACGAGGAAATCCGACAGCGTCAGGAAAAGGAGAGATGCTTCCACGGCTATTGCCGGAGAGCGCACGAAGCTGGAGGGGCTGCGAGGCGAGCTCCCGGGGAACCGTGTGGCTCCTGGAAAAGTCAGAATAAACACTGCATCCTATAAAGGAAACCACCCCCTACCCTACTTCTACAGAAAATTTGAATTTGTTTTTTATTTACTTAAGGTTTGGATTTGTTGCTGTTTTCTCTCAAATGGTTCCCTCTTGCCTGTGCATTTCAGTGAAGAAAATATGTTTTCAGTTCGTATAAGTGATGACAGAATTTGCATTTCTGTAGACTCCAGCTGTCTGGTTATGTAAATGATGAGCATACACTATATTGTATTTTCCAAAAGCATGTTTGCAGCTTGTATAGCTAAGTGTTAAATTCATTTCAGAGCTTATTTAAAGAATGGTCCTTTGGGCATGTCCGGTGAATGGCTGCATGGAAATACTTAAAGGCAGGGCAACAAAGCTGTGCAAAGTTGTATCTCAATTGGCAAATGCCTTTTGATAATCAGGTCAACTGTGTTACAAACAAACCAAATGATTCCTAAATTCTCTCAAGTAGAGCCACTTGATCTTATACTTGGATAACCAAAATACCTTCACGTATTACCTCTTGTTGGTCTTTGTCCTGTTAAAAGCAAACAGGCTCCCTATAAAGTCGTGTCTCTGGGAAGTTTTTATTTTCTGGCCCTAGCCTTTTGATGCAGAAATAATGCTTCATTTTATTGCATAGTTTTATCTTTTTCAAAATACTTTCACATAAATCATCCCATCTAATTCCCAGATCAATGGTTGAGATTGACATATTCCCGTTTTATAGATGGGTAAACTGTGGCTCAGCAAATTGAAGACTCCTTAATTAGTACATCAAGTGAATAGCAGAACACAGGTTCATACCCAAGACTCCTGGCCCTAGCCCCAGTGACTTTTCGTCATGCAGCAGTGCCTTTTTATCACTGCAGGGTGACCTCTCCTACTTCAGGAGCCCAGAGCTCCACAGGGCTGCCCACTTTCTTCCTCTCCTCTGATCGTAGTTCTCAGTCATCATTTTTAATTGTTATTATTACACAGCTGAAACTCATTTATACTTACGCGTTGCCTCCATCTGTCTTTTATATTTTAAGCCCTTTAATTTCTAATTGTGGAATTAAGGGCCTTTTTTCCTTATTAAAAGTAATTTTAGGAGCTGTATTGGAGATGGGAACATCCTTCAGAAAATCCCCTGAATCACAGTGATCTGTGGAGCTCCACATATAAACGGGAACCTAATTTATTCGGCCTTAGGGTGACTTAGAGGAGGATGAGGTGGAAGGAGGATTCACGATCTCTTCTTCTTCCAGTGGCTGCCTCTGGCTGCTGGGGCCCTCCTGAGGGCTTTCGGAGCCAGTGAACTTGAGGCCTTCCAGCTCGCTCCTGTTAGGCCGGCTGCCTGCCAGCACAGGGCTGATGTGTGTTTTGGTTACTAATTAAGATAAATCTATTTTTGCATTGCTGATAGCTGCTGGTCTGTGATTGCTAGCTCATGTCCTCTGTCCCAAGTACACATTTATAAATACTTCGAAGACATGTCAGTGAAATCTAAATTTCTTTATGATACTTTATTTTAAAAATAAAGGGCATGCAAGCTATGCAGGAAAAACACGCAGCCGTGATCAGTGTTTCTGTGAGCGAGATCCACGTGAGTTACTGTGGTCCTGTTGGCATAATGAATGCTTAGCAGAAAGCATTTGCCGATTACATTATGAGGCTTCCTTTCTGGCCTTCCTGTATAATTAATCACAAAGTTTGTTAGAAAGTGCTTGCATCAAAAACATCCTTGTGAGTATAGGACAAAATAGCCCAGATGGAGGCAGGCTTCCTCCCCTGACCTCTCTCTGTCCTCTTCTGGCCTTTCCCAGTAGTGGAAGCCGGCTGGGAGGATCTAGTATTCCTAAAACCATGGCAACCCCAGAGAGATTCAGGATTTTAGAAGTGCCGTACTGTGCTGAGTCCCTTGTCGCTGAAGTACCAGGCCTCCTGAGTCACACTAAACAGCACCACAGTCCTGGTTCTTTATCTTCCTTAATGTCATCTAGAACACTCGTGGGTCTGCAAAAGATGGACAGGCAAGAGTGCCTTTTATTTCAGTTCTTGCAAGAACTGCACCTTGGTGTGGATTTTAATGTGGATATCTTCTCAGAAGTCATCTGACTCCATTTGAGATTCTCTGAAGTCTTATTTTAGGTAATCTACCTTAGTTAGATATCAGATATTATTTTGTTATCAAAATGCCTAAGAGTTCAATTTTCATTTCACTTTTCTGTAGGGTACTTGTCAACTTCACCCAAAGGGAAAAGCTGGATGTGAGCCCTTCCCTCCCAGGGCTAAACATGAGTCCAGCTGGCTGACTCTCCCCTGCACAGTTACTGGCCTAGACTGACTCTGCTTTGCTGATTCTGGATCGGGGGTGGGACCTAGGAATCTGCATGTTCACAAGCGCCAGTGATTGTTATGATCAGACAAGTTTGGGTCATGGAACTGGTTTCTTGAACAAATATTTGTTACATAAATACTACCTTTAATTTTTCCAACTAATTTATCCTTCTCAAAGCACTTGCTACTTGCATTCTCTCTCTAATATTGGAACATTCTTCTTTATAATTATTTTCCTGTTTACGGGCAGTTAAGAAAATCATCTGGATCAGATCATGTCCCTTCCAAAAATCCAGAAAGCAATCCAGAGAGCCACACTTACTTTCTAAAGCCCTTTGCAAACTACAAAGCGAGTTATTTTTATAATTAGGAAACATTCTTGAATGAGTCATAGCAAATAGTTGATCTCTTTTTCAAATGAAATTAAAACATGGCAAAGTCAAGTGACTGGCCTGAGGGTGCCCAACAAGCTATTAAGGTGGGAATAGATCCCAGAGGAGATGTCTTGACCAGCACTTATCCCCATTTAACAAGTGGGAACAAGCTGGAATTGCTCAAATGTTTGGGACATGGTAGTTGAGATCTGCTATGATGAAGTGTGACGATAGCTGAGGGGACAAAGCAGTGGTGTGGGTCCCTGTGTTAGAGATCCAATAATAAATCTGCCCCTGACCACGCAAGGTCTAATTCTAAAAATGGAAATGTTAACATTAAATGGAAAACTGTATTAAATTATTTCCTACAGTGTGAATGTTCCTGGTGGTAGATTCGTATCTCATAGTTAAAAGACGTTAGGAGAGGAATTGATCTTTTCATTCATTTGAATCCCTGAGTATCTGCCCTCCTGCCTGGGCCGCAGGAGGTCTTCCCGCCTATGTTGCTGTCTTCATTTTTAAAGTGACAGCACATCTTTGCCTGTCCCTTAGGGTCCATTTAAGACCTAAGCAATATTTCTGTGGAAATCATTCCTGAAATACATATTAAGTATTTGCACTTTGGCTGTTGTTTGAAGAATGAAAAATCAACTGAAGTGGCATTGCGTTAGAGGCAGTGGCTGCTTAATCACATGCTAATGTAGCTGCACTGCTACCAGCCAATATCAGACCCTCCTCCTGCGTACCCTGAAATTGCAGGAGGATCAGACATGTGCAGTAGGAGGTCGGCAGTTCAGTTCTGCACAATACAGAACAAATCACTGGGAAATCAATAAACAGCAGCTGACAAGACTAACTATGGGTAAATTAAAGGCTGACGAAGAAGGTTGGGGAAAGGTTTGATCTTTTAGCTTAAATCTTAAAAGAAAAAGCCCCTTCTGTGCTCTGTATTTTTAAATAAAAGATCTTTACTTATTGTTTTTACGAATAGATAATTAAAGAATGAGAGAAAAAAGTGTTCCCCCATCCTAGTGCTTGAATGCCTTGGTTCAAAACTTAAATAACTAGCAATGTCATCTCTTTGTATTTTGGGTGATGTAGGGTTTAATAATGTGGTTGGTTGACAGAGAAAAAATAATGAATTGTTCTCTTTGACTTCCTGTAGCTCAGGATGTGAATGTTGTTTTTCTTTTTCTCTAAATTTTTAGAGGCCCGCTGGAAGAAAAGTGTTGCTTGAAGCCCTGACATCTTTAGACCTTAACTCCATGGAAACACATGTGGGCCTCACTCCCTTCAACTGCCATAATTTTGTGCAGATTTTATTCGTTAGGGACTAGGAGTGTGAAAAGATACAAGAGCTAAGTCCTGCCCACTTAGAGTTTAGAGTTCTAGACTAGAGAACCTAGGTCGGAGAAACCAAGAGTAAATAGTAAATAGTAAATGCTTACTATCACTGCAAGGAGACTTCAAATCTGGCGGCTGAATGTCCTGTCCTGCAGATGGTTTATGCTCAAGCCTGTCAGAGGAAATGCTTCAGGTGACAGTGGCCACAGGAGAAGGTATCACAGATGGCTGGAAACCTAGGCCGAGCATTGAAGGGCAGGCAATCCTTAGATAGGTGGAGAGGAGAGAGCAAGGACATTTCACACAAAGAAGCTTCTAGGCCAGCATTCGTTTAGAAATCGATCCTATGTGCTGGGAGAGTCCCCGGTGCAGTCTGTAGAGCATGGAGAATGGTGCCTGGCACAGTAGATCAGGTGCTCGGGTAATACCAGCTGATATTCTGAAGGATATGGTTAACAGATGAGGCAGCATGAAACAGTGAAGGCAGGTGTACTTCCTTGGCTTCTATAACTTTTTTTCTTTAAATCCTAGAAAGCCTGAAAGAGCCAATTACCTACTTAAGTTAGACTCCTGGTTTTGCCACCAAGTAGCTAAGAAACTAAATAAATCACCTTTTGCTTTATGCCTCGGTTTTCTTCCCTGTAAAGTATGTCAGTTGGACTAAGTGATATCATCTTCCATTCTGAAACACAGTAAATTCATTTTGCTACGGTAAGTGAGGGAAACTAAAGCTGGAGACAGTAGAGTTAAACTATTTTGCTATTTTTTCCTGAGTTATGTATTTGAACTACAATACCTACTTCAGCGTAAACTTACTTTACTTTCCTAGTAATAGTAAGACACTAAATTATTTGGGAATCAAATTGTAAGGAGAGACGTGTAGATTAGAATGGACTGGGTATTTCTTATATGTAAGTATCTGTTCCACCCTGAAATAAATGAAGTAGAAAGTCAAGAATGTCTATTTTTAGAAGTGTCTTAAGGTAGTTGTGTTGCCTGGAATGGTCCATGTTACACACGGACGGGAGGACATTCTAAACTAAGTGACTTTCAGGGTCACTTCATGATTGATAACTCCTGTTTGTTCCTTTTTTCTGATACTATGACCAAATTAATTTTCCTAAAACCTCTTCAATCAAGTCATTTCCCTTCTCGAAAGCCTTCAGCAACGTTCCGTCCCCCATGATAAGTACAGAAGTATTAGTCTTCCTTTGTCCAACGTCCCCTTCTTACTTCTTAAACTTACACTTCTCAAAAGTGTTCTCTCTATTTTCCTTTATGAAATTTCTGTTCCCACCAGCATGATTGACTCGTAGACCTCGTAAAAGCCCCGTTTTCCCTGCCATTGTGGTTTTGTCATCATCGGTCTCACAGCCTTGCCAAACCTCCGTTGTGAACGACACAGCTCAGGAAAGAGGACGCACCATGTTGGAAAGAGCGGGCGTTGAGAGGGAGGTATTAGAATGTTCATGTTGTGATTCTGCGTAGGCTAAGTGCAGCGCAGGAATGGGGCGGGCAGATTAAGGAGGTTCAAAGAGCTTACTGACTCGGTGAGGACAGGGAGAGGAGAAAACCTTGCAGGCAGGAGGTCGAGGTCAGGGAGGGTGAGACCTAAATGTAAGATGCCGGAGGAAGCATACTTTGAGGCTGAAGCTGTCTTTGAACCCAAAGGTCAAAAGAAGAGACAGGGAATGGTTGTGTGGTTCTTTGAACCAGATTCCCTTTTTTTTTTTTTTCAATGTGACTCATTTAGATACAAAGATTATAGACAGTGGGAGAGGAAGGGTAGGAGAAAGCTGTGAGCTGGAAGTTAGATTCATGGAGCTAATTTGGCAACAGTATCTTCTTGAGTGTGGAGTAAAAATAAAACACGGAAAAGGTCCACAAAAGACATCAAAGAGCTCAACCCAAGATCCTTTTCTGTAATTCAGGATATTTAAGAAGAGGAAGGTATTTTGCTTTAGGAAAATCCAAACTGAAATAAAGGAGTATCTACTCCCAAAAGAACAGGGTTTCCAGAAAGGACTAGGGGAATATTGGGGCCTGGAGAGCAGCAAAGGATTTTATTTGGGTTGAAATTATACAGGGAATGATAGAAGAGAGTAGATCATATTCAGCTCAGGTTGAAAGATAGATTTGAGTCAAATGTTGGCAGTGGAAAACTACAGCTGAAATGTTGATGTTCTGACTTTCTGGAACAGGACCTGCTCACTGGGAGGCAGCGGGCAAGCAGGGACTCTCCATGGGAGAGAGGACAGGCTAGGGCCTTTCTGATATCCAGTTCTTCACAGCCATCCATTGTTGGCCCTTTGTGCCAGTCGAAAACTTGCATGGATTCACTATGTTCCCCTAAGTTTCTTTTAACCCATTTTTAGACTCATTTAAAGACTTCATCATTTCTAGTGAGTTGTGATATTAATTCATTGCTCTGAGTCACTCTTTCCCCATGTTTATAACACAACTAACAATAATTTGATGTTAACTCTGTGTTTTAGAAGGGATACTTCCATCCCCTTTAAAAGGAGAAATATGCATTTTTAGTACTTATTTTAAAATCATTTATAGTAACATGAATAGGACTAAAATGAGATGTTTCCTCGTACATTTTTTTGTCATATTTCATCCCTCCCTCTCATAGAAAAGAAAATCAGGATTTGTCGTGGCTATGGTTTCCCTTCCTGCGTTTCTGGTTACTCTCTGACGCGTCCCTCTGTGCGATCACAGTCACACCAGTTGAAGAGACTCCACCGTGTGGCAGCATTGACCTGTGCTGCGTGAACAATGTAGCGAAGTCTCACCTCTTCCGAAATAGTAATTAGACCTCCGGAAGTTGGTATTTTCCGACATATGGCTTCCTGTATTGATTCCAGGCAACTCTGGGAAATAGTACTTCTGCTTTTATTTCAAACTTAAGAGTTCATTTTAGAAATGCCATTTTTTTGTTTCCTGAGACTCTAAAGGATATCCATCTCTGTGATAGATTGATGACCTATGGAGATTTTCTCTAGCATGATGACTTTGCTTCTACCAGGACCTCCACTGGCATTCCACAGCCTTCTGAATTACGACTGTGCCGCTGAATGACGGGGCTACATTCTGAGAAATGCACCATTAGGTGATTTCAGTGCTGTGTGAACATCGCAGTGTATTTACACAAACCGAGATAGTGTAGCCTACTAGACACCCAGGCTGTGTGGGACAGCCAGTTGCTCCTGGGCTACAGACCTGCACAGCATGTTACTGTACTGAATACTGTAGGCAGTCATAACACAGTGGTTAGTGTTTGTGTATCTAAACTTATCTAAACATAGAAAAGGTACAGTAAAATTACGATATTATAATCCTTTGGGACCACCATTTGACATGCAGTCTGTCGTTATAGGACACATGACTGTACATTATCTTTGTTCTTTGTGTGCACATCTGTCATTTTGAAATGCTCTGTCTTAACAAAGGGAATCGTGATTCATTGAATTTCTATCTTTCAGAGAAAGTGTATGTTGTTTTGTTTTGTTTTGTTTTTCCCAGAGTGTAGACTAGCGGGAAACACACACAAAAGAGCTAGACTGCTAGACCATCCAAGTACAAATAGTGGATGCCTCCAGCTGCTCCTTGGGGTGGGGAGGGTGGAGGAGGAAGAGTGGTAGCAAAAGGCCTTTCACCAGCTAAAGGGATGATCCGGTCAAGAAGGGAGGGGAAGCCATCCTAGGACTGTATCTGGGTAAGTATCTCATCTTGCCATAAACTAAGAATCGTTTCTTTGTAAATTCATGTTTATAAGGGAGATTCAGTTTTCAGCAACATAAAAACCTTTAAAAAGTGGTACAAAAATAGTATTAAATAACAGAAATTTTCAGTTATTAGCAACGACAAATTGCTTTTAGTTCAGGAAATACATTTGATCCTTGAACAATGCAAGGGTTAGGGGCATCATAGTCAAAAATCTGCGTGTAACTTTTGACTCTCCAAAAACTTGACTACTAATAGCTTACTATGCACTATTTTATGTCCATTAGTGAAAATTATATCTAAACATATCATTCTGAATTCAAGACTTCATCATAAACAATAAATTCAAGTTAAAAAGAAAAAAAAAAAAAGAAAACCCTAAGGTTTTTAGTATCAGTTTCAGTTTTTCCTCTTCTTTAACATGGGCAATGTAAGCAAGCATGAACAGTAACATAATAGTCCATTAACACATAATTTGTATGTTTTATGTTTTATATACTGTATTCTTAAAGTAAGCTAGAGAAAAGAAAATGTTACTGAGAAAATCATAAGGAAGAGAGAATGTATTTACTATTCATTCATTAAGTGGAAGTAGATCCTCACACAGGTTCTAATCCTTGTCTTCACCCTGAGTGGGGCGAGGAGGTGAGGAAGAGGAGTGGGTCTTGCTGTCTCACAGGTAGCAGAGGTAGAAGAATATGCACATGTCAGTGGACCTGCACGTTTCAAACCCTTGTCATTCCAGGATCAAAGGTCCTGCCCCCCGAGGCAGCCCCCTTTGTTGGCCCCTAAGAAAGCAGAGTGCCATTAGTTCAAGGATAACAGGGATGATTTGAAATGGCCACCTACTTATTGTGGGGAGAAAATCCATTTGGGCTTCTAAAAGTTTTTCTATAGTTTCAAAAATATCAAGCTGTAGGAGTTATAAAACTCCACTTATAGAGATTATACTTATTAGCATTAAAAATTTAGACCTTCCAAGAGAAAAGTATGAATACATGTTTTAGGTGCACAGTTCTTTTACATCCATTAGTGAAAATTATATCGAAACATACCATCCTAAAATTCAAGATTTCATCATAAACAAGTTCAAGTTAAAATGGGGAAAAAAAAGAAGGCTTTTAGTATCAGTTCCAGTTTTTCCTCTTTTTGAACACAGGTGATATAAGAACATGAGGTTTTATTTTGGTTAAGATTATTTAATTAGATTTTCAGGAAATTAGATAACTTTTCTCCTGACTCTTAGAACACAAGAAATTAATATTAGGCCAATTTTTTGAAAAAAAAAAAATTATCACCAGGAATTTAGTCAATTAAATTTAAAAAACATGTGAAAGTTAATACAAGTTCGTTTTTATATATACATACATTTTTTTCACTTAGCCTTTTTTAAGTAAATCATTTGATTTTTCATGGTAATTAAACAATCTTTTGACTGGAAATTTTATTTTTCATATTTTGTTATTTCAAAGGTTTTTTGTTTATCTTTGAAGAAGTGACATTTTCCTGGATTAGCAAATTATTAAAAAGAACATCCTTTCTATCTACGATTTTTTTCTTATTGAAGAAAGCAAACATTTGTATACTCACACACTGAAGGAAAAAAGTTCAAGTGTTAGAAGATAATTAGAACTGTTAGGATAATTGCCTTTTATGGATACATTATACTTCAGTTGTTTACTGCTAAATGAAATGTAAAAGTGTATATATTAGACTAAGGAATAATGTAGGCAGTAGATCTAAATACAAGGGAAATTGTGTTCTGCATGAGAATTTATAGATGGGTCTAAATTTATAAGAATGAATTAAGTATATACACACAAATGTTTGCACATGTGTGCATATCACATATATTAATACATGCACACACACCAGATACACCAAAATCAGTCTATACTTAGTGTCAAAAATTTGTGGTGGTAAAACGAATGAAATTTACCCTTTGTGATACCCTGTTCTGTTAAGTTGCATCTCAGTAATGTGTTGCTGTGAATCCAGAGGATATTGTCAATTACAGAATTTTTCTCATGCTCTTGAGGTTACCTGATGCCTCAGAGAAAAGGGCCTTGCTCAGCTCCTCACTTTTCATGTCTGGGAGTGTCATTTGGTTTCATTAGCAGAACACATTCTGACAGGCTCCCCAAATCTCAGAAATGGCCCTCTTTCAGTGACCCTGTGCCTTGTGCATGCAGCTTAGCGAGCCTCGCTGTGACTCAGTAATAGCAAGAAAGAGCATCCCATGCCTACGTGACCAAAAATACCAGGGCACAGATTGTCCACACCAACCCCAGTCTGTGCCCTCACACGGAGCCTTCTCCAGAGAACAGGCACATGACAAAATGAAAAATTGCTGCTCATGGTACTTCTGTAGTTATGTTTTCTATTTCATTTTATTTTAAAGATGTCAGAGACTAAATATGCTTCTTAAACCCTTGGATTTTTTGGATTAAATGAAGTCATCTTCTCATTTAAAGCTGTTTATACACAATTCAAAGTATGAAACATAGCTTCAAATCCAATAAAGAGAAATGTCCCTAACTCTTTGAATAACACCTGGGGACTTGAATCTCTGTCAGGCCAGCCACTCTAATTGATAACCTAGCTTACTTTGTTAGGGTTTACTTGACGTAGTGTGGTAGTTTTAAAATTAACTTAGAGCAAAACCTTTCCAAGGAATCTGTGACAAGAATGGTTAAATACTTAAGTGTCAGAGAAGGAAATAATTTCTCCTAAGCTTTGAAAGAGGATTATTACTAATTATTTTTAAGGTAAGTGTAGAACTGAAGGTATATCATTTTTAAAGCCTTTTAAATTGGAATTATAATTGAAAATGCCACTGCCCACCCCCCTTAAGAAACCCTCCAACTTTTTAGATACCTAGAGATAGGGAAAAAATTGCATTTACCAGAATTAATCTTGGAGTGAATATTAAAGTTAGTTGGAAACACTCCTGAGATGTATGTGACTTCAAGGTGTCATCAAATAACAAAAGATGGTGCCTAAAATGTCTTCTGAGAAGTAGAGCCTGTTAACTGGGATCACTTTTTCTGTTTAAGTACTGAAATGAAATTTTGGAGTAAACTTGAGATGGTCCCTGAAATGCTGTGTTGCTAGAAAAAGATGTAATTGGTGGAAGGGGTGGGCAGGTCAACAGAAAGAAGAGAGACCCATAGCTCCTGCTGGCTGATGGATGACACACTGGGTAATCAGGATTTTGCTCCTGAGTATTTGATATAAGCACCCTAATTTACCTTACCTATTAATAAAAAGCAGTATTAAGAAAAAGAGGGTCATCAATTTTTTGTATAAACACACTCTTTCTGGTACAGCCAAATGGAACAGATTTCTGCATTCAGATTGGTGCAGGACAAGACAGAAGCCAGAGGGCAGGAGGAGAGCGGACGGCAGAGTTACATAAGATAAACAGATGATCAGTATCACTGTTGATGCCATTTAATCACTAGAAACGCAGCACTATTTCAGAGAACATATGTCTGCCCATGCAGTAATCTGGATACGATCACATGTTCCAAAGAAACTGCATAAGAGAGAGCTTGAAGTAATGGCTGCAGCTCTCTTCATTTTCTTTTGTCATGTAGCTGCCCAACACTCACGCATGAATAGGGTTTGGTTGCTTCTCTGTTGCCCATATTTATGTGAAAGTATGGTAGTTATGGTAAAGTGTTTGGATGCTCATTATATAAACTGATAGATACAGAATTATTTTTGCTACATTCATCTATATATTAGAACCAGTGGGATAGCTCTATTTCTTGCTGATTCCTGAGAGTATTCATTTAAGCAGGTTTTTAATTGAAGTGGATCAAATATGTTATTATATAGACTATGTATTCATTATTTCAAGTGTTTCACACAGTATGTGACACTTTAGCCTTAAAAAATACACACACACCACACACACATATAGGTATGATATTTTGCATAACAAAAAACAATTTACAAAGCGTATTTTTAGTTATGCTTTGGTGTTGGGGAAAACAGGTTCCCAGGAGCAAGTATTATCAGTCCACTTTACAAGTGAGGTAGCTAAGATAGGTGGTATCACCTGAACTAGACCCCAAAACTTCATAGCTCAGGGGGTCCCTGCACTACATTTGCCAAACATTCATGGAAAACCTGAGACAGAAATAAGGAAATGTGCTAGGGAAGCACAGAGATGAAACAGGCCTGACCTCACCTCTCAAGGAGTTCACAGTCTTAGAAAGGACAGGCATGGAAACTAGTAGGTGGCGAATGGGAAATGCTTGCTTAATGGAGGAACCACTAAAATGTTACGTGATGCAAGAGGGGCCAGTGTTTCGGCCCATAGTGTGTCTGCAAAGGCTGAGTAAGGAGACAGTCTCTCTGCCCAGCCTTGAAGGCTAACTAAGACTGTGCTGGATAAAGAGGAGAAGTAGGGGAGTGTTCCAGGCTGAAGGAATGGCATTCATGGAGAGACAGAGGTGTGAAAGTGCTATTTTTCTAAAAGAAAATTTAATTTTAAACTATCCAGGTAAATCCATTAAGTGAAATGGATGTGTCATATATTGGGGGCTTATCGCCTGACCTTGATAGTGTATATTTTTCTGGCATTATTTTTATATTTGCTAAAGGGGCCACAAAACAGATAACTTTTTGGTCAAGATCTAAGTAAAATAGGAACCTGATCATTAATAATATTAGGGATTTTAGCCAGGTGCGATAGCACATGCCTGTAGTCCCAGCTTCTCGGGAGGCTGAGGCAGGAGGATCCCTTGATCCCAGGAGTTGAAGGCTGCAGTGAGCAATGATGGCACCTGTGAATAGCCGCTGTACCCCAGCCTGGGCAAGATACCAAGACCCACTTCTTAAAAATAATAATAATAACATTAGGGATTTGGGGGAAGCCTATAGGAACTTTATAAAACGGCAGTTGTTGATTTGCGCCCCCCCACCCCCCTGGGCAAATCAACAACTGAAGGACACGGGGAGCACTAAGGGGGGGTGGGAAGGGCATGCCTTAAACCCGCACTTGGGTGAGGCAAAGACATAAAGTGTAACTGTAGTGTTTGTACCCTCACAATATCCTGGAATAAAAAAAAAAACAACTACAAAAATATGTATACAAATCTGGAAAAATAAGTAGATAGAAAACATACAAGAAGAAACAAACAACTCCAAACTGTTAATAGACTTTGGGTACTGAGGTCATGGGTGATCATTTATCCTTTCATATATGGTACTGTCATTGCCATATTTTCTATAACAAATGTATCATTTTAATGATGAAAAACCATTAACTTCAAGATTTAAAAAACCATAAGACTCAAAAAAATAAAAATAAAAATAAATGGCAGTTGTATTTGCCGTGCATTTGTTGAAGGAAGAAACAGCACAGCGAACTGAGCTTGAGCAGAGCCGCAGGTTGCTGGAGGTTGTTTGTTACACTCCCCTCCTCGTCATAGAGCATTAGACTTGTCCTCTGCGCAGATGGGGCATCTGCTGCTAATGGACAGGACATGAAACATTTATCAGAATGACATTGTTATTTCTAAGAATTCTTTAAGGAAAGGAAAAATAATCAATCCACGATAATAGGAGATCAACTCCTTAAAAAGGGGAAAAATATTGAAGTATAAACTGATGGGTAGATTAATTTCCCTTCCTTATGTAGAATTGTTGTGACACGTTAAAAATAACTTATGTAATCATAGAAAGTAAATTGGATTTTCTTTGAACCTTTATATATGAATGTGTGGTCTTAAGATTGAATATATACTGGATATTATTCTAGAAACTGAATGATGATTCTGAATAGTATATTTGACATTGGGTTTCATTAAAGATTAATAGCATGGCCTTGTGTGTTTTACTGTATCACAAAAAGCAAGATTTAGTGGCTAAGGCCCTGGAATTATGTATTAGGTGGCAAGACTTCCAGCCCAAACTGCCACTCACTTGCTGACGTTTGTGCTCACCACTGCTCACGTTAATTTTCCCATCTGTAATAACAACAGTAACAACATCCAAAACCAGTGTACCCAGGTAAATGGTAAAGATTAATGAGGTAATGTCTGTGACAGGCTTTAGACTTCTTAGAGAAGTACTGATTAAAAAAAGGCAACAGAAAAACCTTCCAGAGAGTGTATCATCCATTCTCTTCATTCTTCATAGAAGGACCACATTGAACTCCACTGTGCAGTGGAAATCCCACTGTAAAGGCGGCCAGTAAAGGAGGAAGGCACCAGCAGAGTGGGTTGACTTTGGAGTGACTTTGTCACTCATTATTTGTGTGACTTTGGGCAAGTTATTATACTTAATTTCACGGAATCTGTTTCATCATCTATAAGTACAAATAGCATACATAACTCAGACTTGTAAGAGTTAAATGACGTAAATTAATTCATTCACAGTTAGCAAATTGTACCTAAATTCCTCTCTTTTTGTTTTGGGCCATGTAGAAACATGCGAAAACAACGTTCTCCTATATAATTGAGAAAATGGCATGGTAGTCCATAGGATTTGTTGGTAATATTTCTAATTTGGTCATTATTTCTCGTAATTTCACCATCTTTCTAGTCCTTATTTAGTATATTTAAACTGTGCAGCAGTGGAAAAGAACACACCTTTTATTTCTCTCCCATTTCTTATCCTTTGTCGACTGTCATGGAATGAAACAAGGAGGATTAGGGGTCATGCTTCACCTTTGTAAAATGGACTTGAAGTTCCTTATAAATACAGATGTTGAGCTGCTGAGATGGTTCTCATGAGTTAAGTGCCTGCCAACCCAGAGTCACCGAGGAAAAGATCCTCCCGAGAAACTTGTTCATTAAAAGGAGGCCCTGTTACTTTTTTCCAGTAATCTGGGTAACAAGTATTAACACTTAAAAAGTCTTATTGCCAAGGAGAAGCCTTGATTTTATTAATAGCATATATGAATTGTTTATAATTAACTGTTGGCATTAATCCTCATTATCTATTTTTATTGAAATATTCATGGCAAAGAGTATCTGGAGTATTTGTTTTTACTACTTGAATAAAACTGCACCCTACACCATTTTTTCATGTGTATGGCAGAGGTTTAAAGTCACCCCCATCCCTCTGTCCAAGTAACCATTAGTTTAATTGGAATCACATTGGTGAGATTCTCAGCGTCTTTAGGTTCACGTCTGTGTGGGATGGAGGGAGAGAGAGAGTCGGGGCACGGGCTTTTCCGCAGTACAGCAAATTGTGTATCTGAAGGATAATGCATATGATCAAGAAGAATTTTCCTGCTCCTGGGAATATTTAAAGTTTGAGGGGAAAAAAATCTAAGATTTCTACAATGTTCCAGGTTGTTTTTTGTTTTATTTTTTAAGGTGCAGGGTCACCCAGGCTGGAGTGCAATGGCACAATCATAGCTCACTGCAGCCTCGAACTCCCAGGCTCAAGTGATCCTCCTGCCTCAGTCTCCTGAGTAGCTGGGACTACAGGCACGCACCACCACACCTAGCAATTTTTATTTTTATTTTTTGTAGAGACAGGATCTCTCTTTGTTGCCCTGGCTGGTCTCACCTGGCCTCAAGTGATCCTCCAGCTTCAGCCTTCCGAAGTGCTGGGTTTGCAGGTGCAAGCCACTGTGTCCAGCCCCAGGTTTTCTTTTATAACTGAGGGGTTTTTTTAAAATACTTTTCAAAGATTTATACATCCATGAGAATTTTTTAAAATATATTTGAACGTGAAGTGTTCTCTGTGCTACTGTGGGGTTTCCTGTGTCTTTGCGTAATCAACTGAATCACTATTTGGTCTTAGTGTGCGTACAGCCCAGTTACGGCATATTTATATTGTGCTGCACACTATTCTTCTCCACCTTTGTTTGACAGTTTCATTCATCAGTGATATTAAAAGGAACAAAATGCCAACCACCCAACACGGTGAAAACCCGTTTTGCTATGGCGTCTGTGTGGCAGAGGTGAACACAGAATCTGAATGTGCTCAGCAAAGTACGGCTCGGAGGAGTTCTGTGTGGGACTTGTGACTTGCCAGAGCTTCCTGGGCACAGTTCCAGTGGCATTCTGCAAGCCTTTTGTTTCCACTGCAGTAATGGGACTTGGTTGTAACTAGATGAACTCTGATAATAAATGTGTGGGATCCTGGCTGGAAACACCTCTCAGAGGGCTTCGAGCAAAGTTGTTAGAGCCTGGGGGTGTTCGGAGTAGCAGTACCTGGTGACTCTCCTACTGTGTGCTACGTTGGGAAATGGTGTTTCGAAAATACTTCGCGTACTTGGTGACAATTAAGCCTTTCTGAGCCAGGCATGTGTTGACATGAGGTGGCTGCCTCAAGCAATCCTATAGGCACTGTGGTATATTCGTTAAACTTCTTTGGTTCCAAGTAACAGACACCAGGTGATATGTGCTTAAGCATAAAAGAGACATAGAAAATAAGAATACAGGCCCGCCTCACAGGGAGGCCTGCCTGGCACTTCAGCCCGTTGTCTGTGTCTCACGTCTCTGCCTCCTTCATGTTTTCTTCTCTCTGAGGGCTGTCATCTCCTCTCTGTAGGCCTTGGGGGAATTACAGAGGTGTTCATAGCTCCCAGGGACAGGGACGCTGAATAAATTGCCCCTGGGATGTACTTCTATACGTGAGAGGATCAGTTCAAAAGACTAATTGTGGACTTGGCAAAAACACCTGAAGCTGTCAATCAGATGGTGACTGTGTTTCTCCTGATACTTCTCTTTCTTCTGCCCTGTGACCTCCATGCACAGGTAAGAGCTTATCACTGCACTGTTTAGGGTGTTCCGTGCAGAGCACACAGAGACGCTTAAGAAGCATTTTCTATTCTTCTCTACAACTCTTAATTTTTGCTCATTACTCTTCGTACATAATCTTATCATTTCACAGCTCATGGGACATTAGTCTTGAATCTGAATCTTAAAGGGACCTCTAAAGATCATCTTCTCGCCTGAGCCACAGTTACCTGGACAAAAACCATAGCAGGTGTGCACCCACCGTTACTAAAGCACGCACATGGTGAGGAAACGCAGGCCTTATGAAGTCAGGGACAGTCAGGCAGCTCCTAGTTCCACTCCTACTCCTCCAAAGTCTGCCTCTCTGTAGCCTCCTCCCAAGGTGCACATTTTCTCTCTGGAGCAATGCAGAATAAGTCCCTTCTTTAGCAGTCACCTTCAAATTCGTTTATGTGAAAGACACTCTGTCATTCACTTAAAGATACTTAAATGGCTAAAGTTTACTAGGTATCATGTAAGTGCTATAGATGTAAAAGTTTAACATGTTTGGCAAACATTTGAAATAGAACCTGGACAAGCTTCTGAGGAAATGGGAGAGATCAGAAGAGAAGTGGAAGCTTTCTACTGATGCCTGTGCCCCAGGAAGATTGGACATCATCAGTCTGACGTAGCCCTGTCGTCTTATTAGAGTTGCACAGTGGTCCACAAAGTCCCCCATGTAGGAGTGAGAAGCCAGAACATAAGATTCACCCTCTAATGCAGAAGGGTGGGGTCCAGTGTGTGGAGGGAAGGGAAGGACAAGTTTCTTAACATAGCATCGCCAGGCCTCTCTATTCCCTCTCTTCTGCTGCTGGTTGTACTTTTGTCTAAATGTTTGAAAAGAGCTGACTTAAGTTACCTTAGATTTTGAAGATGAGAAAAGCTGATGAACTCAGTTCTGTAAACATGTGGGCACTCCTGTTGCTGTTCCTTTTTCTAATAGACACATAAAGGTCATGGCTGGAGGAAAGGGGAAGACCTTCCCGTCTCTTGAAAATCTGCCTGATTTGGTACCAGAGGAGATTTCTCCCATGTGTTAATCACTGTCTTGTCTTTAAAGCTTCTTGTGAAAGGTAAACACCCTCAAGGAAGGGATTCATTGATTCATTTAACAATTATTTCTGGTGTGTTTATATGCTACATCTGTATTTCATATATATGAAGTATTTTACAATATTAAAAACATAAGAAATTAATTATTTCAACAGCTGGTACCAGATTAGGGAAGGAACTTTGTTTGGGAAAGTATCTTGGTAAGTTCTTGGTATAACCTAGAACCTGAGTCCAAGGGTTTTTAGGTGACAAGAAAACAAAGGTAGCTAAACCATTCCAGAGAAAACAGGGATTTGAAGATGGGAGGAGTAGGGCTGAGCTTTAGAGAAAACAAAAATGGTGAAGGGATTCTTTTCAATATTTAGTCATCAGCTGCATGGGTCTATGATGGAGTCCTTTCTGTCTCCTCCCTGAGAACTTTAGTACTATGTCTGCACATAGAAATGCTTCTGTCAGAGGGATTTTCAAGGGATAGCAAAGGGAGAAAGGTGCTTTTTCAGTGAATGTCTGTGAAGTCTTAGTGCACTTGAACAGTCACAAGATTCATCTAAGAAACAACTGAACCAGGACTCACAGCTAGAGGGAAGGAGCAAATGTATTCCCAGCTACTCAAAAATCCTTAGAGAGATTGCTGGGCTCAGATGCAGGGCACCCTCAGACCAAAGTGCAGGGTTGAAGACATTGTCTTTTGCTTTGCAGAGGCAGGGTATCTTAGCTTACCTTTGGGCTGCAAGTTTATAAGATTGATTGATTGATTTTTTGCCTCCTTGGATGGTACAGTCAGTCTGAGGATGCCCTGGCTGTCAGGGAAAAATTTAGAGAAATGGAAGTAGATGGTATCAAACACCGTCTTCTTTTCCATTTGCTTAGACCATGTCCAAGGCCGTGAATCCTTTGACGTGGGCTAGAAGTTCCAATCTGAGTAGAGGAATTAAAATGATACTGGTGAGTATGGTACAGCGACATAAGAATGTGTTACATACAAGAAATTGGGATCCAAAATCACACATGGTGTTTAAGACTCTCAAGAGAAGTATAGTGAATAATAGCAGTTATGTTTACTTAACTTCATGTTGACTTCCTAATCCGTGGCATATTATTTCACCAGTATTTCAGTTATTATCATATTTCTAAATATTGGTATGGTTAAAATAGATCAAAGCATGTCATTTAAAAAATATGACTTATTTGTTATTCACTGTCTTGTATTATGAGACACTAATTTTTGCAGCTAGTGGTATATTCATAAACAAACTTTTTCCCCTGTCAAAGAATCTTGTTAAAATACAGATGTCAGATAACCCTAATTATTGATATTAGCACACAAATAGATATCGATTGATACCAGTTTATATTTTTCTGTATTATGTTTATGAAATAAAGAGCATTTGCCTGAGTTTGATAATATTCATTTCTTTATGACAAAAACAAAATTCCCTTCTAACAAAGCACTATAAAATACTGTTAAAGTTAATTAAGTCTCAATTTATCCATTTAAGGATTAGTCTTTCAGAATTTGAGTGATATATAATTCAATGTTTTTATTATCTTAATGTAAATGTTAGATGGATGATTATTTTGTGTTTCTAGTTGCATTCCATTTTTACTTAGAGAGATGGCCTGATATTTAATTCTTACTCTAGAATGAGAAATTTATCCCTTAAGAAAATGGAAGTCCTTGCTGCTTTAGCATATGAAAGTTATTAGGATTTTACATTCCTCTGGAATCTATTTTGTATGGAAATCTGTACACTTATGAGGTAATAACCTTCATAAATCATTTTGAATTTCTATTTAATCAGATTCTGCCCACTTCTGCCAACATATTTCATAGCCAAATACATACGTGTATAAAATACCTATTTATTAGTCAGATGCTGAAGAGACTTCCCACATAGCAAAATAAAAGAGAACCAACATAAAACAGGAAGGAGCTTAGCCTATTAAAGTTTGATTTTAAAAGAACATGATTTCTGAATTAGTATGGAAGACTAGACAAAGTAGAACCAAGTAAAAAACATTAGGTTTATGGCAGTTCTAGAAAAACGATTGACTAGACACGTCAATTTTTAAAAATTGCAAATAAAAAAATAGAGTCTATCTTTGGGTCCCTGTCCACCTGTCCTCTGCTCCTTGCAGAGGTGGGAGGGCCCCACCTCCCTCCACTCCCCTACCCGCTCTTCCTCTTCTCCTCTCTGCTCTCTCCGGTTGGTTGTCCTTATACGTGTGGCCATTCACTCTTTCTTTCTAAACACCTTCCAGTCTTGATTATCCATCCTGATTATCATTCTTAGGAATATGGATCCCTAATCCGGTAACCTGATTTTTCTTCTTAGAGAGGATCCAGTGGATTCTAGCATAATGCTTAGCGCCTTGGTATTACTCCAGGAAAATTTATTAACTAAGTATAGATACAATATGTGTATTTTTTTATTTGGAGATAGTACCTTCAGCACGTTTTCCCCTTGATCGTAGCCAAAAGACCAAGATGCAATGCCTTCAGCATGTTTTTAATTCATGGATATGATCAATATGAATTATTATCCAGGATTTATCCATTGAAACCATATGTATAATACTGTCTGTGCTGCCTCCTAGAGCCCTACATAGCAATTCCCTTAATAAATTATTCATTAATTGAGCTAATATTTATTGAGTACCTGTGATATGCGACATTGGAGTTAGGGGTTCATTGTAGTAGTCTTGGTAAAAGATGGCAGCTTGTGACATTGGAAGTGGACATAGTGAAAAACGGATTAATTCAAGGGATGTTTAGGAAATAAAACACACAGAACTCGACGAGGAATTGCATAGCTGGGAGGAGAGAGGGACAGGAGTGAGGTATCAGAGATGACTTCCGCATTTCTAGCACGTCAGCTGACTGAATGGCAGTAGCATTTACCAAGAGGGTCTGACGAGGAAGACAGAGTGTGCGAAGAAGATCGTAAGTCTAGTCTTGAAAGTGTCCCCTTTACCACTGTGCCTTTTAATGATTTGGCAATAACATCTCAAATACTGACAAGATCAGTATATTTTAATTCATACACTTTGATTTTTAGTTGTAGAGCATTGTAATCCAGGCAAATTCCCCAGGAAATGAAAATGTAGGTCCTTTAGTCTCTTTTTCCCCAACACCCCGAGCTGGGCCTTCCTTACGCAGTGGATTCTTGCATATATGGAGTCTGTATTAACTTCCTATCTGGTTTAATTCACGTAGGTTTTCTCACTTCAAATCCGACTTGGCTTCCCTGACATGCCTGCCCTGCCTGGGTGCCCCTCTCCCCAGACCCGCCCCACCTGGGTGCCTCTCCCCCTACACCTGCCCTGCCTGGGTGCCCCTCCCCCACACCTGCCCTGCCTGGCTGCCCCTCCCCTATGCCTGCCTGGTCATCATCTGGCTAGTCCCAGTCAGTTCCTTTGGGAAACCTCCCTGCACTAGCTCCCTGCCACTGTATCCGCCTACATTCCCCACTCCGAATTTATTGCTTCCTTCCCTGCGCTCTTTGTACCTTGTAGGTGCTTCTGTTATTGTCTTGATGAACGTTTGTAATTCTTAGCAGTTTATATGTCAGTCTTCACTGCTAATGAGAGCTCCTTGAGAGTAGGGATTGTGTCTTACTCACTTACTTGGTTTTCTGTCTCCAGCATCAATGTAGTACTTGGCACACAGTGAACCCTCAGAAAATATTTATTGAATCTAGTGTTTTCCTTTTTATTTCTTCCTGAGGACCACAGGATGAAATTGAAACTTCCCTGCCACCCTGTGTGATCTGACCTCCCCTGGACTGAGCCAGCCTGTCCACACCAGCCAGATGCAGGCTTTTGCTAGTGATGTCAGCCTTGCCCAGAATGCCTTCCTTCTTTCTCCCTGCCTAGTCAACAGTGTAGACCATCCCTTCCTTTAAGTAGGGGCCCAGAGCCACCATCTTCATAAACTCAGCCTGTGGTATGTCAGAGCCTTCAAAGACACAGCACATGCTTTGGACGACGCAGTGTGGACATTTCACGCAGTGCATGTGCACTGGATTCATGCCCACCGCAACTGAACAGCTGTTTTGAGGATAAGAGCTACACCTTATACTTGTTTCGTATTGTCAGCAGCACTACACACAGTGTGCGGCCTTATGGTGGGGAAACAAGTAATTGTTGCTGCAGGTACAATAGGATAGAAGGTGATTAGGGAGCCCAGACCCTGATACACTGGTTTCCCAAAGTAACTTCAATGAAGTGTCCAATAGTTCTTCCCTCACCACGTTCCCTTAGTGTGAGAATTGATTAAAAACCACATCTAAGTTATGCTATTTCAAACTTTCTGTGTTAGCGGTGTTTCTGTAAGTGCATGTTGCCATTGTAGTAGGGTACTGTGCTGACCCTGGGGTTATTTTGAAGTTCATCTGTCTATTTTAGTATAATACATTTTGAAATATTAAGTCCTTTCAATTCCATTATTGAAAACTTCTTCTCTGCTCTGTGTAGAGCACAGATGGAATGCCTAAGTGAGATGGCCTTGTCTCCAAAAGTATGGAAAATAGTACCGACCTTACAAAGACTGTGAGGACAACATGAAGTGATTCAAATGAAATTCTTATACGGTGACTAGCACATAGTAGGTCTTCAACATGTAATTACTGACTAATGAATGAGATAGTAATTAAATTTCAGAGAGACCCTATGTATGTGATTTTTAAAAGTGATCAATTTTGTGTCACAAAATCTTGTAAAAGACGAGACTTTCTACTCTTAATGGTAGAATAAATTAATCTGTGTACTACCCCATCGTTTTTTCCCTAAATTGCAACGCTGAATACTTGCATTTTCTTTCTATTTGAATCCTTTTTTTCTTTTTGAAAGAGTGTGTACTTCGTATATATTTTGACTCTTTCCTTGGAAAACAGTTGGCCATTCATCTGATCTTTGAGAAACTTAACCAGTTGCTTAATATTTATGTCTGTCTTTCCAATTTTGTTGTAAGTTTCAGATTATGTAGGCTCTTCAGTAGGTAAACATTCTAGTTAGCACATGCTGATCACGGTCTTAAATCTTCACCCACTTGAAGATAACTGATGTAACCTACTGGAAATTAAGGCTGTAAATTTTCAGGTAGGGATTTCAGTGTTACCGCAATCAATACTTTGCAGATAGTGCTAACAGCTTTTTCTATGAAATATGTTGGCTAGTGGGTGGAAAATCAATGTCTGGAAATGAAAAACAGGTGTCAGGTTTGATAGGGACATCATGTGTTTGATATTTGGAGGCCAGAGGGTCCTGTCAACAAACACAGCAGTAATTCTGTCAGATGCAGTATGCGTGGAATTAATGAAAATGCCAGAAACAAAGCAATCTGGACAGTGAGCTAGTTCTGCAAAAAACTCAGGGCAAAATGTGTCTTCCTCTTGCATCCTAAGTGAGTGCATTACATACAGCAGGACAGTGTGATAGAGTTAAAAGGAAGGCACGTTTGCAGCACTGTAGTGTCTTGACATGAAGAGAGAAAAGCGGGCAGAGGAGTGGGGGAAGCCTTGCCGCCCTGCTCCAAGGGACGCCACCAGTGTCCGGCAGGTGTGTGGACATGAGGAGAGTGGTGTAACGGAGTGCTGTGCTTGGGTTTGGAAGTTGCTGAACCGAAGCACATCAGCAGTCTTTTCTAGGCCAGTCAAGTTTGGCCTCATTCTGCAGTTGGTGAAGGATGATTAAGGCCTGAGTCAGCGAAGAAGGTAGAAGGAGCGAGGGGTAACTGAGTAGAGACAACGTTTATGACATGAAAGGCAGACACAATAACCAGACACAATAACCATCAGTGTACTGAAGTAAACAAGGATTCAGTTATTCAATATTAGGGAACTTTTTGTCAATTCAGGGGGAAAATAAAGTATAATGTTGAAAAAAGGGTACAAAATTATCAAGCATTTTTGTTCATAGTATTCTCATCCTGAAATATGTAGAAGAATCCACTGAAAATTGATTAAAACTGTTAGGAGAGTCTAGTAAAATACAGAGTTACACAGTAAAATATGTAAAAATCAATAACTTTAGAGCCACATTGCCTTAATCAAATTCTGGCTCTACCACCTATTAGTTGTGTAAACTTGGACAAGCCACTTAACATTTGTGTCTCAGTTTCTTCATCTGTAAATATTGGGATTGTTATGAGACTGAAATAAATTACAATATGTAAAACCTTACAGCAGTGTCTGCTACATGGTAAGTCCACTGTAGGTTTGCTCTTAATATTGCTTTCATCGCTGTTCCTAGTGTTCTTATTATCTTATGGAAAATGTAGTTAAGAAGATTCTATTTATAATAGCAATGAAAAGTATGCAATACCTAGGGTGAAACCTAATGAGAAATACTACAATAAATGAAGGAAATCTTCATATTTTAAGGATGCCAGTTCTCCTAAAAGTAATCTATAAATTTAATAAAATTTCAGTTAAAATACCAATAAGAACTATGAAGACTTGCAAAATATTTTAAAAGTTTATTTGGAGGATTATAGGCATGTGAAACTAATAAAAAATAAATTGAAACAAAGGTATTCAGGAGAGGGTGATCTGCCCTACCATGCATTTAAACATATTATATAGTTATGGTTAGAAAAATATTATAGTTTAGTGGGATAAAAATGGAAAATGCAAGCACATTAAATTTATAGAAGTATTTCAAATCTCTGGGAGCAAAAATGAGTTATTTATTTAATAAGTGAGTCGTTTATTTAATAAGTGGTTTTGGGACAGGAGAATTATCAATTGGAAAAAAAATACAGTTAGATGCTTAACCCCTTGTAACAACAAAAATTTAAGACAGATTAAGGTTTAACTGAAAAGTTGAAGCCTTCGAAGTACTAAAAAAAAAAAAAAGGAGGTAAATACATTTGTGTCTTGGGCATTGAGGAACATGAGATTCTTCTCAGCATGAACTCAAAAGTCAAAAACATTAAAGAAAAGATTACCAGATTTGACTACATTATTTTCAAGTCCATTCACACAAAAATTATAAGAAAAGAAAGGCAAATGTCAACCTAGAGAAAATATTTGAAACTTGAAGTAAAAAGGAATAATATCTCCAACATAGTATGAACTCTTAAACTTCAATAAGAAAAAAATGAATACAATGATATAGAAGCAAAGGACTGTAATAGGCAATTTATGAAAACAGAAGTAAAAATAGCTGTTAAACATCTTTTACAAGTCAGAACCAGTTCTAAATAGAAAAAAACACAGATTAAAATAGTATACAGTCAGTGTCTCCTAATGATAGGGATATGTTCCGAGAAATGTCTTTGGCGATTTTGTCATTGTGCGAACTGAACGTACTTACACAAATATAGAGGGCATACCCTGCTACACACCTACACTATGTAGTTTATCCTGTTGCTTCTAGGCTACAAATCTGTACAGCATGTTACTGTCCTGAAAATGGTAGGCAATTGTAATACAATGGTAAGTTGTTGAGTATCTAAACATAGGAAGGTTACAGTTAAAATACAGTATTATAATCTTATGGGATCACTGTCCTATATTCGTTCCATCATTGACCGAAATGTCATTATGTGGTGCATGACTGTATGTACTTTTTAGTGTACATCAAATTGGCAAGTTAAAAACAAATGATATTATCTGTATTGTGGGATGGTAACCTGATAATGGTTATCATAACAGATTACTACAAACTTTGTAACTTATAGCAACAGAAATTTATTCTCTCACAGTCTGAAGGTCAGAAGTCTGAAACCAAGGTGTGGGTAGGACTGTGCTCCCTTTACAGGCTTTTGGGGGAGATTCTACTCCTTGCATCTTCCAGCTTCTGATGGCTGTCATCATTCCTTGGCTGTGGCTGCGTCACTCCGATCTCTGTCTCCATCTTCATGTAGACTTCTCCCCATCTGTTTGTCACATCTCCCCTGTGTGTCTCCCGTAAAGATACTGATTACTGGATTTAGGGCCCACCCACATAATCTATCTAGCATGATCTCTTCACCTCTAGATCTTTAAATTAATTACATCTGCAAAGACTTTTTTCCCAAACTAGGTCACATTCACAGGTTCTGGGATGCTGACATATTTTTGGGGGGCCACCACTCAGTTCACCCTCTGGTTCCAAAACATCCATGCCCATCCCATGTGCAAAATACACCCCATCCCAACATCCCCCCAAAGTCTCAACCCATTACAGTGTTAAATCTAAGCCCCAAATCTTATCTAAATGTCATCAGCGCCAAATTCCCAAATTTCATCACCTAATTCATCTGAATCAGGTACAGCTGAAACTCTGGGGGCAAAATCCCTTTTCGTCTGTGGACTTATGAAACTAACAAATAAATTATCTGCTTCCAAAATGCAGTGATGGGACAGACATAGAATAGATATGCCAAAAATAAGGAACTGTGAGGAATAAAGGGGGTTACAAGTCTCAAGCAAGTTTGAAATCCAACAGAAAATTTTGCTGTATTTTAAGGCCTGAGAATAATTCTCGATGGGCCAATGCTTCACTCTGGGCCCACAGTTCTCTGCCCTAGGGATTGTTTTCCTTTATATTGAAGGGTAGTTTTTGTTTTCAGCCAAGTACAATAGCTCTAACAGCCTGTTTTCTATCTGTAGAATTCCGGAAGTCTGACAGCCTTCTTTCATCCTATCTCTGTTCCCATTCTGTCCAAGCTGCCAGTGTTTCTGCTGATAGAACTTTTGCAAAAATCTTCTGCGTCTCCTCTGTACATCACAGGATCCTGACCGTCAGACAAGAGAGAAACCTCCATGGAATTTTTGTGGCTAACCCCATTCTTATTCCTGGCTTCTGCTGAGATGGTTGATTGGATCCATGAGTCACACACATAATCTCTTAAGCAAAAAGTTGTCCAGCCGTTCCCTTGGCACTCTCTCCTGATCACCTTTCCTAACAGTGAATAGCCTAATTTTAGCATCCTCTGCAATCTGAATAGGCTGAGAACCTTCCAAATTACCAAGTGCTGGTTCCTTTGGCGTAACAGTTCCTTCCTCAGTTTGTGTTTTTTTCCTCTCGCATTTTATTATAAGCAGCAGTGAGAAACCAGGTGTCATCTTCAAAATCTGGCTTGGAAATCTCAGCTAAATTTCCAAGTTTATCACTTACAAGTTCTGCGTTGCGCACAACTGCAGAATACAATTCTACCACCTTCTCTGCCAATGTATTACAAGGATTGCCTTTCCTCCAGTTTCAAATAATGTCTTCCTTATTTTCTTCTGTGGCCTCACCAGCAATGTCTTTAATATCCATATTTCTAACAGTGCGTTTGAGGCAATCTGGCCTTTTTCTGTCCTGTGCCTCAGAAATGTTTCAGCCTCTGCCCACTACCCAATTTCATAGCCAGGTTCACATTTTTAGGTATTTCTCACAATAGTATTCTATGTTGCCGTTGGCTGCTGTACTAGATTACCACAAGTTTGGTGGTTTAACACAATAGTTCTGGGGTTCAGAAGTCCAAAATCAAGGTGTTTCCAGGGCTGCGCTCCCTCTAGAGGCTATAAGGGAGACTCCACACCTCTTCCAGCTGTAGGCTTGTGGCCGTTTTACCCCAGTTCTGCCTCCATCCCCTCTCTTCTGTCTTTTCCAACCTCCCTGTGTGTCTTCTTGTAAGATCTCTTCATCTGAAGATCCTTAATTACATTTGCAAAGACTGACCTCTTTTCCAAATTAGGTCGCAATCACAGGTTCTGGGATATGGACCTATCTATTTGGGGGCCACCATTCAATCCAATACAGTACCTACTATTAGAGAAAAGATACTATCATACATTGTTAACAGAAGGATAAATTGGTATGATTTTGTGGAAAGGATAAATTGGCAATTCATAGTGAAATTCTTAGACATTTGCTATCCTTTGATTTTTATTTTTATTCCTAGAGATATAACCTAAGTCAGTGTGGGAGGAAACAATGCATGCTGGGAAAGAGAACTTCAAGAATATTTCCTATAATAAATTTTATATTATAAACATTGTAAATGCCCCTGTGCTCACCAATAGATAATTGGTTAAATAAATTGTGGTATGTATATCCGGTAGAATGCTGGTGCAACTGTTTGAAAAGATAGTCTTTCAATATTTGATGACACCAAATTTTTATTTATAATTACAAAAAATTAGGCTTTGTGTGATTTAGATATGTGATTTAGAATGATTCCAATTTTGTGTAATTATACACACATAGAGCAAGAATAGATGATGCGCCCCAAAATATTTAATTCAGTATATGGGACCAGTAGGATTTTAGGTGGTTCCTATTTCCTTCTTTTCTTTGTTTACACTCTGTATTTCAAAATTTGGCACAATGATTTTGTATTGTTTTGGTAACAACATACAAAGCTATGCTGGGAAATACTTGTAGATATCTAGGAATAATTATAGCTTTCTATGTGCTGGGTATTATACTGGCAGTAGTAAGTGCTTTAGCTCATTTAATACTTGAAGTATCCCTCTCATAAGAGTTATGAGCTCAATTTGGAGAAAAAGAAACTAGAATTTGGAGACGTTGCCCTGTGCCCAGTGACACCCAATTGAAAATCAGCGAAGCCTATCTTCAGACCCGAGATCTTCCGATTGGAGTCCCTGCTCTTTCACACGTTGTCATAGCATGCCTTCTGGACTGTATGCATAAGCAAGGAACGCACAGAGAAGGGACTTAGAAAGTATATGTAAGAAATTAGAATAAATGAGGTGCATATCTGCCTGGAATAAGCAGCGTGAAATTAAGAGATAACAGAAAGTTCAACTTTTAGATTGGCTTTCTGTATCGAGAAAAATAACCTGCAAATCCTGCAGAGAAAGTACAGTCATCCCTCAGTATCCACAGGGTATTGGTTCCAGGACCCCCCACTGCAGGATACCAAAATCTATGGGTGCTCCAGTCCCTGATACAAAATGGCATAGTGTTTGCATATAATCTACACACAGCCTCCCATGTAGGTTAAATCACTTCTAGAACACTTATAATATCTAATACTGTGTAAATGCTATGTAAATAGTTTTAAAATTATAATTTTTTGGTTTTTTTACTTTTTATTATTGTTATGTTTTGGAGTCCCCCCGAATATTTTCGATCCGAGGTTGGTTGAATCACAGATGCAGAACCCATAGGTATGGAGGGCTGACTGTACCTATAAAAAGAGGGTAAATATCATGTTAAGTGTTCTTACCACAAAGGAAAAAAAAGCAAAAAGACATGAAGAAACTTTTAGAAGTGATGGATATGTTTGTTACCCTGATTTTGGCACACGTGTATATGCATATGCCCAAACTCATCGAATTGTGTGCATTTAATACATGCAGTTTTTTTGTGTCTCAATTACACTTCAGTAATGGTGTTTTTAAGAAAGGAAATTTAAGTTCAAGGTAAATAAGGGAATACCAAGGTACTTGAAATGATTTTAGAATCTTGACCTGGTGTATTTATTATGCCTTCGTGTATCACTTTTTGGGTATCTTTGAGAAAGCATCCATGTCTCAGTAGGAAGCATTAAAGTGAAATAAATATTCCACATATTATTGAAATACAGCAAAAAAGGATAGTTTCAGGTTGAATAGCAATATCATGCTGAAGGTTGGATCAACCAGTGGTATTTACTGTGAGAAAGGAAGACTTGGGGGTCATGATAGCCCCTCACATATGTCAGGATACCTCTGGGTGGCAGAAGGATCACAATTATTTTGTTTGGCTTCAGTTGCAAATTGGGTAGATTCAAGAAGGCAGTTCTGGCACAATAGAAAAAATGTTCTACACTTCATTCGTCCCAAACAGAAACTGGCTGCCCCAAGGCAGTGCATGCCGAGACAGAAGGAGAGTCACCCTTTAGAGATGTTTTAGAGGGGTTTACACATTGGATAGAAAGTTGTACTAAATTGACCTTAATTCCTTTTTAACACTAAAACAGTGGGAAGCGAGGCCTTAAGTTGAAGGCTTTCTTTTGTATTGAGCCTCGCTGGCTGTGTAAGTTCCTCAATGGAGGAAGATTGGCTAAGGTGCAAAAGTGGTAAATGGAAAGTACTTTATTCCTAAGTGACTTTATTATTTTGAGAGCAGCACACAATTTCCGTGGACAGAATGTAGTGTGTGAGCACTCAGCTATATACACATTAAAAGTTCTGCTTTCTCAGAGATATTGTTAACAGTGGTTTGATTTAAGACCAGTTCCCGCTAGAGAACCTGATGTATCTCTTAGGCACCGTCTGACTTTTGCTTATTTCCTCCACGGTTACCCGAGCTCCAGCAATGTTGAAGAGTTATTTGAATGCCTCACCTGAGTGCACATTTAATGTGGCTATATCTAAATTGGGTATGTCCTGTCCCGGCTCAAAGATTGCCATATTTACAGCTGGTAATGTAAATATAGTTCTCATGTCTGCAGTGGCATAACTTTCAAATGTAGGAAAGTTGCTTTTACTGGGTGTTTACCAATTCTAGGGTTTGTGCTTAATGAATTTTCTCTGCTTCTGAACTGAGATTATGAGCTCCTTGCTTTATGAAAGAAATCATTCCTTAAAGAGAATCTCTCAGTCAGAAATGAATGATCTGGATAAAATATGGGCATTGTGCATAAGTAATGTATGAAGTTGAATAAAACATCTAGGATAAGGGAAAAAGTCCCATTTTAGGGCTGTCTTCTCAGAATGTATAAAGGCTTCTTCAAAGTCCCTGTGGTTTTCTTGTAGTAGCTTTGCACCCTCCCACACGTAATAACTTCATTAGTAGAATTATCAACATGGCTACCTTATCAACTTCACAGAAAATAAATTTCTTGCATATTTACTAATTTTCCAAGCTCTCAGAAATGCACTTACAAGGAAAAATATTTTGTGCCTCAGATAATAGCTTCTTTAGACGTTTGAAAAGTTCTTCTCTCCTTTTTAGACATGATTTTACTGTTTAATTACTGAGGCAGCATACTGTCATTTTTCTATTGCTGATTAAGCATCTTAAGTGTGAAAAGCCTATATTTAGTTAACTACCATTATTGAAAAATGCCCATTTCTCTTGAGGTATTAAATTTCTCATTTTGAGAAATGAGTCAAGTGTATACATGAATAAAACAATCTGAGCTCCCTACCTTGTAAGTATACTTTCTCTGATATTATAGTTTCATGAATCTTTTAGGTTCTCATTCTCTGATTACTTTTTTTTTCCTCAATCCAATTCAGATTTGTAACACTTTTAAATGAGTTGATTTTCTTAAGCTAATTGCGAGCTACTCTTTAAAGGCTGAGTGTGAGGTAGGCGAATTCTTCTAATCTGAGGAAGAGGAGGTCTGGAGAGTGTTGGACTGGTGGAGAAACCCACACGCCTGGAAAGCGGCTGGGAGGGTGCAGAGTAGGGCTGCACTGTTGTATGTTAGCTCCAGATCACTGACGTTTCTCTGTTAATGTCATACTTTTGTTTTTTCTCCTCTTTAGTTGTCATCATTGGACCTTGAACATGGTTCTGCTTTTCCAATTTTATACTGTATTAAAGTTATGTACGTATGACTGATGTGATAGACTCCGAGCTCCTTTTCTTTGTCATATTTATATCTCCTCTTAATTTATGATGCATACTTAATTATTGTTTATCAAATGAATGAAGATTTCTCCCCCAGATACTACTTGTGAATCTTTCGGGCTAGAGACACACAACTACCTCTGTCTTCCACCAGACTCTTGCTGCCGTCTCCACTGTGCGTACCCCTGGCGTATTCAGGTTTACCCTTGAAATGGATTACATCTCTGGAATTTAGAACAAAGTTCATTGTCACATTAATCGCATTTTCATCAGTTTTAGCAGGAGGTAAACAGCTGAAAGGAGCGGACAAAGGAAGGATTCTTCACAGTTTTAAAAATTCTATGTACACTAGCTTTCTGGTTTTTGTTTTTTGGTTTTTCTCTTCAGTTAGCTTTTTTGGGTTTTTAGCAGGTAGCCACATTTCTAATCATCTTATAATGTGTGTAGTGTTTCCAGCAGCTGTTTAGTCAGCCTCTTGCTTTTTATCATGCAAGTCTCTGACCACCTCCCCTTTCCCCAGTTTTAATTCCAGAAACTGCAAAATGATGCATATATAAATTAGGATATTTTCTAGAGTTGGTTCTAGGAACATAATCCATGGTAAAACATGTCTTTGTAACATCTTCAGTGGGTCTTCATATTAATAAATAATTGGAACTACTTTTTTAGTTTATTTTTTGCCAGAATTATGTTAGAGAAAACCTGATACATTTTATGATTTTGTGTAACTCAAAAATAATTACCAAATTCATAATTCTATAAGTAGCAGATTTTTAATACCTACATTATTAGAATACAGCAGATTTATTATCTAAAACCAGCCTTTGAAGTTAATAAAATGCAGTTGTCAGAGTTGCGAATACCTGTTATATCTTGTATATTATTTTGTTTGCATATAAACCATGCACGAGGAAATGAAGCCTCATGAGAAGTTCTGGGAACTTTTATAGGTTGCTATATTTCTCTCTGTAACAATATGATACTTATTCAGTTCTGTCTTTTAATTTATTTAAGGGAGGTTTTATCTTAAGCTTTTATTTTCACGAAGTCTTAAATGTAATTTTGGAATCATTCCTTTCATCTATAATCATTCCTGTGTAATCCATAGGGTCTCACTATGTTTCCCAGGCTGATCTTGAACTCCTGGTCTCAAGGGATCCTCCCACCTTGGCCTCCCAAAGTGCCGAGATGACAGGCATGAGGCACCTCGCCCAGCCTCCTCTTATATTTAATTAATAGTTTTTTAAAAGTACATATGTATATCTGCTTAGAATATAGCTTGATATGTAATATGCAGTGGTCCCTAACCTTTTTAGCACCAGGGACCAGTTTCATGGAAGACAGCTTTTCCACAGACTGAGGCGGAGGGGATGGTTTTGGGATGATTCAAGCGCATTACATTTATTGTGCAATCAGATCTCTCTGCTAATGACAATCTGTATTTGCAGCTGCTCCCCAGCACTAGCATCACCGCCTCAGCTCCACCTCAGATCATCAGGCATTAGATTCTCATAAGGAGCTGCAACCTAGATCCCTCGCGTGCACAATTTGCAGTAGGGTTCATGCCTGCATGAGAACCTAATGCTGCCACTGATCAGGAAGCGGTGATGTGAGCAATGGGGAGCTGCTGACAGTACAGATGAAGCTTCACTTGCTTGCCTGCCTCTCACCTCCTGCTGTGCGGCCCGGTTCCTAACAGGCCATGGATGGGTACCGGTCCGCATCCTGGGGCTTGGGGAATACAGGTAATATGTATTCAAGAAATGGTAGATGTTAGCTTTACTACTTAAAATATGGTATTTGGTCCATGATAAGATTCATGTCTTTTATAGTTTTAAAATTTTTTTAAATTGACAAATAAAAATTGTATATATTTATGGTGTACAACATGATGTTTTAAAATGTGTATATATTATGGAATGGCTAAATCTAGCTAAATAACATATGCACTACCTCACAAAAATCATTTTTTTGGAGTGAGAACACTTAAAATCTGCTTTCTTAGTTATTTGCAGATATAAAATACTTCGGTATTAACTACAGTCACTGTGTCGTACAATAGATCTCTTGAAGTTATTCTTCATGTCTAACTGAAATTGTAGATCTATATTTATTATTTCCCAGGATAGAAGATTTTTAGAGCTGATAGGTAACTTAGATAAGGCTAGAGAAGTTCTTGAGTCTTTGAGATTATTAAAAGGACTTTTCATAGACCTAGATACCAAGAACCCTGGTCAAAAATAGTAATAGAAGACCTCAATTAAAAAAAATTGAAAATCTTCTCAGATAAATTGCAAAGTGGACATATTACAAACCAATAGAATAAGTTAGGGTTAGTAATTCAGGATGTTTTTCATTCTTAGCTTTACTGAAGAAGTGGTCATTTTTATGAGATGAAAGAAATGAAACCCTTAGTGGATGATTTCCCCATAAGAGGAGGGCTGGATGCATCCAGTGTGCGGACCTCTGGGTGCAGTGCGTTCCAGCATGTGGAAGATGGGGAGGTGCCAGCTGCCGTGTTTTCTCTGACTATGTGCCACCCATTTTGATATGTGGCAGCCAAGCACAAAGTTTGCTGTTCTCATCCACACCCAAGCCATGGTCTCATTCAGAATTATGTTATTAGGGTTGTATTTTGGTGATTACCCAGGTCCAGAGCCAGCTAATCCTGCTTCCTATAGTATGGTAGATCCAATTAAGGGTAAGGTTGCACTGGGCTAGTTGTATGTGTGCTATTATTAAAATCATGTAACAAGTCAGCCAAAAACTGACTTGACATGAAAGGAATAAGATATAGTTCAAGGTCATTGATAGTGGTAGGATTTAAAGAACAGAATCGTAGGTTTGTTTGAGAATAGTGATATGTATTTTTATGTAAGGAACTAAAAAAAGAAGCTTCAGTCAAAAATGAAAAGTGAATTTCTTTTCATTTGTTACCTTTTCATCTCAGGTTTTTCATTTTTCACATGTGTTCTATTTTGTCTTGTCACCAGATGTTTGAAACCGTTAAGGCATAATTGCTTGGTGAGAGAGCTATTTCTGCTCATTCTGGGCCTGAATGCACTGAGCTGTTCTAAGTTTATTTCACCAGTTGATCTGGAGAATATTGTTCATTTATCAATTCCTGCATTTGAGAGTTAACTTGCCGAAATTGATTTCATTCTGCATTTCTTGGCTTGGGTTGATTACACTTACCAGAATCTGTCTGTTTAGAAAAAAATTAACTCTGCTGTATAACCATGTAGCATTAAGATAACATTTCTTTAGCATAGATTTATATGACCATGCAGTCTTGTCACTTGGGTTAAGTAAAGTCTTGTCTCAAATTCTCCGTTTAGTGAACATTGTTGGTGATAATGACTTTGAATTAATGCAGTTTGTCAGCAGCAATAGACTGCAGTGATCACAAGAACGTCCTGCTACATCGTCTTCAGACTGATGTATGAAATAGCACATCACATTTATTTTTGTACGACATTATAAACAACATCTGTGCCTGGCTTTGCTGGCAAGGATGGAGATGCTAAAATCTGCAAAGATTTATACCATGGTTTTTCATTTTACCAGGTAATTTTCATGACAGCCTTAAAAGCATAAACCAGGAGCTTAAAGTATTGCTCAGATGTGGATCATGGATTGGACTAAATAATTGCCTCTCGGCCTTTTGGCTGAGATCAAGTGTGGATTGGACTAAATAGTGCCTTGAAAACCATTTTACTCTTTCAGCTCTTTGGTTCTGTATAGACACACACCTGACATTTGATGGGGTTTTGAATTTAGTTAGAGGCATCATTAAAGTCATGACTTTGAGTTAGTCTACATTGACATACTCTTTGTGTGACCAAAAAAAAAAATGGCCAAGCATATTTGTCATTTCTAATACAGTGTGGTCATGTTTTCCAGCTTATAAAACATGTAAGCACCGTTCTGCAGTATGTTTCTGTAGGATTTAAAGCCAGGACTTCTTATGAATGGCAAGCCATCATACTGTGATTAAGTCCTCTTGTGGTTGGGATTGAAAGCCCTGCAGTGGAACTCTTTGGCTTGACTGGATGAGCAATTGTCAAACCCAGTTACTTTTTGTTGATTTAAATCTGTACCAGGGCACCTGGGTGCAATGGGGCAACTGTCACTGACTCGGGGTGAAGTGCAAAGTGTACGTCTGTATTCCTTTATCTTTCATTTATCAGCTAGACACATGTTTCCTTCATGCAAAGGAAAGAAAATCACAAGGACCCATGCTTGTCTCTCTTTAGAACTCTCTAGAATTAGCTTGTCATGAAATGTAAAACTAATGTGCAGTTGTAAAAACTGCTGCCAGCTTTTTCCTCACTGCTGCCTGATGGCTAAGTAGATTTGGAAATGAAAGGGGTTATTATAAAGTGATTACTGAATAGCTAGGTATGTCATCTTAAACAAGCAGCTAAAATCTCTCTGTTAGACATTCAGGCTGTAGTCTTGTTTTGTATCATTCATATTTAAGACATGATTTTGATTGTGGAGGAGTAATCAAGCACTAGGGATAATTTAAGAAAAAAAATATACTGGGTATATTTTCTTTCATTGCTTATTAAAATACATTAGAATTTAAATGAGGCATTCTCTAAAATGTATAACTATTAAGTATGTACTAAATGTAAAAAATATGAATACCAGTTAGCTTTAGTTCAGAGTTGAAAATTCTTCACTTGACTAAAGACTTATCTTCTTTTAAAATTTAAGCAAAACCCATTGTAAAATAATATGTTGAAAATGGCATATATCAAAGAATGAATGGTTTAAAAATTATAACTCTTAATATCTTATTACTGTCAGTTTCATATGCTAGGGCAGATGTCTCAAAGTATCTTAAAAGAAAAACAAAAATAAACTGAAGAACAGCTAATGTAGTCTTTTCCATGATTCCTCTCTTTTGAAATTCCTTGGATTTCCTTGGAACCCTTATCTAGTTGGTGACTTGAACGATCACATAACCTCTAAATGCTCTGCCCCTAACCTCAGGCATTGGCTCAAGTGTAAGTGACATGCTGATGTCCTTACGTGGATATCTCAAGAGCATCAAACAGTCGGCTGCATCTCAGCCTGAGCTCTTCTCCCTTGGGTGCTGTCTTGGCAAGACTACCTTCAGCTTGAATTGGTTTTTAGGTGTCCTTTTTCTGTCCCTGTCCCACCTTCCATCTTAGCCCTGCCCATCAAATCGACTGTATCCTACAGTTGTTTCTCATGTTGTCGTTGTCCTGGTACAGGCTTCACGTACCGCTCGCTGAGACAGTTCTCCTGTGAGACCCTCTAACTCTCCACCCTTTTCTGCAGGCTCCCCGTCTCCCGTCTGTGTCTGCTCCCTGCAGGCTCCTAATTTATAGTCATACCAGGTAGACAGAGCCCTGTCTATTGTAGTACTGGACCCTCTTTCTTAATAATGTGCCTAATATATGCCCTGTATTCTATTCCACGCCTAGGACCTTCCTAGTCACTGGTAGAATTTCCTAATGTTAACCTTAAGCCACTGTTTTAGTCTGCTGAATAGCCATGCTCTGTGAGCACCTGACATTGTGTCTTCGTAGGTATGGTCCACTGTGCCTGGAATGTCTCCTCTCTTTCTATTTTTTGGTCCTATAGTAATGTCTGTATAATACATGCTTGCTATTCTGAGTTTACTCTGGAAACAAGATTTGTGTGTGCTACTGTTGATATTTTTTAGTTACACTATTTAGTTAGGTATCTTTTTTACTTCTTTTTCACATTGTTTGCATTGGGAGGAATGCTTATCTTGCCTTCCTGTTGCTTCCATGAGAAGAAGGGACCTCCTTCCCACCCCTCCCTCTCCTACTGTCTGTCAAAGATAAACAAAGCTGGACACTAGTTAAAGTGGTAAAGGCAGATTTTAATCAGTAATGTAGTAACTGCTGCAATAGGCAAGGAAGTTCAGCATGAACTAAACTCAACTTTGCTCTGTACCAAGTTGACTGGCCATTTTGAATGGAGAATGAGGGAGTGGGGAGGGTGGCAAGTGAGGGCTCAGTTGAGCTGCTTTGTTAACTGGTGCTTATTGAATTTCGGCTCCCACCCTCCCACAGAGACTGGGAAATGGGCCCTATCTTCAAGGGATGGCTGGAATACCAGCAAGTTCTTGTGGTCTTGAGTTTTCTCAGGCAGGCACTTGAAGAGGGGCTAGGGATGAGGTTTTGAACTGTTGGAAACTATGTTAGTGTTTGCTCAAGTGTTTATAGTCCAAGGCTGAGGGAGGCCTAGTCCAGAAGGGGCTGCAAGGATCTGCGTAGAGTCTGGCTGAGGGCAGGATCTTTGTCAGTGCTCACTCCTTCCCGTATGAAGAGCAGTGACTCACTGGATTGATGACATTTGAAAAAGGAGCTGAGGATATTTGATCAAGAACTTCTGGACATTGTCCTCAGGACAAAAATGCTCTTTTCTACCACTAGAGGTAAATTAATCTGCCCTCGGTGAGGGTGGGGAGTGCTTGGATCTCCCAGTGAACGAGGGTGTGTAAATACAATTCAAGAGCGGATTTACTACACGATTGCATAATCAAGACAGTGTGGTGCTGGCATAAGGATAGACATATACATCTACGGAATAGAACAGAGAGTTTAGAAATAAACCCTTACTACAGTTATGGTCAGCTGATGTTTAACAAAGGTGTCAAGACCACTCCATGGTGAAAATACAGTCTTTTCAAAAAAGCGATGCTGAAACAACTGGATACCCACATGCTAAGGAATAAAGTTAGGCCCCTACCTCACACCATATACAAAAAGTAACTCAAAATGGATAAGAGACCTAAATGTAAGAGCTAAAATTATAAACCTTAGAGAAGAAAACATAGGTATAAATCCTTATGACCTTGGACTAGGCAGTCTCTTCTTAGATATGACACCAAAAGCACAAGTGACAAAAATAAAAATACGTAAACTGAATATAATTAAATTTAAAATGTTTTTTCTTCAAAGAACACTGTCAAAATTAAAAGAAAACCCAAAGAATGGAAAAAAACTTTGCAACTTGTATATGAGATAAAGTATTGGTATCTAGAATATATAAAGAACTCTTACAACTCAGTAATAAAAAGGCAACTTAGTTAAAAAAGGGACAAAGGATTTGAGTAGACATTTTTCTAAGGAAGATATGTAAGTGGCCAAAAAGCATGAGAAAATATTCTTAACATTGGTAGCCTTTAGAAAAATGAAAACAAAAACCATGAGGTACAACTTCAGACCCACTAGGATTGCTATAAAAAAAAGTTAAAAACCATGGAAAATAACAAGTGTTGGCAAGAACATAGAGAAATTGGATCCCTCATACATTACTGGTGGGAACGTAAAATAGTGTGGCCAATTTGGTAAGCAGTCTGATAGTTCCTTAAATGGTTAAACATAGAATTATCACATGACCCAGTAATTCCACTCCTAGCTATATAGCCCAAGAACATACCGAGCACCTATGAAACCATGTGGACCAACCTCCAGTTCTCATCAACTGGTGGATGGATTTAAAAAATAATGTGGTATATCTACCCAGTAGAATATTATCTTTTAATAAAAAGGAGTGAAGTCTAATACATGCTACAACATGGATGAACCTTGGGAACATTGTGCTAAGTAAAAGGAAGCCAGTTACAACTGACTACATATCTTATGATTTCAGTTATATGAAATGTCCAGAATAGGCAATTCCGCCGAGGTAGGAAGATGATCAGTGGTTGCCCAGGGCTGGGGGTGACAATGGTGGTGGGATGGGGAGTGACTACTAATGGATATGGGGTCTCTGTTTGAGGTGATGAAATTGTTCCAAATTTAGATTGTGGTGATGGTCACAGCTCTGTGAACATACTAAAACTATTGAATTACACACTTTAAAAGGGTGGATTTTATGACATGCGAATTATAGCTCAAAATGATGTTGATAAAAAGGACTTAAGTGAGGAAAAATAAGAATGATTGTGATACGAAACTTCCCTAGATCTAAGCCTTTTTTCGTCAATCACTTTTGTCAGTAGTAAGTCTGACATGATCTTCACTTGTCTGTATCAGTGCATATCTGTCTCTCAGTTGAGAACCTGAAGTAGAAGACAGACTATTGTTTGTTTACCTCCTAAAACTTCAACCTATTAATGCATAGCTGAGAATACCACTTATCTTGCATCTTGCATCTATTTTCTATCTTGTATCTATTTGGTAACAATACCCTTGTATTTATTTTTCCCAATTGGTTCCCAACTAGGAGGGAGGGCAGTCGAGGAAGAAAGTGATTATTTATCACCACTGCCTTCCGTAGGGCCCAACATGTATGTCTCTTGGTCCTCCCTGATGTGGTTTCCTTGCTTGAATCTGTTACTGTTTGCCATGGACACCATTATTCTTCCTGTCTTCACCCTGCAGGAAGATCTGTTTTCAGGGCCCAGTATTCCTCCCAGTACTTCCAGCGTGGTCACATTGACTTTGTCTAGGCACATCATTCAGAGCATAGGTGTCATCATGTGACATGGCTCTTCCTAAAGATTCGTATTCCTGGGCATCCAAGTCAAAGCTAAGCATCGCCTCCTCCCCTCACCCACTCAGGTGTATTCCCTTGTACATCTGCCCACCATGTGCTCTTGCCACAAGGTGTTAATAAGTGAGAAAGTGTCTGGAAATTCAAGTGATCACTAGACCAAAGAAAGGTGGTTTTCACTTTTGGAAGACTTGACATTTTCACTAAGAATTCAACTAAAGAAAGGATGAAAAAAGCTAAGTGGGTTTTTTTTGTTTTGTTTTTTTGTTTTTTACAGTTTAATATATCAGTAACCCATTAGAATTATTATCTGTAGATCCTAATGAAAAATTTCAGTTAATTTTCAACATGATAAGAATCACGAGTATTTTAAACTAAACTGAACACTAGATGGAAAGTGAATGCTCTACCTTATTAGATTATTCAATATATTCCATAGTTTTTAAGCCACTTCTAAGCAATATTTAAGGATGCATACTTGTTGGGAATAACAAAAAGGTTTCTATGGCAAATAAACAGAATTTAAAATGAAGGAAATATACATCAGTGAACTGCGATTCATTTTCAGAAATTCAGTGAGGAATTGGCTGTACAATAATCCCTATTTTGTGATAGTTCCATTGTTACTTTATTTAAGAAAGCGATATCTGGAAAATAGCAAGTTTAAAAAAAAAAAAAGGATAGCACCAAACAGCCCAAGAACAAAAGTACGCTGTATTGTATCAGTCACACAACACACTTTCTCCAGGTTAAATTAGTAGTACAGTGTATGTGTATACATGTTTGCAATTCGGAGATTCCTGACCAGGTGGGATGAGGGTGCTCTCCACATCACCCGAGGAGCTTTATAAAACTCCACATCACTCTGGTCCCTAACGATACACCCATCCTCCCGCCAGAATAGCTGACTGTCAGAGTCTAGGCGGTAGGACAGGTGAGGTAATGGATGAAATGGCAGGGGACTCGGGGGGGCCGTGCAACCCCACCACCGCCTCCTGTTTGTGGACTGATGTGACAGTCCATACCCATGAGACAGAGGATGCGACAGACTCCAAGGACGTCTGGAACTTTTTCCACTTGAGTACTGTAAAATCAGGAGACCAAAGTTAATTTGAAAGAGACGTTCGGGATGGCCCTTCATAAATAAATGTAATAGACTGCTCTTGGAGGGAGATGGAACAGGTGATAGGCCTCCAAGAGTGTTGGAATGAGTGAGTATGAATCAGTCCATCTTCAATAAATATTTGATTGGTTTCCTGGCTTCCAGGAAAACAATAACAACAAAAACCCACATTGACTTTCCTTTTTTTAAATGAGAAAATCGAGTTTTCTCATATTACCTTAGACTTGAAAGGGGTAGAAAAGTAACATTGCAAAATATTTTGACTTCGGTGGGAAAATGGAGTTGATCCCATACAAAAACTACTTTTAGGCAAAAGTTGACACTAAAAGTTCACAAATTAGTTGGCACTAATTTGATAGCAAAATATGGAGATAATTCATCAGAGAGACAAACTACTCTTTATTAAAGGGACAGGCTTTTTTTAAATATTGTTTTGTATGGGGAAACAGAAATAATTTCAAGTCAGAACTTTTGTTTGCCTTCTTCCTGTTTGTTTGTTTGTTTTTAAATAAAAGAACCAGGTTAATTTCTTCCACAGGCGTAGCTCTTCCTGTGCGGCAGGGTGCTGACAAATACTCTCCCGCTAGACCTGAGTTTTCCACCCTCTCATTCTCCAAGCTTCCCTAGAAGATTAGCAGGGTGGGATTCCTAGGTTTTAAGTAAGAACTAACTTATCAATCATGTGCTATTTTAAATTGAAGAAATATTTTTTAAACAAGTTGTTGATGAAAACACAGAAGAATAATTACAGTATAGCCATCAATCTAGCAGAGTTGGTGTGGTCTTTTGTGAAACCATTTGCGCAGACTCGTAAACAACTTCAAACAGAAAACTGTGCAATCATAAAAAGATCCTAAATACCAAAATAGGAGGCTCCAATCAAATAAAAATATTTTAAGTAAACACTTATCTATTTGCTTAGTATTAACTAGAGAAAATGGTTTCATGTAGGTAAAACTCGAATTTTATTTGATTGGCTTTTTCCCATCGCTAATTGCATTACATATGTAACAAAGAGTAAATGGTTTGGGTTCTCTTTTGCTCTGGGTAAAATATAAATTTCAAACTTCCAGGGCCTTTTGTGGGCATCATAGCTTCTGTGAGGGTTAGAAAAGGTCAAAACCCATTCCAAACCAATTTTTGACAGTTCCGAAAAACTCTGTGAAAATCATTTGCCTCCTCCTGTTTTATATAGTCTGAAATAAATACCAAGGAAGTCTCTTACTGCAGATTCATTTTTATTTCATACAACAGTTTTCTTGTAGAGTTCATCTGTAGGATGAATTGCAGTCTGTCTGTTGCAGTGCATCAAAACAATTCAAGATTCTAATTTTGAGCATAGCAGTAGTGTTCCTTCTATAAGGATGAACTTTACACTTTGGAAATGTCACCAAGGAGCACAGGCAAAAACTGCTATTCCAGTGGTTAGTAGAAGCCATGTTTATAGTGCCTGTGCAACTTCTTTGAAGCAGAAAAGCAAAACAGAGATGTGAGTCACAACATAGAAACTTGAAAAGAATTTTCATAAAAAATAGATACTGGAGAAATGGAGATGTTTCCTGAATTAACTTATGAAAACAAAGGAACCGAGGTAGATGCTCATTATTTATTATTCTGCATTAGTATCCTTTTATCAAAAGTGCCGATTGACAAATATAGGCATTTTCTGGGGTAAAGGTTGTGTAAGTTGTGGGATGAGATATGTAACTTGATTGTCCCAGAATGCAGTAAGACTTAGCGAAGCCCAGTCAACATACGTGCACTGGGATTTTGAGTGTGCGAGTTTGTGAATGTCTCTCATTTTGTATTGCAACTCAGAATAATCATAAAGGAGTTTAATTTTGAACCAAGGTTGAAAGGAATTGAAGGCTACTTTTTGGCAGATAAAACATGTGACTGTCTCAAACCATTTGATCCATCAATCCCACCATTGGGGATTTGCCCAAAGGAAAAGCAGTCATTTTATCAAAAAGACATTTGCACTCGAATGTTTATTGCAGCACAATTCATCGTCGCAAAGATGTGGAATCATCCCAAGTGCCCATGAGTACATGAGTTGAGTAATAAAATGTGGTATATGTAGACCATGGAGTTCTACTCAGCCATAAACAAAAAGGTGAATACCTTTTGTAACAACCCGGATGGAACTGGAGACCATTCTTCTAAGTGAAGTATTGCTGGAATGGAAAAACAAAAACAAAAACACCACATGTACACATTATTCAATTGGAACTAATCAATCAACACTTATGTGCACATATGAAAATAAAACTCAATGGAAACCAAGCAGCTGGGAGAGAGGTGGGGGGATGGGGTAAATTCACACCTTACAGATACCATGCACACTATCTGTGTAACGGACACACTTACATCTTTGATTCAAACTGTACAAAAGCAATTCATGTAACCAAAACGTTTGTACCCCCATAATATTCTGGGGGAAAAAGTGATATCAGTGCATGCATACGTGTCAGTCTGAGCAGAGATATTAATTTTGGAGGGAGAACTGTGTTTGAAGTATAGCAGACAGACTTGCCTGACAAGTATGGAAAGCAAGAAAGGTTATGTGATTGCTTTGATAGCTATGACTTACTAATGGGAACATTTTTTATTTGGGTCAGATGATAAAACAGCATCAATTAGAAATCCTTGGATTGATGCAGATGAACTGTCACATGAGGAAGTCATTCTGGCAGTGGTATGACAGATAAGATTAGGGAAGAATAGCTAGAATTAGAACATTTGAGAAAATGCAGTTTAAGTATGAATATCGGAATCTGGTCAAGAGTAAATGCTATTAGTTTCCTGAAAAAAGAAATCCATATGCTTCTGTCAACATGCGTACCTCATAATATAGTCACTTCTGCAGGCCTGGTTTATTATAAGTTTTGAAATTATTAGTCACAATTGTGTTCTCTAAGGACTTTTAGTAGTGTAGTATGTATGTGTGTGAGTGTATATCACAAGTAGAAACCATATCATTTGATCATGTAACTTAACATCTTGAACATGTCAGTGGAAAAGAAACCAAACTGTAAAATAATTTAAAGAGGTTTATTCTGAACCAAATTTGAGGACCATGTCCTAGAGCCATGCCCAAGAAGCCTTGAGCAAGTGGACTCGCTGTGCTTGGGTTACAGTTTGGTTTTTATACATTTCAGGGAGACAGGAATTAGAGGTAAAGTCATAAATCAATACATGGAAGGCATACATTGGTTTGGCCTGAAAAGGCAGGACACCTTAAGCAGGGGCTTAGAAGTCGTAGGTTTAGGGATTAAGGCAGGACATCTCAAAGCAGGGGCTTACAAGTCATAGGTGGATTTAAAGATTCTTTAGTTGACAGCTGAAAGAGTTAGGCTTTGTCCAAAAGACCAGGAAGCAGTGGACAGGAATGCTTGAATTAAGATAAGGTTCTTCTATATTTCATGTGATGCTGTACTGGAATCAGATTGGGAAGTAAACTACAACATAAAAACCTGTTTACTGAGATTTTATCATTTGTAGGCACGACTCACCATGCCCCCTTAGAAAGGAATTTGGGCAAAAGAAAAAGATCAGAGTTTAGTGCTCAAACAGCACACAAACATACACGCACATGTACATACACACACACACTCAAACAGGGCCACTGCATGGAGTTGTGTGGGTTGTGTATTGCATAAATATGTGGTGCCCATTCATAATGTAAACCTCATAGATTTGTATATTTTTCTTGGCAGTTTTCCAACAGATGATAATAAGTGTCTTGAGGAAGGGGCTCTCTTTCTAATTTGCACAAAGGTATCACATGGCCTTGTACAGCTACCTGCCTGGCTGCTCTCTGCTGCTGATGTGACGGTCCTGAGGTTCGTTCTGGATCTAGCTTAAGTATTCAAGAATGAAAGAGAATGAGATTCAGAAGTTTGGAACAGGGAATGGGGGACAAGAACTGCACCCTGAGTGTCAGAGCCAGGCTATGCACCAGGCCCGAGGCTCAGCTTTCAGGACCCAAGATCTAGTTTTAGGGATGAGACTATTACTGGTGTTAAACCTGTTGTGCCTGATGAGGAGAGGGTTCTGTAATGCTTTTCAAGTCAGAGGTCCCCATCCCAGGGGTGTGTCTCCAGCACCATTATATTAATATCTTTCATGACATACGCTTTGGGTTCCTTTAAGTTGGCCTGGTAGTAACCATCATACTCTTTCGATGCAGCATAAAATATAATTTACATTGTGACCCAGTTATTGCACAATATAATCCTCGTCTTTCTCTTCTCAGAAGAACCAGAGATAGATGATTCTCTAGGCAGGAAATCTCAAAGAGCCAACAATGTTTCTGGGATACTCATGCCTTCCCTGTAATCATCTTTTTTTGAAATTATTACATAATATTTGATATAAACAAAGGGATATATGTAACCCACATAAATTGTGCAGCATAACAATAATCAGCTCCCCAGCATGAAAACAGAATTTCCCTAGAACCTTTCCATCTAACCATATGCTTTTCTTCCCCATTCTATCCCTGTTCTTCCAGGACAGAGGTAACCATTACCTGGAGTTTGTAATGTAAATTTTTCCTTTGCTCTTACTTTGTTATTAAAATAGTTTCTATCACATATGTATATATTCTTAAATAATTCCTTTTGTGTGTTTCTCAATTTTATAAAATTCCGTCTTAGTAGTCTTCTGGCACTTGCTTTTTTTCATTTACTACTGTGTCTCTAAAATGCATTATCGCTTATAGCAATAGTTTATTCCTCTTCACTGTAGTATAACTTTCCATTGTAGGAATATTGATCTGTTTTCTACTCAGTAAATATTTAGGTTGTTTCCATGCTTTTCTTTCTTAATCTTTTGACAACAATGCTTCTAAAGACATTTCTGCACATTTCCTGTGCTCTAGGAATGTGTTTTCCAAACTCTTTTGATGCAGCATGACATATATTTCACATCGCAACCCAGTTATTGCACAGTAAAATCCTAATCTTTTGTCCTGAAATCTATTCTCATGTTTCCTTTTCTATTCTCTCTCTTTAAAACAAATGCTAGTGTGAGTATTGGACCTAGAGACCCAGCCTGCCTCTGAAAAGCATTCCTCCAAGCCAGAGCTTCCCAAACTTTATGTGTAAATGAAGATTCAGCTTTAGGAGGTCAGGGGCCGGGCCTGACTATCTGCATTCCTAATAAGCTTCCAGGGGTTGCCACTGCTGCTGGTGTGAGAAACAGCAGTACTTTGAGTAGTAGCGCTCTAGGCTGTTTCCCAAACTTCTCTGGTGACAAGAATCAGCTGGGCTGCTTCTTAAAGATGCAAATCTCGGGCTTCATTACAGGCCCAACAAATGCGAATGAATCCCTGGGGACTAGGCCTAGAAAGCTTTACACAGTCATGTGCTACATAACGACATTTCAGTCAACTGTGGTCTCATAAGATTATAATACCACCGGGTTTTTACTTTACCTTTTCTGTGCTTAGATATATTTAGGTACACAAATAGCACTGTGTTACAGTTGCCTGCAGTATTCAGTACAGTAACATGCTGTGTGGGTTTGTAGCCTGGGAGCAATAGGCTGTACGTCATAGCCCAGGTGTGTACTAGGCTATGCCATCTAGGTTTGTGTAAGTATACTCAATGATGTTCACACAATGATAAAATCACCTAATGACATTTCTCCAAAGCTGTCCTTGTCGTTAAGTGATGCATGAGTGCATTTAAAAAGTATGCCAGGTTATTCTTCTCACTAAAGAAGTTTAAAAGTTCTGTTCTAAGAAATATACCTAAGAGTGCAACAGCTGGACTGTCACCTTGTATATGATTAAAGTTTTGTTTCTTCGTTTTCCTTTCTTATACCTTTTATTTTTTACTGCACCAAGTAGAATCTCCAGGAAAATGTTAAATAGAAACAGTGTGCAGCTTATATTGCACCTTAATGTGTTAACATTAAGAATGTTTGCTTATCAGGATTGTGAAATGTCATTCTATTCTTAATTTGTTAAAAGTTTTTCTTACTATGAATGGATATTTTAACACATTCTTTCTGAATCTATTGAAATGATCATATGGTTTTCTTCTCTATTAAAATGATGAATTACATTTATGGATTTTTTAATATTAAATCATAATTAATCTAACTTGATCATGTTTTATATGTATATGCCTGGATTTGCATATTTTGTTTAGAATGTTCACATCTATGCTCATGAATGAAGTACATTGCTCACACACGTATCCTTGTTTGGTTTTGGTGTTAAGATATCAATTGCTTTGTATATTCTAGGACTTTTTGGGGGTACATAAAAATTTACAATTGTTGTATCTTCTTGATGAACTGATACTTTTAACATTATGTGATGATTCTCTGTGTCCCTTAACACAACTACTCAGTCTCTTTAGGTTAATATTTACCAATAATTTTTTTTGTATTTGTTTACTTTCAACTTTCTGTGTACACATGGCTAGACTCATTTCTTGTACATGGAAGATGGCAGGATATTGATCTTGTATTAAGTATAATTCTCTGGGTCTTTTAATTGGCAAGATTCCATTTACATACGTTGTCGTTACTAGTATATTTGGACTTATTTCTACCACTTTTCTGTTTGCTTACTAGGTTTTACTTCTTTTTCTATGCTCTTTCACCTCTTATCATTTTTCTTTTTCTTCCCCATAATTGATTGAAGGTACTATTATTCTTATATAAGAAGTTTTTTTATGCTGGATCTAGTTATATTAAAGTGGGAAAGTCCTTCAGAGTAAATGATATGGCATTTTGTTGTAATCAGAAATTTTAATAATTATTTTAGGGATGCATTCATCATCAACTTATTAATTTATCTAATTCTCTATTTGATGAGTTTGAATATTTTATTTTGCTTTCATACCAACATATATAATGATATTATATAATAAGTGGTTATTGGGAGAGAGTTTTAATATAATTTAATATAAACGTTTGTCAAACAGTCACTATAGCCACAGACAGAAATAGTTACATATATTGTAAATTTTTATTTCAAAAGTTATATCAAATAAATGATGCAACTCATAAAATGGTCCCACATTAGGTTTTGCTGATTTAGTTTAACTAGAACTGGTACCAATAACACAAGATCTGTCCTTGGGAACTAGCATTAGCTCATAGCCTTGAAATAGAATCTCTTTGTGGAAAATGGAGCATCTGAACATTGTTTTTTTTTTTTTTGGAGAGAAACTTGGCCTTATTTAGTATACCTGGAGATAGGCAAACTCTACAAGCCAACAGTCCCACTTTTTGTGTTCACCAAGGTAGACTGTGGCCAAGAGGACATGTATACAGGGACGCTCATTGTAGCTCTGATTGTAATAGAGAAAAAATAGACTGAACCATTTGTTCCTCAATAGGGAAGTGGATCTAAATGCTTCAACTTGGCTATGTTGAATGAAACTTCAGGTTTCAAAGAATGGTAGCATTTTTGTGAATTTTTAAGAATCCTAGATGTATGTAATAAAAGTACAAAAACATGTCCAGGAATGATATATAATAACCTTGGGATATTAACTAGGAAGGTGGCAAAATTTTATGTCAGTAATATTTTATTTGTTTAATAAAAAGTGACCCAAAGCAAAACACAAAATGTTAACATTTGATATTAGTAGGTATACAAGTGATTGTTTTGTTTTGTACTTTTCAGTGTTTTTTAAAGGTTTTATTATTTAAAATTTCAAAAACTGTAAACATTAACAATAAAATGTTTAAAACATCTTTCAACCCTTTTAGCACAGCTAGTCTTATTTTGTGCAGTTAATTCAGGCAGAATAAAATGTGAGCAATGTTATTGTCATTGTGGCTATTATCACTAATGTGGGTTTTATCAGTACCCACAGTTCTTTATTTTGGAAGGTGTCAACAGCACATTTTTACCCACTCTTTTTTCCAACCTCTATCGAACAAACTTTTGACTTAAAAATTTAAACTTAAAAAATTCTTTAAAAAATTTATCCTGAAAGACATGGTGAAATTATCCTGAAACCAGGCACCTTTGGTGACTAACCCATGGTCTAATATGTAGTCTTTTACTTTATTTCGTAAATGTACAAACCGAACCAAGACCACACATTTGTACATACTGCTCTTTCAGGGCTACCTAACGCCGTTAGAGGAAGCTCCTTCTGGGTAGTCAATGGTGACATGTTTAGAGTGTTATTAAGCCTTTAAGCCTCTTGCCTGAGAGGATCTGTGTTCTTACCCTAAGTATATGTCTTAGACGTTTTGCTGTGAAAGATGGTCCTTCACATTTCCCCTAAAATGTGAATAGGAATTCCAGCTTTCTAATGAGACTGAAATAAATATAATCAATGTGACTGGCATGTGAATAGTCCATTTCTCAGCAACATGGGGTAGTAGGTTGCTTACCTTTACGATTTAGGCCAAGTTCATTCCAGCATATGGAAAACATGAAAGACATTGTGAGACTAGGTCCATCTTAAACCAAGAAATAAAGTAGAATGTTTGATTTCATGTAGTTTGGCATTGCTACGCTTTCCTTGATTTAGTCTCTAAGACTTTGTTTCATCTCTTAAATTAGTACTGTTTCTGAAATCCAGCTTGTTTTTCATGAAGATACTATTCTTCTTTTATATAGGATTTTGTGATATATTTAAGAAAAACAGATTGTTTTCAAGGGCATTTCTTGAGTCTAATTACAATAAAATGTCATATTATGGAAAGTATTCTGGTAGAAGAGACTACTCAAATTTGTATAATTTTTATGATAAGTTTTAATTTATTCTGATACTTCACAGGTATGTAGATGCCTGTAGGGGAGTATAAATTAAAGATTGATGTATTTCAGAATTTTCGACTTGACTGACAAAGATTCTTTTTAGACTCCGGAAAGCACTGACTAATTCAAAAACTATTGCTTTGTCACTTGAAAACAATTCCATGTGCCTAGAATCTTTGCTGTTTGGGAATATTGAATTATTGGGTAACAGTAACTATAATATTAGTTAATCAGGCCTTCGCTGTGATGTAACTGAATAGTAAAGTAAACGAAGCTATCGCTTTATTGTTTTGTCACCCTCTTGTGTGACTGGTAAGGCAGAAATAACAGCTGAAGGTTCCAAAGGGGCCCTGCCACGCCATTCTGGCTGTTCTCCCTTTGTCGTAATAGACCTCTATGGAGCTCATGGCGAGGTGGCAAAGAGAAACCTGTTAGCAGGAGCATTGGTTGTAATCTATGTTTTTGATTATCAATGACAGGATCCTAAAATTACACCCAAATATCCCTCGCAGGTTCTGAAATTGAGTTTCTGAAAAAGCACTGTGGTAGTGATGGAAAGTAAAGTGCAGAGTTCCAGAGAAATGAGCTGCGAATTGAACCTGCAATGGAAATTGATCCTATCAGTCAGTTTTTGCCCTTATTCGTGGAAAAACAGGACTGAATGTGGAAGTAGCCAGGATCGCTGATTACATGGGATGCTGAAGTGCTGGGGGCTAGAACTGGGCTTGCGGTTCCTTAGGTCAGGACTGCAGCTGTCAGCCTTCTCTGTTTGAAACCTGGCTCAAACCGGCAGAAAGAGAACAGAATGAAAAATGCTGCAGGCACCAGCAGGGGAATCCGTATAAGAGCTCTCTGACTAAGCTTCCCGTGTGACGGCCAGTGCACTCTGTAGGGAGGCCGTTCTAGCCTCTTACCATGAGTCAATGGGGCCTGTCACGATACCCATTCCAGGGAAGGGGGATGCATCAGTGTGGTCTGAGGATGTGAGTGTGAAGAGAAATGGCCTTGGAATCGATTCCTGTCCTCAGTAGCTTCTTCCAGATTGTGAGTCAAGAGGAACAAATATCCTACAACTAGTGGTCCTACGGATATAATTTATTACCCTGGTATCTAACTGTAAGAGATTTATATTGTGCACGTAGAGTGGTAGTAATGGTATGCCAAGTTTTTTGGGCAGTGTTCGTATTCTACTCCCAGAAATGCAGTGTGAATTGCAATTAACCTACCGAAATTACACATTTCTGGTTATGAAGTTGCTATTTGTTTTCTCCAGTGTGATATATTTCTACAGTGATGCCCTTGAAAAGTCTCCAATGACGGTCCAGCCCTGTGGCTCACACCTGTAATCACAGCATTTTGTGAGGCTGAAGTGGGAGGATCACTCGAGGCCAAGAGTTTAAAACCAGCCTGGTTAATACAGTGAAACCTTGTCTGTACAAAAAATAAGAAAGATTATTCAGGCATGGTGGCACACACCTGTAGTCCCAACTGCTCACAAGGCTGAGGCAGGGGGATCACTTGAGCCCAGGAGTTCAAAGCGCCAGTGAGCTATAACCACCCCACTGCATTTTAGTGTAGGTGACAGAGTGAGACCTTGTCTCTAAAAGGAAAAAAACAACAGCAACAAAGTTTTCAGTGACCACCAGTATAACTCACTAGAGTAAATATCCCTGTGGAATGCCTCATTCAGTTAGCAGCACGTTAATAGAAATGGTTCCGCAGAAACACTGAAAATAAAGGTACTATAAAACACTAACTTAAGATGTAATCATTGTAAATCCATTGCTGGTCAGAACTCGATTTTTCAGAATGGCAGAAGAAAAGGAAAAAAGCATTGACATCAGGCAGTTTGCTGAGGATGAGTAGAAAGAATTGTCAGCTTTCCTTAGTCACTGGAGGTAGCCCGTCAACACTGCCTGCTATCCCAGGTACATGGTAGCACCCAGCATTTCATTTGTGTGTATCTGTGTTTTGCTAGCCTTCCCCAACTCACTTCACTTTGCCTTTGGGCCATGGCAAAAAAAAATGACGGTTCTGTCTGAAGTAGCCCATGTCCCCTGTGTCATCGTGCCGATTCAACTTCTCTCTTAAGCTTTTGACAGACGGGAAGAGTGTTCAGGAATGAAAGTGTCCTTCATCCCTAGCCCCACTGATACTGACCCTGCCGTGTTGATATCAATGTAGTATAGACACAACAGAACCATACACCATAGTCAAGGGCACACAGAGGCACAAAAGAAAATATTCTGTAGCTTTGCCTTGGTTAACAAGCCAGTGAGCTCAAGCCTCTTTTCATCTAAGGGTTTAGACCTCATACAGCGTCCATTTCTAGTTTGTTAATTATCACTCATGCCTGTGGGAACTTTGGAGCCTTGGTCATAGAGATGATTGTTTTGTGTGAAGCTTAGCTATTTTATTAATACTTGGCAAATGTATGGAAAGTTTGAGACACAGTTTTACCAAGATGGAATTCTAAGAGATACTAACAAAGAGGAAGGGAGCATGCATTTCAGAAACACTTGCCCAGCAGGCAGACTGAACCCTTTGTTTTTAAGCCTGGGGCTTAATTTAAGTATGTATTTTCTTGGCTAAGGAATACTGAAATGATGCGGACTTATTTATGCAGTGGGAAATAATTTTCCATTGAAATTAAGTTAGAACTGCTCTGCTTGTTTAAACTAATATCTGAAGCCTTTAGTCATTTTATTAATCAGTAAAATTGATGCAACCCTTAGGAAAATGCTTTAGAACAGTTCTTGTGGAGAACTGTTATTAATAAGGAAAAGGGCAAAGAGACACATTAATCTGTTTATGTATATGGGATCTGGAGCTTATTAAAAGTTTGTATGAACATTCAGCTAATGAAGCATTATATAAAATTAGACATTTCCTTTAAATTGTAAAAAAATCACCAATGGGGAAAAATATTCAATGTTATTTCTAAATAACTTGTGATATTTTCCCTACATTAGTAATTTAAATATAAAAAAATTAAGGTAGTAATAAGGAACGTTTCCATGAGAATGCCACTCAAGATTCCTTGGAGGAGTTTTCATCTTGCCTGTCCATGGTTCCTAGAATTATTGTAGGACAGAGTAGAATGAATGATCATTATTAACCTCATGTTATAGTTTGAGCAGATATTTAATCCTATCTTGCATATATAAAACCAAAACATCATTTCACTTTGAACATTTTCATTTGTTGGAGGTCACAGATAAAGAGAGTAGTTCTAAGTTCGCTCTAGGTCCAAAATGATGGATAAGACTTTGTTGAGAATAGGCAAGAACTACTTGATTATTGATTATATGGAATTCTGTGCAAATCAAAACCCAAAATGGCCTGGAGTTCTGATCAGAAGTTTATGTTCTCTCATCATTGTATTATTTCATGCTGAATTCTCAAAGCTGTTACCCTTATGTTTTCCAGTTATATAAGTTCATGTTTAAAGATAAAGCATATGTGTTAGTATCAAGACTGGTTACTTGCATCAAAGATCCAAAGGAAAAGAGGCTTAAATGAGATAGCATTTAGGCTGAGCGCGGTAGCTCACGCCTATGATCCTAGCACTCTGGGAGGCTGAGGTGGGAGGATCGCTTGAGGCCAGGAGTTCAAGACCAGCTGGAGCAAGAGTTAGACCCTGTCTCTGCAAAAAACAGAAAAATGAGCCAGGCTTGGTAGCATGCCCATAGTCCCAGCTACTCAGAAGGCTGAGGCAGGAGGATTGGTTGAGCCCAGGAGCTTGAGGTTGCAGTGAGCTATGTGACACCACTGCACTCTAGCTAGACCCTGTGTCAAAATAAATAGTAAATAATAAACAAACAAAGAAACACTCACATTTAATTTTTCCTAAAGAAAAGTTTGGAAGTATGAGGTTCATGGCTGATGTGGTATAGCTCAGTGGTTATCAGAAACTGTAGCTTCTCCTTCATCATTGCTTTGAATTCTTAACATTTAAGTGCCTCAAGTTTCACCACATCTGAACGAGTTCCAAATACCATATCCTCCATCCAGCTGATGGGAATGAAGAAGGAACAAAGATGGTGTTCCCTTGAAGAACATCTCCCAGAAACTGTTCTTGACATTTCATCTTGTGTGCCATTCATCAGAACTTAGACACAGGGCCACATCTCACTACAGAAGAGAAGGGAAACTTCAGTCTTTATTCTGGGTGGCTTTATGCCTAGCTAAAATTTAGGGATTATTCAGGAAGAAGAGGAGACCATCTGGGGACAAGTAGGAATATCTGTGACATTTGGGCTTCACTAGGGCTTTTATAACTCTTTTCTCTTGCGTTTCCTTTTCTAAACAGATCCTATGCGTGGCCCAAGAAAACTGGAAGTAGTGGAAGTTAAATCTCGACAAATCACTATCCGCTGGGAGCCATTTGGATATAACGTAACTCGTTGCCATAGTTATAATCTCACTGTTCACTACTGTTACCAAGTTGGAGGACAAGAACAAGTACGAGAAGAAGTAAGCTGGGACACAGAAAATTCACACCCTCAACATACAATCACTAACCTGTCACCATATACCAACGTTAGCGTGAAACTCATCCTCATGAACCCCGAGGGACGGAAGGAAAGTCAAGAAATCATAGTACAGACAGATGAAGATCGTGAGTACTTTTAAATGATGTGAAAAATGTTCTTTTAAAAAGCAACTTTCGTTTCTTTTCAGATCTTTATCTTGAAACAGAAGAAAGAACTACCCACTTTGTTTAATAATACACATGTGTATCTATATTCTTAAGCACAGATTGAAAGAGGATAAAGGGAATAAAGATACAGAAATTTATTTCTTTATTAGTCACATAGTTACTTTTCTGTCTATAATCATTCCATATTGCTCTAAATGGTTCTTCATACAAGTTTTATTGTACTGGAAAATTGTGGTTTTGGTATTAGATTATTTATATGAAATGCTTGTTTAAATATATTTAAATGACATTCTGAAATATTTTTTATAGTTCAAATAAAAATTCAGCAGAAAATAGAGGCTGCCTTTACTTTTCAACACAGTGCTGAGAAACTATATCAAGTTGGTGGTTGTGAAATAGATCATTTTTCCCACAAGAACAATGTTGAAACTGGATATTACCTTAATAAACAAATACTTAACAAATGAGCCATGCATGTCACCAGCAACTAACTCATCAATAAAAGCAAATACACAACTGCATTAGACTTCTAAAATAATTTAAAATAATAAAATTATTCCTTGAATTCCATAGCATGGATATAAACATGCTTTTACATTGATTATTTTACAGGGAATCCTTGCATACAATAACGTATTCATAGGGTACATAAAATACAGTGGCAGTGTATTTTATATCTAATTTGATGTAAAATTCATTTTTTAGGCATAAAAATAAGAGGCAAAGAACTTGGGAAACCCATTAAATGAATAAACACTGTTCCTGGGGAAAATAGATGTTTAACTTTTTGTTTCTTCATGTGAGTGATGATATAATTTCAACCACTGATTAAATCACAAAGTAAATGTTTATAATGATACTTTATTGTTTATTTAAAGAGCTATCAAAGTATTTTTGAGTGTCTTTGCCTGCCCACCACCACGCGTACTGCTGCAGAAGAAAAACGTGGAAGCAGCTGGAGTAAATGAGGGGCTGCGCTCACATCCTCACTGTCTCGCTCGTCAGGCCTCCAGTCCTGCTTGTGTTGGCTCCTCTCGAACACCGTTTTAGTGTGGCTGTTTCTGGTGGGAGCCCTGGCTCGACGCGAGCCACTCAGTCAAGACTGAGACCAGAAGCTCTGTCTCTGTTTCTTCTAATTCTCCCTTGTCTCCTGGGAAAGAAGAAAGAGGGTGTCAACGTTGTCATCGAGTCATCGCTGGCCCCTTCCTCCCTTGTGTTTCTATATTTATTCTGTCCTAACACCAGTCGTTTCTACCTCCAAAGTTTTTTACTGTTCTTTTCTCTTAACTCCCACTGCCTGTATTCAGATTCTTATTATTTTATGCTGCGATTTCTGTAATTGTTTCTAACCTTTCTTTGTGGTTTCAGCCTTCGTTCATGCTTATGCCCCGCCCCCCCCAACTGGCTCCCTAATCTTTAAAATACATTTTCATGGTGTCAGTCTCTCTGCAAGAACCTTCAGTGGCTCTTCCTCTTTGTCTTTCGTTCAAAGCCTTGGCTTTCTCAAGGTCTTCTGTGTTCTTGGCTCATACTCTAGAAGTATAACCCCTCCTCTGCAGCAGCTCGTTCTGCAGAGGTGTCTCTCAGCATTGGTCCCCTGTGCCACCCTCTGAGCACACGTCCTGGCGCCTCCTCGTGGCCTGTCTGTTCCCCTCTGCCAGTGCCTTTCCGCCTGCTGCTCCTCAGTTCCATCTCCAGTTCTTCTCAGGTTTCAGGTCCTTCCTAAAGCTGTCCAACTCTTCCAGCCCGTGCTACTCCCATCCTTCTGACCTGATTTGCACTCGATAGGATCCTTAAATCTCTGAACCTCAAATTCGTCATCTGAGAAGTAAGACCCAAGGAAGTTCAATGATGTCCAGATCACATAGTTTAATTATTGGAGAGTCCTAACTCAAAACAAAAAGACTTTGGAAAAGACAGAAGAAAGACAGAAATAGAATAATTGCCAAAGAATATCCAGTTTGAAGAGAAAAGAATGGAGAATGGATCACTTTGTTTATCTATTAACAAAGGTTACAATTCATTGAACTCTGTGAGTTTTATTGCAGGATAATATTTTTATTAAAATAGCATTTATTTAAACAGAAAGCATGTGAAAAAAAATTTACCTTTCTATTACTGTTAAGAGTATCACTAGGCAGTATAGGGCTAAATTATACAGAGTTAGATATTATGGCTCTATATCCCAAATCCCGAACTCCCAGAACTTCTAAAAGCAAGTACTGACCTAAGTTCCTATGGGGTACTATCTTCCCTAATTTAATTAATCTTCTGGTGCTTTTTTAAGAATTCACTTTATCTGTTCCTGACATTAAAATAATTATGTGAATCCCACTTAGGTTTTCTTGTCAACATTTCCACGAGGTCATCAATTAAAGGATCTCCACCAGTACATTTTAATAAGTTTATCCTTTTAAGATATCCTCTGATTAACATAATTTTGAATACCTCCCATTTTATATTACTATTTTATTCTCTTTTATACTACTCCACTTGAATGAAACCAAGTTTGTTTTTCTAAGTTTTTACCCTCTTTACATCTGCACATAGATTAATAAATACTCTCAAACAAGAAATGTCATCACAAAATAACAGAGCCACTCATCATCATCTTGATACTGTGAGAAAACTGATGATGATGTCATAATAAACACTTTCAAGGTAAAGAAAAAGCTTGATCGAGTCTTCTGAGGCACAGCCTGTTTCAGTTCAACTTCTGATTATGATGAACATTTTAGTCTCAGAGTCTGGAATTCAGATTTTCTTGGAACTCACCAGTGTCATCACTTCTTAAACACCTTGTTTTTCTTTGCTTTGATGCAGTCTAATGTAGATTTCTTCAACCTAAGAATAACAATTAATTTCATATTGCTGTATTATTTAGGGTTCAGACATTAGAAATCAACATAATACAACTTCTTCATTTTACAAATGAGGTAACTAAGACTCACGGAGGTTCAATGATGTCCAAATTATACAGTTTAATTATCGGAGTCTTAAATTGGAACCCTAGCTTCCTATTTGAATTGGTTATTTGGGGTTTTTTTTCTGTTAAACAATATTTGACTCTATTTGAAATAACTTCAGATGTCCTACATCTACCTGTAAGTAGCCCCTCAACTCAAAAACACACATTGCCTATGAGTCCTTTTGAAATTCTAGGCAATCTTGCCAACTTGTGGCAGTCTTAGCAACCATTAAAAACTATGCCTAGCCCTCCACAATCTAAAACACTTCTCCAATCCCCTTTTTAAAAACTTTCTTGAGATATGTTTGTCCTTTTATCACCTGGTGAACATTTGGATTGTTTCCACTTTTTGGCTATTATGAATAATGCTGCTATGAATATTCATATGCAAGTTTTTGACTTGATGTGTTTTTAGTTCTCATGGGTACGTACCTAAGAGTAGAATTGCTAGGTCATGATGTAAATCTATCCATATTTAATCAGCTGAAGAACTGTCAGACTGGTTTCAAAGTAGCTGTATGATTTTACATTTCCTCCAGCAGTGTATGAGCATTCCGATTTCTCTACATTCTTGTCAGCACTTAGTAGTATCTGTCTTTTGATTAGAGCAATTCCAGTGGATATGAGCTGATATCTCATTGTGCTTTTGGTTTGCAATTTCCTGCTGGCTAGTGATGTTGAGCATCTTGTCATGTGCTTATTAGCCATTTGTTTTTCTTCTTTGGAGAACTGTGTATTCAAATCCTTTGCCCATTTCTAAATGGGCTATTTTCTTATTATTGGGTTTTAATAGTTCCTTTTGTATTTTAGATACAAGTTTCTTATCATGTATATGACATGCAGAAACATCTCCCATTCTGTGTCTTGTATTTTTTTTGTAACAGTACCATTTGAATCATAAAGTTTTCCATTTTCATGACATGCAGTTTATCTATATTTTCTTTTGTTGCTTTTGGTTTCACATCTAACAAACCATTGTCTAATCCAAGGTCATGAAGATTCACACTTGTGCTTTCTTCTAAGGGTTTTATAGTTTGAGTTCTTACAATTAAGTCTTTGATCTATTTTGATTTAATTTTTATGTGTGGTGTGAGATAGAAATCCAACTTCATCCTTTTGCATGTGGATATCCAGTTGTATTAGCACCATTTGTTGAAAAGATTATTCTCTCCTCATTGAATTTCCCTGGCACTCTTATTGAAAGTCAATTGACTGCAAATGTGAGGGTTTATTTCTGGGATTCTCAATTCTATTCCATTGATATATATCTGTCCTTATGCCAGTACCACACTGCCTTAATTACTGTAGCTTCGCAGTAAGTTTTGAAATCAGGACATGTGAGTCTTTACCAACTGCATATTGATCACTCCTCCATCACCAAACAATTTGATTCCATACCCCCAAATGTATATATATTGATAAAGTGTAGCTATCCTATAAATAGGATATACTGAATTGTATGTAATATAAAGTATACTCAAAAACTGAATTTAAAATGATGAAATAAATAATTTATAATACTATTAAATATTATTTTACAGAATATTGGCAAGTAAATTTCCATCTTCCCTTATATTAGATTTTCTTGCAGACTTATAAGAAGGCATTGCATCTTTTAAGTTTTGAAAAAATGGCATTTTTCCAAATCTTAATATTATTAACAAATTATAATTTTAAAAAACTGTATTGTTATTTCATCTAAATCAACTTCTATTCTCTGTGTACTTTTAATATATTAATATAGTTTATATATATTCTTTGACATCCTTTTGTTATTCAATATTATGGTTATAAAATGTATCCATGATGATGTATATAATTGTCATTTATTTTCAGTCTTTTCAATATTTTATCATGTGAATATAATATAACTTATTTAAACCAATTGGTTTGTTTCCAGTTTGTTATTACTATTGTTATTATTATTAAAAAGCACTGCTATATGAACATTCTTGTATATGTCTTTTGGTACATATATGCAAGAATTTTACTAGGGAACCTGGAGGTAGGATCATTGGGTCATATGGTCTGCACATCTTCAACTTTACTAAATTCTACCAAATTATTTTCCAAAGTGGCCTTACCAATTTACACTCCCATAAGCAGTGTTTGAAAATTCTCATTGATTCATATCCTTCTTCATTTCTTTTGGAAGAATGAAAAAGTTTATTTAGAAGGTGCTTACTGAGCTCTAATTGATTCAAACTTTTTTTAAAAAATGCTGAAATTCTTTTTTAAAAAAATAAGGACAGTGTAGCTAAAATAGTTTTAGATTTTAGATTTTTAAAAGAAAACTTGAACGTGTGCATAGACTGTTAAAATCTTGTGCCTCAATAGAAGGTTGAAACCTACCAAGTCTAGAAAATTCTACTTTGATTTTTTTTGTTTTTTGGTTTATTACTCATTCATCTCCTACTCTCGTTTAGTCCCAGGTGCTGTTCCTACTGAATCCATCCAAGGAAGTACCTTTGAAGAGAAGATATTTCTGCAGTGGAGAGAACCAACTCAAACATATGGTGTAATCACTTTATATGAGGTAGTGTGTACATTTGTTAATCATTTAATTTTTTATTATAATTTCTTACGGAAATCTAGGCTATGAAGTTTTTAAAAATGCATAATGACATAATGCCTTTTAAGAAGTTAATGTTTTCAATAGTTATATGGTTATTGTATAGAATCAAAACTTTAAAATTAAGTTTTTAAATTACGTATAATTTCAGGATACATCTTTACAATGAGTTGGATGTTTCCAGATTATGTGTTATTATATGTTAACACCCAGCATAACATTAAAAACAATAAGTTTTGAAACATACAGTGATTAAGAGGTAACCACAGAATCCTATTCTTGTTTAGCTATGAAATATTTTACTACTGAATTATAGAAGAACATTGATTATCCAATTAGCAAAGTCAATAAATATTGTCTCAGGGGTAACAATATAGTAGTGTCTTTTGGTTTCTTAGTATTAGCAAAACATCTTTTAGACTTCTGTGACATAGTTTTGTCTACTGAGGCATATCAAATGGTTGAATGATAGATAGCAGAGAAGAATTTGGTGAATTGTTCAAGGAAAAAAATAACAGCAATAACAGGGTGACATTCATCATCACATCTGTGTGAGCATCATTTCACTATGCCTATTGTCATAGAAACAAGCAGGTGTGTTTTTTTTAAGCTAGCATTTATTCGAATGCAAATTCAACAAAATTATATGTTGTAAAGTTTCTAGAAATTGTGGCAGATCCTCATGTGGAAGCTCTGCTTGAATACCTTTCAGAACTGCTGACAAAAGCCTGTGCAGATTAGCTGTCAGACAGTAATCACCAGTAAACCCCTTCCCTGATCCAACTAGCCTCACATTTATGTTTCCTTATAGCTTTTGAAAATTGGTATTGAAATGCAAAAAACAAAAAAAAAATTTAACTGAAAGCTAAATGAAGAAAAATAAAAGGAAAAAGTTGATTTCTGTACAGTTATCGATGCTATTCATTGGCTGCTTCATCATGAAAGAATTGAGTGTTATGAAAATTCATGGCTCAGCTTTTATAGAGCTAAGTGTTATAAACAAAGCAAATAAGTTCATATTTTTCCTCAGTGATGAGAATCTTCTAGTTAATATTTTTGGTCCCATGACCATTTCCAGGTCTCAGTTTTGGAGATTCTTACATGAGAGTAGAGGGATTTTTTTTAACTGGAAAAGATCAATTTTTCTAGTAAAAAATATATTTTTGAAATCAACTTTAAGTTCTAAGCAGTAAGTTCACCTGTCCTAAAAGCCACATATTGCTATCTAGACAGACAGAAAACAATAGCGAGATTCTTTCTTTCTAATTCCATGGGCCACATATCTTTGTGTGATAAGTAACTTTAACATGAAAACAACAGGAATAATAATTCAAAGGAAGAACCCATTAATCTCTCTGATTCAGCAGCCAAGATTCCCCAGTGAACACTGATCTAAATGCTAGTACAATGGGGATGTGTGGATGCGTCATAAATCAGGTTTTAAAAATCAGATACGTGTAAGTAGAACAGGTTGGTTCATTTTTCTAGGGACCAAAGGGGAAATGTCAAATGTGTGAATCAGGCTAAAGTGATTAAATGCAAGTTTTCTGGCCATCAAATCTTTTTCTCTTTTCTCCTTCTACTTTTCTAGAAGTAGAAAGGAAGGGAGTTCCCAGGTTCCTACCACTAAGGTAGGTCTTAAGTAGACTCTCAGGAGGAGCTCTTCTTTAGCTGAGATGCACCTGGTGCTGTGACTTCCCCAGCCTGTGCCAGAGTTTACAGTATGCACAGCTTCCTACCTGAGCCAAAGATTGACGTTGAACCAGACCTGGTCCCCTCTCTGGAGGATCACAGTCTTTTAGGACAGACATCATGCTAAGGAACTCAAATACTTGGTCCTAAAGAAGCAGGGACCATAGGAACACTGTATTCTGTCATGGAGTCACATTTGAATATAGGTAGAAACTGAAAGGTGAGATGAATTACCATGGTTGGAAAGAAGTTTGGTAATAAATGACACAGGTGTTTCTTGGGGGTAGGTAGCATGCTTGGATAGTTTTTGAAGGAAAGAAAGAAATAACAGATTGAATACTACCGATATTGGAAATTAATGAGCTATAGGTTTAGGTTATTCTCAAGTTCTCTCTTTGCCTAATATGAAAGATATGCAAACGCGTTAAAGATCGAAACGGCTGACAGCATCATTTTTTCCAGGGGTTATGGCAGTTTGCAGCATTCTTCTGGTTTTACTCTTTGCCCTCTCTTTTGTACATACTCCTCTAACCTCCACCCTCAGCCTCCCCAAAACTAGCCTTTCCTTTCTGTTCTCCCTGTCTCTGTCCTGACTCTTACCCTTCTCGTACACACCTCCCACTTCTGCCATTTAATTTCACCAGGGTTATCTTCCTAAAACCTACGTCTGATAATTACACCTTTACTCAATACCTGTCAAATCTTTCATTTTTTGTTGAATTGTAAATGTAGCCCTGTTCCCTGAAAGAATATTTTAAGTACAGAAGTATTCACAATAAAATATCTTTGCTTCCTAATTTTGTTTTTCAAAGGTAGACTACTATTAACAACTAGATACATGTCCTTCCAAAATTTTACAGGGTAGAAACTACAGTGAAAGTTCATTTATGAATATAAAATGGATGCAATGTAATAAATGTTGGCAAACTCAGCATTTTATTACAAAAATAATATGCCATATGAAACCACCACCTCATATCAAACAAAAGTAAATTCCAGATAGATTCATGATACAAACACAAAACTTAAACTTGTAAGAACACTGTAGGAAAAATATAGGAAGATTTTTTATACTATATTTTTCTAAGCTGGACATAAAACACAGTAGTCATTAAAAAAAGATTGAGAGATTTGGTTATATAAGATTTTAAGATACACACCCACATATATATATGATAAGATATATAAAATTCTGAAAGACGAAAGATACCATGAAGGAAGTCTAAATACAAACATAAGACTTAGATAAATTAATTTAAACAGTTATAGCAGTCAGTGGGCTGGTGTCTGTAATATACAGAGTCTTGACATAGATTAATAAGAAAAAGACAAAATACCCCATTAGGAAAAAAATGAAAAATAAGAGGAGGTAACTCAGAAAAAAAAATCCATACAGTAAGGTACCCAGCCTGACTAATGATTAAGAAATGAAATAAAACAAGTGCTACAAAAAGTTTAAATTTCCGTAATATCAAATGTTAATCAGGGAGAAATGTGGGCATGGGTGGACTATTGACGGGAATATACATTTTGCAACCTCTTTTGTAGGCAAATGGGAACATCAATCAAAGTTTGAACATTGCTTATCAAACCTATTCTTAGAAGTTTATCAGTCAGGAATACTTCCAAATGTACAAGGAAGGAATGTCCAAATGTTTTTATTGTACCTCACTAACTTTATGTATTAATATCTCTCAATTGCCTAGTGAATAAATACCAGACTTTTGCTCATGAGAGTTACACATCAATAGACTTTTTTAAACATTTACTATGTGTTAGGTATTGGAAGAAAACAAAAGTAGAAAAGGTATGTCCCTTCTCTACTATATGTAACTGTCCTACCAGCAACTAACTAGAAAAAAAAATGAAGCAAGTACCAAACTCGGGCACTCGGTGTAACGTGTGGACAGAGCATCCTGTGCGGTTTCGCTTGGGCACAGAGTAGAGTGGTCTGGACAAGTCAGCTGATGGGGCGTCGACCAGTCTAGAGTTGAAGACACCCCGAGACCCTGGGGCTGGGTAACCACCGACTGAGATGGATGACAGCGTAGGGGGAAGGAGAAATCAGAGGCTGTGTGAGGAAGTTTGCTTGCAATATTCAAGGTCTTTTGTGATCTAATCCCAATTTATATTTATTACTTCATCATCCGCTATTTATTTCCTGGAATTTAATGAGCTGCGTGTAGGGAATTTTCTTTTCTCTCAGAAGCTTCTGAATTCCGGTACCGCTGTGCTTCTGCTTGCATTCTACTTTCCTCCTCTGCCGTCCCTCCGTTCTCCTCCCATAGTACTTCTGCTTATTTTTCAGCATTTTATTCAAGTCCTATACTTTTCCTTGAAGTATCCTAGGTCCTTTCCTCCCCTGAAATCAGATTGAATTACTCTTCCCTTTATGCTCACAGAGAAATTGCCTGGACCTCAGGCTAAAGACTGTGTTTTACGGTGGCTACAGTTACCACCGCTCACACTCCCTGGGAGATTATGATTCCGTTCATGCTCAAAGGCTGCATGTTATTCCATCTTGGTTCTCCAGAAATCTCAGTTTAGAATTTGAGACTTTAAGTAGAAAAGCAGAAGATAATTTTAGAAGATTCAAGTACTTAGTTGCAAATCAGAAATCATCCAATAGAAGCAACAGTTTGTTCTGTCTCCCCTAAATCTGAAATCATGCGTTTTGGGGATCTCAGTTTGCTTTTGACCCATAAAATTTTATGGGCATTCCATAAAATTATCTACATCCAATGCTAGAACATCAGTATTCTTTATAGAGGCTTCATTAAAATTTCCTGGACCCTCAGCCAGTGATACAGTGCAAGTGTGAAAGCTTTCCCAAACTTTTCTTTTGGGAGTTCCTTGCTGTACTTAAGAACTTATTAAATACTTAATGGGCACTTAATAAACATTTTTTGAATGGACAGATGAAAAAATAAATACCAAAGAGACATGTGCATTTGTATTTTGAGTATGGAAGTACATTTTGGTGCCCTTTAGAGCAGCTGCTCAGGTTGGTAAGTGTTCACTGAGTATCACCTCTGTGGCAAGCAGTGGAATTATAGAGTAAGATTGCCCCTGTTACTGAGAAGCTTTTTTCATTTCTACTATTCAGACTCCATGGCTCTGTGGATGGGTTTAAGGGGTAGGGTGGTCCATGAACATTCTGACTTTTGTGTACACACATATGCACAACACGCTTGTTTGTTAGGGGTGGGGAAGATTCATACTTTTTAGGAATGCATGAATTAGTGTATAATGTGCATTTTTAGGGGTAGGGGAGAGAGGATCTCCAATTTTTGTCAGATTGTCCAAGAGCTGTGACTGGAAGACAGTGAAGAACCCCCAGTGTAGTTTATCCTGCAATTCCATGGCTGTTGGCAGGTACAAACCCCCTGAGCCCCAGAGGATGAGCTAGTCCTTCAGTAAAGCATTTGCTGCTTGGTCTGTGCTGTGGAGCACAGATCCCACGTACATGGTGCAAGTGTTTACATGAGCACGTGCACACACTTGCTATCCCCAGGAGTGTTTTTTGGGAAAATACATATTGAGTGCCAAATATTTACTGATCACGATGGAATCAGAAAGACGAATAAGACATCAGTCGCTCCTCAGAAAGATGCTACGATTACTTGAAATGTTCCAATTCCTCTGGCATATTTAAATCATGATTGAAGACTAAACAAGAGATTTTTCCAGCACTCCGTGATTCATGCCAAATGAACTGTATGAACACAGTCACAGTGGTGAGCATTCAGCTGATGTAGTGATGGTTGGGCCAGATTTAGGAAGGCTTTACAGGTAAGCACAGCTGGACCTCTGGCTTGAGATGTGGATGGACACTTTTTTGGTCTCAGTCTCATCTTTGAAAACATTCCCTTCCTTCCTCCTTCCCTCCCTCCCTCTCTCCTTCTTTCCCTCCTTCCTTTTTGTTTGGGTTCTATGGCAGTTCTCACTCTACTGGCTTCTTCCTGCATTTATGTTTCTCTTACATTACTGGCTTCTCCTCCTCTATCCTTCATTAAATATCAGTGGTCATTAGGGCGTGGTAATGGGCTCTCTTCTTTTTTCCTCTCTAAACTCCCTTCTCCAGTGATCTTGTCCATTCCCAGCATCATTTCAATGCCAGTCACCCCCAGATCTCCATTTCCAGCCCAGTCCTCTCTCAGACCCCAGCTTTATGTCACACACAGATGTCCACTTGGCTGTCATAGGCATTTCCAACTTGATATGTCCACATCCAAGTGTCAGTTTCTCCTCATGCATTCTATCTCATTTCAGTAAGTGGGACCATCTTTTGCTCAAGCCCCAAACATAGAACCTATCCTTTGTTCCTCCCCCTTTGCCTTGCGTCTTATCCATCACTGAGCACTGTCCATTTTGTCTCTGAAACGTACCAGTTCTTTTCATCCCCTGCCGTCTCCATCCCCCACCTTCGTCAGGTCCACTGCATTCTCTCCCCTGTGCAGTAGCTCCAGCCCCCAGACTCTGCAGTGGTTCCTACTGGCCTCCCTACTACCTTATATCCCCTCCAATAAAACCAATCGCCCAACCGCAGCCAAGGCGAACTTTTTATAAGGGGAATCAGATCATTTTATTTTCACACTGAAAAGCATTTAAGGGCTCCCTGTTGTACGAAATCAAATGTCGTATCTTGGGGTAGGGAGCACTGTGTGCTGTTGCCCTGCCCGCTTCTCCAGCCCCCCAGGGACCCCACAGGCCTCCTTCCTGTTCATTAACTGGGCCCAGCTCACTCCTGTGTCATGGCCTCAGTTCGTGCTGTTCTTCCCCAGACTCTTGGCCTGGCTGGCTCCTTGCAAAGGTCAAGTCTCCTTGGCTTAAGCGCCATCTCCTCAGTGGGCCCTTCCCTGGCCTTCTAGATGGCCGTGTATGAACCTCTCGCCCCCGTGATACTCTTTATCTTAGCACCCTGTTGGTTTCTTCCGTGGAACTTAGTGTTTTAAAATTATTCGTGTGTTCATTTCCTTTGCCCATTTGTTGATGTGGTTGTTTGATTTTTTCAAGTTCTAGATAGATTCTGGTTATCAGCCCTTTGTCAGATGTGTAGAGTGCAAATATTTTTTCCCATTCTGTGGGCTGTCTATCCACTCTAGTGATAGTTTGCTTGACAGTGCAGAAGCTTTTTAATTTGATTAGATCCCACTTATTTATTTTTGTTGCTGCGGCGATTGCTTTGGGGTTCTTCTTCAAGAATTCCTTGCCTAAGCCGATGTCTGAAAGGGTCTTCCCAACATCTTCATTAAGAATTCTTAAGGTTTCATGCCTTAGGTTTAAGTCTGATATCCATCTTGAATTGATTTTTGTGAGAGGTGAGAGGTGGGGGTCCAGTTTCAATCTTCTGCATGTAGCTATCCAGTTTTCCCAGCACAATTTATTGAAAAGAGATTCTTTTCCCCAGTGTATGCTTTTGTCAGCTTTGTCAAAGATTAGATTACCATATGCAGATGGTTTCATCTCTGGATTCTCAGTCCTGTTCCAGAGGCCTCTATCAAAAAATCCCAAAACAACAAATGCTGGCGAGGATGTGGAGAGTTAGGAACACTCTTACACTGCTGGTGGGACTGCAAATTAGTGCAACCTCTGTGGAAAAGAATCTGGAGATACCTCAGAGAGCTAAAAATAGAAATACCATTTGATCCAGCAATAGCACTATTAGGCATCTACCCAAAAGAGCACAAA